>BLSH010246308.1:949-26609 GCA_018402905.1 Glandirana rugosa | reverse complement strand
CACGTGTTCGGCCATTTGAATTTGTCCGTCACCCAAATAAAGGGTTATTCGTTTTGTTTCAGTTCTAAAGTCGTCGTTTTGCTTTGGTTGTTGTAGGAAGTGGTGTTAGCTGGTGTGTGAGGAGGAGCTGGGAGGAGACACCAGTGTTTTGGAGAGCTGCAAGTGTTTGGAGAGCTACACGTGTGCTGGGAACTGAAAACAAAACCCACCTAACAAGGATTGTGCAAAGTCCTGGGTTGAAGAGCCTTCAACGAACTGTATGTTACTTTTACTTTATTCTGTGCTGAAGATAAACAGACTTTTCTGTTGTTGGTTTCGTTTTGCTGCTGAAATCTTGACTTTGTTTTGCTTATTGGGAAATAAACCCACTGCCTGTTTAAGTTTACCGGCTTGTGCACTCAATTCCGTGAAGCTACATTCCCCAACTTTACAACTGGTGGAGGATGCGGGCAGAGTGCATTTGCAGCTGAAAAAGCCGTTTAAAACTAAAAACTGACATTTAAAGAGACAGTGTGCTTATGGCATGTCTTGGGTGAAATCAGCTCAGACGTTACAAACAGCAGGGAAAGACATGGAGGAGGTCATTAAGGCGCTTGCACAAGCCACCGTGACCCAGCAGCAAGCCTCTTTGGAGGCAAACCGTCGCCATGAGGAGGCGATGGCCCAGCAGCAGCAGGCCCTGACACAGGCCGTGGCGGCGCAGCAGGAAAATACCCATTTGCTGGCTGCCCAGTTCTCAGCCCAGCAGGAAGCCACACAGGCACAAGTGGTTGCCTTGCAAGAAGCAGTGCAACGTCTCACTCAGGGGCGGGAACAAGCAGCCGTTGCACCTAGCAACCAAGTATCAGTGAGGGCCAGCCATTTTTTGCAAAAGCTGACACCCAGTGATGATGTGGAGGCCTTTCTCACCACCTTTGAGAGGGTTGCAGAGAGAGAAGGGTGGCCCCGTGACCAATGGGCTGGCATTATCTCCCCTTTTCTTACCGGGGAAGGCTTATTTTGACCTACCCGCCGAGTACATCAGTGACTATGAGCGTCTCAAGGCAGAGATTCTAGCCCGCCTGGGGGTAACCACAGCCGTCCGGGCCCAGAGGGTGCACCGCTGGAGGTACAATCCTGATCGACCACCCCGGTCCCAAATGCACAAACTAGTTCAGCTGGTCAAAAAATGGCTGCAACCAGAAAAGATGATGGGCCCACAACGGGTGGTAATGGATTGGTACTTGCGGTCCCTGCCCAATGACCTGCAGCGCTGGGTAAGCCATGGAGACCCTGCAACAGCGGACCAGCTGGTAGAGTTGGTTGAAAGATACACTGTGGTGGAGGACCTGCTCTGGCCTGCCAAGCATCGGGAATCTACTCCAAGGGCGACCAGGCCAGTCTCAGCATCTAGGAGGGAAACCCTGCCAGACCCTGGAACCCGCATCAGGACCTCAACTGTGCCGAGCCCTCGGAGGTCGGACCCTCCCACAAGAAGAGGTGACCTACAGTGTTGGCGATGCCGGTCCTGGGGACATACCCGGGCACAGTGCCCACTTCATGAGGAACTCATGGAGTGTGGAGCTAGCAGGAGAAGCTCTTTCTATGCCCAAAGGGCATGTGCTGCCCACCTTGACCTGGCTGCGGGGCGGTTTGAGTGTGTAGTGTGGGTGAACCACCTTCCTGCCAATGCTCTGCTGGACTCTGGCAGCATGGTGACACTGGTACAAGCCAGGGTAACCGGGAAACTCGGCCCGGTAGGTAAGACTCTACGGGTAGTATGTATCCATGGGGACACCAGAGAATACCCCCCGGTTCCTGTGGCTGTACCTCAGTGACACAAGAGGTTGGGGTGGTAAAAAGTCTGGTACATGACATTATAGTCGGGCGTGACTGTCCATTGTTTGTCAAACTATGGAACCAGGTACAGACGGGGCCCCCCGGATAGCCAAGAGAACTGGGTACACGAAGCCTTCTGGGGCCAAACCTTGAGGGGTCTGGTCCAGAACCACCCCCAACACCTAACCCTAAAGTGAAGAGTCTGGTCGTGGATAATGACATTACAGAGAATGGGAATGTGTTTGGCAATACTACTCTGTCGGGTCCCAAGACCGAGTTGACCTCTGAGGGGGGGAAATCCCTTCGGTACAGGTCATGGTGGGGGAGGACGAAGAGGAACCATTCCAGGCTCTGAGTGAGGAGGATGAAGGGGAAACCTCTTCTGGGTTAGTGTACCCAGACTTAGGGGTGTCCAGGGGTGTGTTTGGTACCGCTCAGTTGCAGGATCCTACTTTGGTCAATGCTCGAGAGCAGGTGTCAGTTATTAATGGAGACCCACAGGTACCTGAAGGGGACCAAAGGTTTCCGCACTTCGCATTGAATGGGGACTTGCTTTACAGAGTAATTGAGAGCCGAGGGGAGACTGTAGAGCAGTTGCTGGTCCCCCAGTAGTATCGGCGGATGCTCCTGGATTTAGCCAACAACGATGCACATGGGGGGACACCTGGGGGATGAAAAAACGGAAGCCAGGATAACAGACTGGTTTTACTGGCCAGGGGTAAAGGCTGAGGTAAAAAGATACTGTGGGTCCTGACCCACTTGCCAGTTAACCGCCCCGGTGACACACTACTGAAACCATCTGGGACGACTGCCAATAATTGAGGTGCCGTTCGAAAGGATTGCTATGGATCCGGTGGGGCCCTTGGTGAAGTCAGCAAGGGTACACCAATACATATTAGTGGTACTAGATTACGCAACAAGGTATCCTGAGGCGATCCCTTTGAGGAAAAGCTCCTAAAAAGCCATTGCCCGGGAATTATTTCAGATGTTCTCCCGAACCGGGTTCCCCAAGGAGATTCTGACGGACCAGGGCACTCCATTTATGTCCAAGGTGATGGCGGACCTGTGCAAGTTGTTTCAAATTAAGCGGTTGCGGACATCCGTCTATCACCCGCAGACTGATGGACTAGTGGAGAGGTTCAATAAAACCCTTAAGTCCATGTTAAAAAGAGTAGTCCAGAAAGACAGGAAAGACTGGGATATGTTGCTCCCTGCCCTGTTGTTTGCCATCCGGGAAGTGCCGCAAGCATCCACGGGCTTCTCGCCCTTTGAGCTAGTGTATGGACGGAGGCCCCGGGGGTTGCTTGATCTAGTGAAAGAAACCTGGGAAAGTGAATCCTCACACCACAAAACTGTAATTGAACATATCTCCCAAATGCAAGAGGGGGTGGTTTAGGTCATGCCACTAGTAAGGGAACATCTACAGAAGGCCCAAAGAAGGATATACAACCGGTCCGCTAACGCTAAACAGTTTTAGGTCGGGGATCGGGTGGCTGTTCTGATCCCCACAGTAGAGAGCAAATTTTTGGCCAAATGGCAGGGTCCATTTGAGGTAGTGGAAAAAGTGGGTGAGGAAAGTTACCGGGTACACCAACCTGGGAGGAGAAAACCTTATCAAATCTACCATGTCAACTTGTTAGAACCCTGGAGAGACTGCAAACAAGTGTCTGCTGTGGTAGGTGTCCATGCAGGGGACCCTGCTGGAGTTGACCTGGTGCATGTTGCTACTACCCTGTCCAAACCACAAACCCAACAGACAAAAGAGTTTCTGCAAAGAAACAAGGAAATGTTTTCAGGGTTGCCGGGTCTCACCAATGTCATCAAGCATGACATTATAACAGAGCCCCATGTCAAGATCCGGTTAAAGCCTTATCGCATCCCAGAGGCACATAGAAAGGCAGTCTCCGAGGAGGTGAAAAGAATGCTTGAACTAGATGTCATTGAAGAATCGCAGAGTGAGTGGTCAAGTCTAATCATTTTGGTGCCAAAACCCAATGGCACCCTGCGATTTTGCAATGACTTCAGGAAGCTTAACGAGGTTTCGAAATTTGACGCATATCCGATGCCCCGGGTAGACAAATTAATTGAGAGGTTGGGTCTCGCCCGGTACATCACCACATTGGATCTGAGGAAAGGGTACTGGCAGATTCCCCTCACCAAGGAAGCCAGGAAGAAAACAGCTTTTTCCACTCCAGAAGGCCACTTACAAAATAAGAGGATGCCGTTTGGCTTACACTCTGCCCCAGCCACATTCCAAAGGTCAATGGATAAAACATTGCGGCCCCATCGACAGTACATCTCTGTCTACCTGGATGATATTGTCATCTTCAGTACCGATTGGGAGTCCCATCTTCCCCGGGTTCAGGCAGTCATTGACTCTTTGAGGAAAGCAGGGTTCACAATAAATCCCGAGAAGTGTGCAGTGGGGATGGAGGAAGCCAAGTACCTAGGATACATTGTGGGTAGGGGGCTAGTGAAACCTCAGCTGAATAGAGTAGAAGCCATACAGAATTGGCCCCGTCCCCTAACCAAAAAGCAGGTCAGAGCCTTCCTGGGAATAGTTGGCTACTATAGAAGGTTTGTCCCCAACTTTGCCACCATCGCTGCACCACTGACTGACTTAACGAAAGGCAGGAAGTCAGTAATGGTAAAGTGGAATACGGAGGCTGAAGAAGCCTTCCAGAGGCTTAAGATGGCATTGTGCCAACATCCGGTGCTGGTGGCTCCTGATTTTTCTAAAGAGTTCGTGGTGCAGACAGATGCCTCAAGTAAGGGCTTAGGAGCAGTGTTGTCTCAACTGGTCAATGGGGAAGAGCACCCTGTAGTTTTTCTCAGTAGGAAACTGAAGGCAGCAGAGAGAAACTACGCTGTGGTGAAGCGGGAGTGTCTCGCCATCAAGTGGGCTCTGGACTCCCTGCGATATTTTGTTCTTGGCAGAAAGTTCCGCCTAGTGTCGGTCCATGCCCCATTGACCTGGATGAGACAAAACAAGCAGACCAATGCCAGGGTAACAAGATGGTTTCTTTCCCTTCAGGAGTTTAATTTCGTGGTAGAGCACAGACCCGGGAGACAGCATCAAAATGCCGATGCCCTCTCCCGAGTACATTGCATGGTGTCTAATGGTGCCTCCAACACCTCCGCGTTGAGGCAGAGGGGGGGGATATGTACAGGACGCCAAGGGTGGGTCCTGGACGGGTGATATATAGCACCGATATTTGGGTTATGGTCCCTTTAAAGAAAAGTGGTAGTGCTCAGGGGGTCACCCAAGAGGGGAGAGAAGTTCCGGGAATAGCAAGGTAACAGGGAGGACTGACTCGCAGTTCTCCCTACAATTATAGAGAGGTAGTAGGGACCTGGAATTTCGGAGGCCCTTAAGTGATCTTCGGGTGGGATAGGGCCTCCATCCCTGACTACAGGGAAACCAGCACACACGGGGTTAATAGCCTCCAGGAAGCAGCTCTTAAGGAGAGGAAGTGGTGTTAGCTGGTGTGTGAGGAGGAGCTGGGAGGAGACACCAGTGTTTTGGAGAGCTGCAAGTGTTTGGAGAGCTACACGTGTGCTGGGAACTGAAAACAAAACCCACCTAACAAGGATTGTGCAAAGTCCTGGGTTGAAGAGCCTTCAACGAACTGTATGTTACTTTTACTTTATTCTGTGCTGAAGATAAACAGACTTTTCTGTTGTTGGTTTCGTTTTGCTGCTGAAATCTTGACTTTGTTTTGCTTATTGGGAAATAAACCCACTGACTGTTTAAGTTTACCGGCTTGTGCACTCAATTCCGTGAAGCTACATTCCCCAACTTTACAGAGGGTTTACAGTGTTCTGCCCCCACCAACACCCAAGGCCCAATTTTTCTGTTTGACTGGGGCATGCCATTACAATTTTTAAAATAAATTACAACTGCAGGGCCTGTTCCTGTGCCCAATGAGAGTAACTGTGAGGGTTTACAGTGTTCTGCCAGCACCAACACTCAATTTTTCTGCAACTGTTTGACTGGGGCATGTATTGAAGTGGTCAAGGGCGGGGGCGGCACAGTGGGTCGCTGGTTCGAATCACAACCACGACACTAGCTGCCTGGAGTTTGGATGTTCTCACTGTGTCTGCATGGGTTTCCTCCGGGTACTCTGGTTTCCTCACACACTCCAAAGACTTGCTGGTAGGTTAATTGGATCCTGTCTAAATTGACAATAGTAGGTGTATGTATGAATGTGAGTTAGGGTCCTTAGAGTGTAAAGTCCTTGATGGTACGGACTGATGTCAATGCACAATGTATATGTAAAAGCACTGTGCTGTATAAGTACTGTACCTGAAATAAAATAAATAAATAAACCCTGCACCAAAATTTTAAAAACAGGGCCTTGTTTGGATTTTGGCAGGACCCCCACGCAAATTTTTCCAGTGATTTATGATCTATATTGCCAGTAGCCGGCAATACATTACAGCCGTGAGCGATTTTACATGACAATTTTTCCTTTACAAATGTTATTTTGTGGTGGCACTGTTATAAACATCACACTGATGCACCACTTTACAGGCAGACTAAGGGGATCCCCCAGGCACGATATTTAAAGGAATATTTAATTTTTTTTTTGCACTTTAATCATTATTAAAATCACTGCTAATAAAAGAAAAAAATTTTTTTTAAAACTTTTTTTGCCATTGATACATGTCCCCTAGGGCAGCACCCGGGTTCCCTATACACTTTATGGCAATAAAAAGGCATATAAGCCTTTAAAATGAGCACTTTTGATTTTTCCTGCTCGAGTCCCATTGATTTTAATAGGGTTCGCATATTCAAACAAACGTATTGCCTGTTCGCAGTGTTCTGGTGTGAACCGAACCGTGAGGTGTTTGGCTCATTCCTACTTCTATTACTGCCAGGGAGTCCCCCGCGAGGCTCCAGCCTAACCCCGGTGTCGACCAGGGTCCGCTCTGGCTTGTCCAGCAACCATGTCAGCGATGGTAATAGACGACCACCCTCTGCCATCTTCCGCTGTCTCGTGGTGTCTGGGCTAGCAAGAAGCGCTGAGACTCTTCTAGGGCATGGCACCACTCCCTCATTTACAAGCAGGCCAGTGCCAACAGTCCTGATAGCAGGCTCACTCCTGGTCACACTGCTGTAACCCCATGTGTGAAGGTAGAAACTTGCAAACGTGCTGACGCTAGCAGGACTTTTCCAGGCATGCTGGCCTTGCTGTTGGTTGCCGGTAGCAACAGTAATTGTAGTAGCCACTGTTTTGCTGGAAAGAACACCTTTAATACAGTCTCTCCCCTTGACAACAAAAACAGTCCCAGGCATACTTTACTGAGGGCAGGAAATGGAGCAAGAAGTTTGTAATCCAGTGGGTAATGTCCAGCTTTTGAAGAGCGCTGGACATATTTGTAATCCATGGGTGCGATCGTAGTTCCCATGGGTAACAGCGCGTTTTACAGTCACTGAAGTTGCAGGATAGTGTAAGTGTCCGCCCCAGCGCTGGCTGGGGCAACTGGTTCCTATGGGCAATAGCACTTACATTTTTGTATTGAGTAGCAGGGAAACTCACAAGTCCTTTCCCGGGTTCAATCCTTACTAATTTTGGAACAAGACAGTTCCCCGGCTTAGTTTACTTCCCTTGCCAGGGGTAAGGTCTGGCAGAATTATGTGAAACAGGTGAATCCCAGATGAGCATCTTAATGTAGCCAATGATCCCCTTAGGGGTGGCCGAGTGTCGTGGTTCACCTGATCACACTGCCTTCAATCACATCCATACCGCATCCATAATCACTGAACAGGTCGGTAACTTTGTTTTGTTTTATTTATTAGGGGATTAACTTGGATAGGGATTGGAAAGTTGTTGGATGCCAATTGAATCAATTCCATATAAACGGGACCTTCTATATACCAGGGATGTGCAGTCAGGGGAGGCAGAGCTTCGAGGGTCAAAGCTTGGCGACCTGGAGTCATAGGTAGCTGAAGTTCTACCCCAATACTGGTCAAAATTTGGGGCTCCTACGACCTACGGTTCCAGAGATACAGGGCTCCTTGCGCAGCCTGTCAGAAGCTACATAGTTTAAATACAAGCTGGCACACTGTGTTTGCAGCAGACTGAGAGGATGAGCTCACAGTGCCTCTCCTCACTTATTGTCAGAGGCACTGAGCTCAATGGACAGCTTGGTGCCTTGGACCAATAGTAAAGTACCATTAGCCCAAGCTGTCCAATGGAAATGCTGCAGTGGGGGCACGCCTCACTGCAGTGTCATAGAAGGTGGCATGTGACTGAAAGACAAATGCTTTCTTCCAGCCCAGCCCTCTTAACAACAAGGAAAGTGAGTTTATGGGTATAAGATTTAATCCCATGTTTTCTCACACAGTTAAGAGGGGGAATGAGAATCTTATGCTAATGAAAAGGTACTGTTATATTCAAGCTAAATCATATGCTATATGTTATAACATAATAATGTATTATTTATCTATTTGCTGTGAAATTACTGGTTGGAAGTTATAACTTCAGACTTCAGTAATGTGTCCGTTAAGCCACCTGCTTGAGTACAGTTTTTGAAAATATAGTAAATTACCTTAAAAACAATATACTGTATAATAATTATTTGTATATTACTTACATATAGTAATTAACCCCTTGCCACCCAGGCCAATTCTGACACTTCTCTTCCACATGTAAAAATAATATTTTTTTTGCTATAAAATTAGTCAGAACCCCCAAACATTATATATATATTTTTAGCAGACACCCTAGAGAATAAAATGGTGGTCTTTGTAATTTTTTTATGTCACACGGTATTTGCGTAGCAATTTCATGAGTTTTCATAAATTAAAAAAAAAAAACACTAAAGTTAGCCATTTTTTTGTATAATATAAAAGATGATGTTACGCCGAGTAAATAGATACCTACCGTATATACTCGAGTATAAGCCGACCCGAATATAAGCCGAGGCACCTAATTTTACCACAAAAAACTGGGAAAAGTTATTGACCCGAGTATAAGCCTAGGGTGGCAAATGCAGCAGCCAGAACACAGGAATTGTAGCCAGAACACAGGGACAGGGAGCCAGAACACAGGAATTGTAGCCAGAACTCAGGGATTGTAGCCAGGACACAGGTATTGTAGCCAGGACACAGGGATTTTATACAGGACACAGAGACTGTAGCCAGAACACAGGTATTGTAGCCAGGACACAGGGATTTTAGCCAGGACACAGACTGTAGCCAGAACACAGGTATTGTAGCCAGGACACAGGATTTTATCCAGGACACAGACTGTAGCCAGAGCACATAAGGGATGAGGAAGGTAGATTCACATTAAACAAAGCTGTGCTGCTTCTAAGAGCCGTTCTGTGCTGTGTAAGTGTGACTAAACACATTGGTATGCAAAGAATGCACAGAGAGAGCTGCAGCTCTTCACTGAGATCAGCTAACATCAGCTTGTCCCGCCCACCTCCCCCACCTCCCGACATCAAGCTGAGAATCTGACACCTCTCTCTGCATTCTTTGCATTCCAATGTGTTTAATCACACTTACACAGCACAGAACGGCTCTTAGAAGCAGCACGGCTCTGTTTAATGTGAATCTACTCATCAGCCACAGACACTGACTCGAGTATAAGCCGAGGGGGGTCTTTTTAAGCACAAAAAATGTGCTGAAAAACTCGGCTTATACTCAAGTATATACGGTAACATGTCACGAAAAATCTCCATAGGCGACGCTTTTAAACGTTATTACAGGTTACATGTTTACTGTTACAGAAGAGGTCTAGTGCTAGAATAATTGCTCTCACTCTAACGATTGCGGCTTATGTAACCTGTGTGTATCTGGCTATGATACTAACCAGTGCCTCACCAGCCACTGACCTCACCGCACGTCCCTGCTATATACACCTCCAGTATATACACTCTTGTCTCTTCCTCCAGCACATCACTTGCTTCTCAGACTCCTGTTCCTCTCTCCTGCACATCACTTGATTTTACCGGTGAGACCTGGAAGGATATTTACCAAGTCTCCATATCAGCCTTTATCAACCTTTTGAACACACAGGAACCCTTGAAATAATTCTCTGGTCTCAGGGTACCCTTACTATAAATGAAAAATCTACGACTCATGATACATTAGTGTGATGGTCAATGGGAAGGATGCTCCTTACACTTGTGGTCACTGGGAAGAATTAATCACTTACAGATAGATAAAAAGATCAATGATGTCATTGGGAACTTACTAGCAACCTCTGGAGGAACCCTAAGGTTCCACAGAACCCTGGTTGAGAAACCCTGCTCCATATCCTCATGTTGGGCCAAGCTAGCAGATGGTGAGGCCTCCTGTAGTGACCCATTACAGGCAGGGACAGTTGTTCCCCCAAGTGCAGAAAAAGTACTACTGTGCTAGCCGGCCTGATGGACTACTACTTCCAGCCCATCCTCTTCCAGGACCTGTCCCATGCTGGCCTCTGCATCCTTCCCAGACTGTCTCTCACACTAATCTGCTCCGGCATGCCTCTTCTCCAGCTTCCCAGGGTGTGTCACTCACCGACATCTGTGACCTGTAGTTCCTCTGAGATATCGCTCTGATAGTGTACCTTCCCGCTGTTCTTCTCTGCTCTCTCACTGTGCCTCTACACCAGGATCTCCATCTTCCTGGATGCACCCAAGCTCTCCCAGGCCAAGGTCACTCCCCCCAGACTGGGGGCTCCCCAGGGCCCCAACAGCCTCCACACTTATCTATCTCTGTCTCTCTCCCCCAGAACTCCTGCCTTGATTGGGCTGACCCTGGGTATTTGAGGAGGCTTGCCCCCTGCCAATCCAGGTTGAAGATTGGTCAGGACTCCCCGGAATACCCTAGATGGCTACACCCACCCTCCCACCTCTCTTTCCAGCAATGGCGGGCACACAGGGCCCTGTGTGCTCCAGTGTACAAAGCAAGAAGGCAATGGGCAGATCTGGTGCCAAGGGGCGGGGTCAGCAGTGGCACAGGTCCTCAGCATCCAGGTCCCCATCACCTGGAACCCTTGCAGGTCAGCAAGATGAAGGCAGATCGGAGGGAGAGCTGTCATGCTCTGAAGGGGAGGAATCAGATGGTCGCCCAGTAACGGTGGACTCGGGAGCTGCAACTGGAAGGGGCACCCCTAGTCAGCCTGGTAGGTCATCTTTGAATTCTGGGTTTTTAGGTGCTGCTTTAGGCAGATTGTTGGGGGTGGGGGGTTGTGATGTGCTTCAGTCGGGCACGGGTGTGGTTGCTGCCCCACACGCGGCGGGCATGGTGCCCGCCACATCCGGGTCGGACACGGCTTTGCAAGACTTGTTGGGGGGTCTGTGGGACTTAGTGGCTCAATGTGCAGCGGGTGAGGCTGTTCAAGTTCAGCCAGTGGCAGCATGGGTGCCACAGGGTGGTGTATCTGCCGTGCCTCAGGGGCCATATCCGGGGGAGAAGGGGGCTCTTCTTCAGCTGTACCCGGCACAGTTTCTACAGGGCAGTGCCTACACAGGCCTCAGGGTCCGATGGCCCGGCGTCAGGGGAAAAGACCGGTTCAACGCAGGATGCAGGGGGTAAATCAGATTCTGTCCGGATCGCAGGTGCGGCAAAATGGGAGGTTTACGTCTGCTTTGAAGGACCACTGAGGGCTCATTTAAAGCCTGACGTGAGGGAAAAAATTAAAAAAGACGAGTATGCGGAGGTCTTCTCACTACTACCTCTCAAACAATTTAACCTGGACGTACTCATATTATACCAGAGAGTATAGGCATAACAGATCAACCACATTCATTGATGCCTCAGTTCGACTCATGTAGGTGAGTTTATACAGAGGGAGGGCCGAATCCACCATGGTTCTCCATTTTGAAACCGTAGGCGGTTCGGGCTCCTTCCACTTAGTTAGAATGGCTTTCCTAGCATAAAACATAGTATAGAAAATAAATAACCTTTTATGTGTGTTTGGTGTGACTGCGTCACAAATGCCTAGGAGAAGAACCGTTGGGGCCAAGGTCATTGGGATATCAGTTTTCCAGGCGTTAAACAGGTTGGTACCAACACCCAACTCTTGGGAGGTTATGGATAGATATAATGAGGACAGGACTCTATCTACCTCACTGGATATAAGGAGTCGCTCCACCACATGAGATTGCAGGGTAATAGGATCTGGGAACTGTGACTGTATCGCGTGTCTCAATTGTAGGTATCTAAAGAGCATCTTTGAAGGGAGGTGAAAATTATTTCTCAGTTGATCAAAGGACAATAATGTGCCTTCAGGCATGGTATGTTGCAGAATTTTGATATCATATCTGGCCCATAGGTTTGGCTCTGGAATAGACTGGAGATGGGTTAGTTTAGGATTACACCATATAGGGATAGGGGGGGTATAGGGAGACATTGTGTTGGGTTCGCTAAGATGTGCTGACATTTGTTACCATACCCTAACTGTCGTGCGCATGGGGTTGTCATGTTGGGGTGTGCCTTTGATCCTCTAAACACTAGATTATTTAGCGCAGAGTACGAGCCCACTATGGCTGCTTCTAAGTTTACGGACGTATTAGAGTGGACCTGGGTGAAACACGACCGCAGCCAAGTAGTATTTACGGAAGCACGGAAGTGCCAGTCTTCCCTTAGGTAATGGGAGTTGTAAAGTAGCCCTAGCGACTCTGGGGGTCCATCCCGCCCACACAAATGTCTTTACCATCTGGTCCAGTTGCTTAAAAAAAGAATTAGGGATAGGTACCGGGGTATTGAGAAAAACATAGAGGAATTTCAGAAGGAAGGTCATTTTAAGTAAATTAACTCTTCAAACAGGTGACAAGGGCAAAGATTTCCATAACTGGCAGCTATGGGCGAGACGTTGAAGGACCGGGTATACGTTATCCGTCAGGTATTTGGACAAGTCCCCTTGTACCTCAATCCCTAGGTACCTGAATTTAGCAACGGAAGTCAACGGGGTATGTGCGGACAGAGATGGCAGCTTATCGGATTGCGGGAAAAGGAGGGATTTAAACCAGTTAATTTTAATTCGCGAAAAAGAGACGTATTGGTTAATAATGTCTAAGGTCGCCTCAAGAGAGGATTATGCGACCGAGAGGTACAACAGAGCATCATCCGCATAGAGGGAGATTTTTTCTCTCAGCGGACCAAACTCTATCCCACATACCACCTCCGAGGACCTAATAAGGATTGCTAAGGGCTCTATCGCCAGGGCGAATAACCCGGGGGACAGTGGGCACCCCTGTCTAGTGCCTCGCTGTAAGGAGAATGCTGGCGAAAGCAGACCATTAGTCCTGACCCTAGCTGACGGGCACTTATATAATAGTTGGATCCATGCAATAAATTTGGGACCAAAGCCAAAGCGTCTAAGGACCTGCCAGAGGAACCCCTACTCCACCGAGTCGAAGGCCTTCTCGGCATCTAAGGAGGCCACAACTCATGAACAGTCAGTAAGACTTGCCTGGGAAAGGTTGGTGTATAGTCGGTGGAGACTAATGTTGGTGCCCTTGCCCGGCATAAAGCCCGTTTGGTCCCCATGGACCAAGGAGAGAATCACTAAGTTCAGGCGGGTTGCTAGAATTTTTGTGACCACCTTAACATCAACGTTTAAAAGTGATATCGGGCGATAAGATGTACAAAGTTCAGGGTCCTTACCGGGCTTAAACACCACCACAATCACCACCTCCGACATAGTGGCCGGGAGGTCCCCATCCTCTAGCATAGTAGTCAACAGCTTGTGGAAGTAGGGGGGCTATAAGTTCTACATGTGCTTTATAAAATTCCCCTGGAGGTCCGTCCGGACTCGGGGTCTTGGCAGTTTGAAGCGAGGCTATAGCCGTGGTTACCTCTTCTATCGTGATAGGGGAATCAAGTCTTTTGCGGGCCGACTCCGACAATTGTAGGAACTCTAGCTGATCTAGAAATATCTGAAGTCTCTCTGGCGTGTAGTATACTTTAGTAGTGTATAAACATTCATAATAGTGCGCAAATTGGACATTAATCAACTCTAATATTAGGGATATGCGATGTGGCGGAGCGTCTTGGTCGCTCACTTTGCTCAAAGATCCTCTGACTCTGGGCTAATATTACTTTCCTGCAAGAGGCAGCTCTTAGCAGAGAGATTTCCCTATATAGGGCTGTCATTTCTGCATAAGTCACTGCATTTTTGGTAGGAACATAAACAGACTACAGCTTTTGGACTTTCTGTTCTGCCTCGGCAATTGTCAATCCAGCAGTTTTGCGTACTTTAGCTATAGATAGTCGGTACTGCCCCTAGCATATGCTTTAAAGGCATCCCAGGTTGCCTGTGGTGAGGCCGAGTCAGTGTTACACTGCCAGTAAGTTTCTAGCGCCCTCTCCACCAGGGGGCCACCCGCTCGTCCGAGATTCAATAGCTGGACAGTCTCCAGAGACCATCTCCGGCCGGGAGCTCGATCTGAGCTTTAGCAAGAGTGGGGCGTGGTCTGATATCCCCCGAGGGAGAATTTTAACCTGGTGAACCCTAGTGAGTAAGGAGTCACCAACATAGATCAGGTCAATTCTAGAAAAGGAGGCATGTGTTGCTGAGTGACACGTGTATTGTCTCTCCCCAGGATGTCGCCATCTCCACACACCCCTGCCCAACGCATTAGAGGGGAGTCCACTGTTGCTTCAACCCCGGACCTGTCTAGACTAGGATTTGGGGCCATATTAAAATCCCTGTTAGTAATATAGCCTCTGCAGGGTACCGGGCCAGCAATGTCATCAGCTTGTGTAGTACCGCCAGGGTAGCTGGGGGAGGGATATAAACACCCACTATCAACATTTCCGTCCTGTCACAAAGTGCATGCAGGACCACATATCTGCCTTCTGGATCCAGGTGGAGATCCAGGAGGGTAAACTGCAAGGATTTGTGAACCAGGATGCTGACTCCTCTTGCATAAGTGGAAAATGTTGAGTGGTAATATCCAACCCAGGATTTTTTAAGAGCCAGCACCCTGCTTCCAAGAAGATGTGTCTCTTGCAGTATACATATGTGGGGGTTATATTACTTAAGATATGGAAATACCAGTGACCTCTTAAATTTGGAATTCAATCCTCTAACATTCCACGTTAGCACCGAAATAGAGGTAGCCATTATTGATTCCTTCAGGAATATATGACCCGGACCGACACCAACCTGGAATGTTTGATAAGCATAGTATTATGTGTACCATGCAACACATAGTGGGCTGCAGCACATATGGGCATGCATTTGTCTCCCCCTTGAGGAACTATACAGTTGCTGCATTGTGACGTAATCTGTGATATAGAAGCTGCAAAAAACATATTCTGAAAATAAACATAACTAGAAACAAAGAAAACTTTCCAATGCAGGTGAAAGACCCTGCATCGGCAACATCCCATCCCAGCCCACACCACCCCCAAACTTTGGTGTGCTTCAATACCCAAACTAAACATGGCAGTAGCCATATAGGGTTGTGAACAGTGGTTCACTGTAATGTATTAGTGCATATGAAGTGGAACCTCCTGTAAAGGAATGATAAAAGGTCCCTGCATATGAAACGATTCTCCCGGGGGCATAACAGCAACCCTCCCGGAGGCTCAAGTCTTCAAAACGTTACCAACAGCAAACTTTATAGGAGTCTCCGTTCTGATGCCTGCCACTACTTGGTCAATTGCACATAAAGCTTAGAGGATAGTTAGTTCAGTATCAATTACGCCTTCATGCAGCATTAACATAGCAGGAACTCTTAGTTCAAAAGAAAACCAGAAAAGCAGTTAGTAAGTGTGCCTGCAGGCTTACCTATATGAGGCATCGAAGAGTGTGCTCACACACAACATGGCAGAGGATTGTGACACGTCAGCCTTTGGGAAGTGTGTTCAGCCATTGCGAAGCTTCCTCTGGGGAGATAAAAAATCGAATTGTTTCTCCGTCTTGCAATCGAAGTGGGGCCGGAAAAAGCATACTATATTTGATCTTTTTGTTACGGAGGTTCATCCTTACTTGATCAAAGGAGCAATGAAGGCGTTGTGTTTCATTGGAGTAATGGGGGGAAGATCATTCATTTTGCTCCCTCATGACGCAACTCTTCCACTTTTCTAGCTTCATGCAGCACCAAATAACGGTCCTTGAAATTCAGGAGTTTGAATATAAAGGTACATAGAGGAGTTCCCAGGTCCCCCAGGGCAGCAGGCACTCTATGTGCCCTCTCCACTATGAAGCAATCAGAGAATTGAGCATGCGATAATATGGCAGGTGCTCCGTGTAAGCCGTAGGGTCGGACCCCTCGGATCCCTCTGGAAGTCCCACTACCCGGAGATTGTTCCTCCTGTTGCGATTTTCTGCGGCTTCTGCGCGTGCCTGTAATGCTCTCATTTTAGTTTGCAACACCTGAAGGGAACTTGTGTGATCCTGGAGGACAACCTCTCCCACCCGACGCTCGGCTTCGGTCAGCTTGCCTCGGATATTGTCCATATCCTTCCTGATCAGCCCCATCTCTAGCTGCATAGTCTCAATCTTACCAGTGAGGGTGGCTTGGCAGGTGGTTATGGCTTGCATAATCGCCTCAAACCTGGCTTGGTCCCCCAGTACATGGTCAGCTGCCCCCGTCTGGGATGCCATGCTGATCTGCCTGCCTGGGGTTGCTGGCAGTATGTGATTTACTATGGGGCTTGTTGGAGGGGGGTCGAGCCTTTATTTTTGTGCGCTCCTTTCCTCATCGGGTCTGTAGCTGTCAGCTAAACCTGTCTGCGGGTGGTATGCAGGGATAAGGATCGAAAAAGCCAAAGGTATAGCTGGAGCTCACTCACTGCACGTCTGCTCCAGTGGAACGCCCCCAATGCGTCCCTTTCTAGATAGATACCCGGATCGGGATGCTGCACGGCTGCTGGAGGAGGGATTTTGAATCCCTTGTTCCTTGGCGACTGTGCCGCCTATGGCGCTGAATTGACGATCAGCCTTGCAGCATCCTGAAGTGGTCTCTGATAAGTTGAGGAAGGAAGTGCCCATGGGTCACATGGGGGACCTTTTCACGACAAGCCGTTGGCGGATTTGGTGATCTCGCCACCAGGGGTGGTTCCCAAAAAGGAGGCCCCATAAAATTTGTCTGATTCACCACCTTTCCTTTCCAAAGAGTGAATCTCTGAATGATGCGATTGCTGCGAAAGCATGCACAGTATCATACACCTCTTTTGATGCGGCGGAGGGCTGGGTTTACCGCTATGGAAAAGGGGCATTAATGGCGAAATGTAATATTGATTCCATGTTTCGTTTGCTCCCGTTGCACCTGGACAGTTTGTTTGCTCGGATGCTAATGGCAAGAGGCCTACTATGTGGACCGTTGCCTTCCCATGGGTTGTTCCATTTCCTGCGTGTTGTTTGAGACTTTCAGCTCATTTGTGGAATGGGTTGTTCGGGAGGTTTCAGGAATGAATTCCATCATCCATTACTTGGATGATTTCCTTTGCTCGAGTCCGCCTTCCGTTAACAATTGTGCAGTGCTTCTCGCCACGTTACAGCACATTGCAGGTCATTTTTAGATCCCTTTGGCTCTTGATAAAATGGAGGGTCCGACTACTGTTCTTAGCTTCTTGGGCATAGTGATAGATTCAGGTGCCATGTAATGTCGTCGGCTGGAGGATAAGATTGTGGCTCTCAAGGCTGAGATTCGGGGGACCCAGGGACTGCAAAAAATGTGTCTTCGGGCACTACAGTCGTTAATGGGTAAGTTAAATTTTACTTGCCGCATTATTCCCATGGGTAGGGTTTTTTGTCGACGGCTGTCGGCTGCTACAGCGGAGGTATGGTCTCACACACATTTTGTTTGGCTCACCAGGGAGCACAGGGAAGACTTGCGGGTATGGCACAGGTTTTTGGAAACTTACAGTGGGCGGTCAGTGTGGATGGCTGGTTCAGTGAGAAACTTTGACCTGGAACTTTTCACGGATGAGGCCTGCTCAACTGGTTAAGGGCCTTTTAACAGGGTAAATGGAGTGCTGGGCCCCGGCCTTGCTCAGGGATAGGTGCGGGGTTCCTCCGCAACCTAGTTCTCCTGGAGTTTTTCCCAGTGGTGCTGGCTGTGGAAGTTAGGGGCGAATCATTCAGAGATTTGAAGGTGCGTTTGAATTGCGACAATCTGGGAGTGGTACAGGTCATCAATCGGGTCTCAGCGTCGTCACGACTGGTTGTGCGACTTCTTCGGTACCTGGTGCTGCATTGTCTTCAGTTGAATATTTTTCTGTATGTTGTGCCCCTTCTTGGGGTTGACAATTCCTTGGCTGACTCATTGTCTTGATTTCAGTGGGGCAGGTTCCAGCAGTTGGCACCGACGGTGGATTAAGAAGGGGTTCCCTGTGCCGAATGGCTGTTCCTTGGGGCCGTCGCCGGATTGATCAGGTGGTCAGTAAGTTAGGACACTTGATCAGCTTATGCCAAAGTATGTAGAGAGTGGTTTGTTTGGGTTCAGGACTCCGGCGTTGATCCGGCGGGTCCAGAGGTAAGGTTAGAAATCCTTTATTGTGTGTCATTGAGAGGAAGTTGGCTGGGTTGGCGTTCCTCTTTAAGCTCCAGGGTTGCCGGGATTTTACAAAAGATTTTTGGGTCCGTCAGGCCCTAAAGGGTTACCAGAGGTCACACAAGAGAAGGGACACTAGGCGCCCAGTGTCTTTTGCTAAACTTCAGGCCCTTTTTGTTCAGTTGGGATCAATCTGTTCTTCGGAGTACAAGGTTTTACTGTTCAGGGCAGTGTTTTCACTTGCCTTTTTTGGAGCCTTTCAGATTGGGGGAACTTGTTAGCCCATCCAAGAAGGTACAGGGGGGATGTTGGATCAGGATGTTGACTGTAGGAAGGATAGGGTCCTGCTGCTCCTCTGTAGGTCAAAAACAGATCATATGGGCAGGGGTGTTCGGGTTCAACTATTTTCTATTTCAGGTTCACCAGTGTGCGCGGTAGAAGCAGTGAAAAAAATTTTGCTCTCTACGCGGGGGCCAGGTCATTTTTGGTGCAGGCAGATGGGTCCCCACTTTCAAAATTACAATTTATTGCCATTTTTCGGAAGAGTCTCAGTGCGATGGGTTTGGATGAGAAACAATATTCCTCATACTCCTTCCGCATAGGGGCGGCCACGGAAGCCGCTCAGTGCGGGTTTGATGAGGCGGCGGTGAAGCGCATAGGCCGAGGTTTCGGCTTTATGTTCGCCCGCAGTTGGTGACAGCGTGAGGCAAGCGGGGTATTGAGAGCTGGGGTGGGTATGGTTCTTTGTCAATTAAGTAATGTGGGGAAGTATGGGTGTTATTTTGTTTTTATGTTCTTTTCTTTCAGATGGTGGGATGTGGCTCGTCTGGATCGTGGGTCACTCCTATGTTTGGCAAATGTCAGGCCCCAGGGTAGACAGCTAGGGATTTCTCATAGGGAGGCTTGCATTCGCTGGTTAGGGGTTCTGGGTATGATGTGGAGCAGGGCCTTGCCAGAAGTGCATTGTTTCGCGTGGCTGCATAGACCTCCAGAAATTTTGGTGCTACATGTCGGCGGAAATGATTTGGGATTTGGGTCTATGCGTGAGCTAATTTTCAACATCAAGTTTGATTTTTTACGGCTCCGAACGGCTTTTTCAGACACAATTGTAGTGTGGTCCGATATTGTTGCTAGGACCACTTGGCGCCTGGCTAGATCTGTAGAGAGGATCAATAAGGCTCGCAAGAAGGTTAACAAGGAGGTGGGTACATTTATAGTTCGGAATGGTGAGCTGGTTATTCGGCATATGGATCTGGACAAAGAAACTTGGCGGTACCTTAAAGGAGACAGAGTACACCTCAATGCAGTGGGTATTGATTTGTGGTCCCTTGATCTGCAGGATGGTATTGAGCGTACTTTGAGGGTTAGGCGGCGCACCCAAAGGTAAGGGTTTACCCCTTTTGTGCGGTGGCGGGTGTTGGTCTCTGACGGTGGAAGGAAATTTATGATAAGAAAGGGTTCAGAACACATCGGTGGTATGTGTCCCTCTGGTGTATTCCAGCTAATTGAGGTTTAGCTGGAATATTGTAATGGGTGCACTGTAAGTAATGGTTGTCTCTGAGTCGGTGTGCTGCGGCTGGAGGCCTTATATGCTATAAGGTAATGCAGTGTGGATTTTGAACTTGATAGAATTTGGGGTGCCGTCACAAACCAACATTCTCAGGAATTAATACTTTGTTTTCTAATATGTTTTCTGTTAAAGAATGTTTAATATTTTCATGTTTAGTTATTATGTTTAAATAAATAGGCTGCTATGGCCATTTTATACTCCATAAATTGGTGTGGTCTCCAATTATTATAGGTAAGGGGAGAGGGATGGTCAAAGTATAGGTGGTCGGGCAGTTTGTACTGAGAGGTAACATGTTGGGGACTTCTGGTCTGGACTGGTCAAGAGAGGCCCGGAGCTAAGGACAGAAAAGAAATAGCGTAGGGCCAGCATGACAGTTTGGCCAGGGGAGATAACGTACTTGGCACAAGGCCAGTAATTGGTGGTTGTCAGGACCTGCTTGAGTGGTGGGTCACCTCTGGTGGGGGAGTCATATTTAAGGCAGGGGTGGAACAGTAGGGGTCCAGTGAAGGGCAGAAATTGTCAGGAACCAGCTTCCCATCCCTTTTTGGTGTTAGTAATTTGTTTTCTTGCAGGTGCAGTAACTTGTGAAGAACGTCATGGCAGCTGGGCGGTGAGCGGGTGTTGGTCTCTGACGGTGGAAGGAAATGTATTTTTTTTTTAAAGATATTTTTATTGGTTATAAAAGACATACAAACATACAAAAAACAGCAGCCCATCGGGCAACAGGTTGAACCAGCAGGTACAAAGAGTTGGTAACTTGTACATTAGTAATAAAGTTTCCCATTTACAAAATCATCAGCATATGGCTCATGTGTATATGTCCAACTAGCTGGGCCAGAGTCTGTTCAAAATATATTAAGGCCCACAAAAACTTAATGGAGGTCAGAAGGACTAGGTCCGGCCTGAGATAAATAAGACAAGGATACTCATCATGGTAGGGTAGGGCACAGCGTAAGGGGACTAGTTAACCATCTACCCCAGACCTTATAGAATCCCTTGCTCCGTTTTCTAGTGTCAAATGTAATTTTATATAGGGGTAGTTAGTAGAGTTGAGCGGACACCTGGATGTTCGGGTTCGGCCGAATTTCGCGAAAAAGTTCGGGTTCGGTACTGAACTTGACCCGAACTTGACCCCGGACCCCGAACCCCATTGAAGTCAATGGTGACCCGAACTTTTGGGCACAAAAATGGCTAGTAGGACAAGTACCCTGCAAACAAATGTGGATAGGGAAATAACTTAAAATCACATAAAAAAAAAAATGGGAGGAGGAGGTGGATGTGGAATAGGAGGCTGACTAGGCTGTGACCGTGGCGGTGTAGGTGGAAGTGGCGGTGGAGGAGGAGGAGGTAGCCAACACTGTTTTTTGTTTGTTTGTTTTTTTTCTAATTGGAGTAGCCCCCAAAATATTGAGACATATTAATAGACATATTAATATGTAACAAATATTGAGACATATTAAACAAGTATACCAATGGCTGTGTGAGGCCGGTCAAAATGTCTATTCTGCACAAGGTACAGACAAGTCTTGTGGGATCCATGCCTGGTTCATTTTAATAAAGGTTAGCTTGTCCGCGTTGGCTGTGCACAGGCGGCTGCGCTTGTCTGTGATAACCCTGTCGGGCTAAACATGCGTTCAGACAATACACTGGCTGCATGGCAGGACAGCACCTCCAAGGCATAAAGGGCAAGCTCAGGCCATGTGCCCAATTTGGAGACCCAGAAGTGGAACGGGGCAGACCCATCAGTCAGTACATGTAGTCGACATTATTGATCGAGATCCACCCAGATGGCTGATCAGTGGACTGAGAACTAAGTGATCAGTGGTCATGTGACCCCTCAGTTCTTGGAGTGGGAGAGCTGCAGCATGGAGGCGTGAGAGGTTGCTGAGGTTCGTAGTCCAGATTACCCTACCTAGCTGTGGATGCGGTGGGATTCCGGTGTCTCAGGAGGATTGAGCTGCTACCATCTGGTCCCTGCAGAGGGCTATATCTGCATGTGAGATCTGACCTTTGCTAGCGATAGAGGGTCTCTACTTCTGGTAAGGGTTTATACTTACCCCTTCCCTGTCACTGGAGGTGCCTGTACGATCTATGGTGGTGGAAGTAGGAGTGATCTTCTTTTTGGATTCTATTAGGACTTTGGATGTGTCAATCTTTTGCCTATATTCCCAATCACGGCTGACCTCTTCACAAGTTTTGGGACTATATTATATATTTTTATTATATTCATCTCTGTTCACCATTTTTTTCACAATATTGTGCACTAAGTTTTTTTATGTTTATATCATGTAAACATTCATATGTTCATTTATACAGATATATACACTGTGTTGTTTAATCACTAAGGTTTAGCGCAACAAATCTTCTTTTTTAAAAAAATTTTTGGTGGAATATCGCACTACACTTTTGTTGCAGCTGTCACAAATGTCAATTCCAGAAGCACGGTATTGTTTTGAATATTTGTAATACTTATTCCACTGCAGCTCGTGCTTTGAATTTAGATGCCTGGTCATGCAGGTTGTGCTGAGGTTTAGCCTCGGTTCAGGCTCTCATTGCACAGTGTGCAAACCACTCGGGTCTTGGCGTCAGCACATTGTCTGAAGAACTGCCACGCCGGGGAAAGCCTTTGAGCTGCCTTTGGTGTGCTAGGTCCCTGGGTGCGGTGGGTAGTACTATCTAGGGGACGCTTGCTCTGCTTTTGCAACCTGCTTCCTCTTTTGCTGTGCTGTTGCCTCTGTGCAACCACCACCTCTTCCTCCAAACTACACACGTCACTCGCATGACCTTCATTCCATGTGGGGTCTAGGACCTCATCATCCTCCGCCACATCATCTTCCATCCACCCTTCACCACTGCCCTCCTTGTCAGTCTGCACACTGTGAAAAGCCGCGGCAGTTGGCACCTGTGTTTCGTCATCATCAGAGACGTGCTGCGGTGGAGTTTCCATGTCCTCATCCTGCAACAGAAGTGGTTAGGCATCGGTGCACTCAATGTCTTCCACTTCTGGGGCAGGGCTATGTGGATGGCCCACGGAAAGCACACCAGGAGAGTCATCAAAAAGCATAAGATACTGCTGCATGACTTGGGGCTCCGACTGCTTGGGTGATTTACAAGGGGCTGAGGTGAAAGACAGATGGCCATGGGGTTCAGGTACCAACTCTGAGCTTTCATCAAGGGACCGGGTGGGAGACAATGTGAAGGAACTGGAGGCATTATCAGCCACCCAATCTACTAGCTCCTGTACTTGTTCTGGCCTCAACATTCGTTGAGCGGCCTTTCGGGCCTACCATATAACGTTGAAGGTTCTGTCGGCTACTCGCACCTGAGGAAGGTGTTTCACTTGTGCGTGTAGCTGGCACAAATCTACCACGTCCTCTCCTTGAAACAGGAACTTCACCAACACCAGCAGCACCAACAGCACCAGACCACATCCCTTATTTGAAGCTCTCCTCATTCTGGACGCAAATGTACTATGTAGCAATATTTATTAATATAAAAAAAAAAGAATAATAAATTATTCTTATTTTTTTTCTTTGGAAAACAGCAATGTAGACGCACTTTTTATTTTTGTGCAAGCAATGCACCGATCACACCAGCAGCAGGAACCTCTACCTCTAGCACTATGATGAGATGGTTTTAGAACAATAATCTGTCCCTCACAGGAGCAGCAGGAACCTTTCCCTCTAGCACTATGATGAGATGATTTTAGAACAATAATCTGTCCCTCACAAGAGCAGCAGGAACCTCTCCCTGTAGCACTATGATGAGATGATTTTAGAACAATAATCTGTCCCTCACAGGAGCATCGGGAACCTCTCCCTACACCAGTATGAGATGATTTTAGAAAAATAATCTGTCCCTCACAGGAGCAGCAGGAAACCTCTCCCTCTAGCAGTATTAGGTGATTTTAGAACAATAATCTGTCCCTCACAGGAGCAGCAGGAACCTCTCCCTGTAGCACTGTGATGAGATGGTTTTAGAACAATAATCTGTCCCTCACAGGAGCAGCAGGGACCTCTCCCTCTAGCAGAAAGAGATGATTTTAGAACAATAATCTGTCCCTCACAAGAGTGGCACCAACCTCTCCCTGTAGCACTATGGTAAGATGATTTTAGAACAATAATTTGTCCCTCACAGGAGCAGCAGGAACCTCTCCATCTAGCAGTATGAGATGATTTTAAAACAATTATCTGTCCCTCACAAAAGCAGCAGGAACCTCTCCCTGTAGCACTATGATGACATGATTTTAGAACAATAATCTGTCCCTCACAGGAGCAGCAGCAACCTCTCCCTATAGCACTAGGAGATGATTTTAGAACAATAATCTGTCCCTCACAGCAGCAGCAGGAACCTCTCCCTACAACACTAGGAGATGATTTTAGAACAATAATCTATCCCTCGCAGCAGCAGGAAACTCTCCCTATAGCACTAGGAGTTGATGTTAGAACAATAATCTGTCCGTCACAAGAGCAGCAGGAACCTCTCCCTGTAGCACTATGATGAGATGATTTTAGAACAATAATCTGTCCCTCACAGGAGCAGCAGGAACCTCTCCCTCTAGCAGTATGAGATGATTTTAGAACAATAATCTGTCACTCACAGGAGTAGCAGGAACCTCTCCCTCTGGCAGTATGAGATGATTTTAGAACAATAATCTATCCCTCACAAGAGCAGCAGGAACCTCTCCCCGTAGCACTATGATGAGATGATTTTAGAACAATAATCTGTCCCTCACAGGAGCAGCAGGAACCTCTCCCTCTAGCAGTATGAGATGATTTTAGAACAATAATCTGTCACTCACAGGAGTAGCAGGAACCTCTCCCTGTAGCACTATGATGAGATGATTTTAGAACAATAATCTGTCCCTCACAAGAGCAGCAGGAACCTCTCCCTGCAGCACTATGATGAGATGATTTTAGAAGAATAATCTGTCCCTCATAGAAGCATCAGGAACCTCTCGCTACACCAGTATGAGATGATTTTAGAACAATAATCTGTCCCTCACAGGAGCAGCAGGAACCTCTCCCTCTAGCAGTATGAGGTGATTTTAGAACAATAATCTGTCCCTCACAGGAGCAGCAGCAGCCTCTCCCTGAAGCACTATGATGAGATGATTTTAGAACAATAATCTGTCCCTCACAGGAGCAGCAGGAACCTCTCCCTCTAGCAGTATGAGATGATTTTAGAACAATAATCTGTCCCTCACAACAGCAGCAGGAACCTCTCCCAATAGCACTAGGAGATGATTTTTGAACAATAATCTGTCCCTCACAGCAGCAGCAGGAACCTCTCCCTATAGCACTATGTTGAGATGATTTTTGAACAATAATCTGTCCCTCACAGGAGCAGCAGGAACCTCTCCCTCTAGCACTATGATTAGATAATTTTAGAACAATAATCTGTCCCTCACAGGAGCAGCAGGAACCTCTCCCTCTAGCAGTATGAGATGATTTTAGAACAATAATCTGTCCCTCACAAGAGCAGCAGGAACCACTCCCTGTAGCACTATAATGAGATTATAGAACTATAATCTGTCCCTCACAGCAGCAGCAGGAACCTCTCCCAGTAGCACTAGGGGATGATTTTAGAACAATAATCTGTCTGTCACAGGAGCAGCAGGAACCTCTCCCTGTAGCACTATGATGAGATGATTTTAGAACAATATTCTGTCCCTCACAGGAGCAGCAAGAACCTCTCCCTCTAGCAGTATGAGATGATTTTAGAACAATAATCTGTCCCTCACAAGAGCAGCAGGAACCTCTCCCTGAACACTCCCTGTCTAATAACAAGATTTTAGTAGAGTATGACGATCTCCCTCTCCAA
>BLSH010246290.1:993764-1008763 GCA_018402905.1 Glandirana rugosa | reverse complement strand
TATACCGCAGTGCTGTACAGAGATCACTCAACCAACCACTTCATATTTTGTACCAGAGAAGCTTACACTCTAATAATAATAGTGTTTGACTGTGGGTGGGGGGCATTAGGGTGTAAGCTCCTCTGGTACAAAAACTGAAGTGATTGGTTGAGTGTTCTCTGTACAGCGCTGTGGTATATGTCAGAGCTATATAAATGTATAATAATAATAGTGTGTGACTGCGGGGGGACATTAGAGTGTAAGCTCCTCTGGTACAAAAACTGAAGTGATTGGCTCAGTGTTCTCTGTACAGGGAGGGGACAGTAAATTTACACTGTTATACAAGCTGTACACTCACTACTTTACATTGTAGCAAAGTGTCATTTCTTCAGTGTTGTCACATGAAAAGATAGAATAAAATATTTACACAAATGTGAGGGGTGTACTTACTTTTGTGAGCTACTGTAGCTCTGACATATACCGCAGTGCTGTACAGGGATGAATGAGCTGTAATCTCTGCACCAGAGGAGCTTACACTCTAATCCCCCCGCTTGCACGTCTTGTAATTGTTTGGCCAGATTGCCTGTAGAAGTGGGGAAAGGATACAAACCTCATGAAGGTGTCACCCTGATGGGAGTTGCATCCAAAACTCCGGCGCAGCAAAGTCTGCCTGCTGATTCCTTAGAGAATTACAATTGTTACATTAAGACTCCTTTCACACCAAGGCGTTTTTGCTCTAAAATTAGCACATAAAAAGCGCACCAAAAACGCTCCCCGTGCATCTCAATGGATGCTTTCACACCGAGGCGTTGCGCTTGCTAAGCGTTGCCAAAAGTCCTGCAAGCTGCATCTTTTCAGCTTGTTTTGTGCGCTCAAAATAGCTCTTCAAAAACGCCCGTGTCCATTGAAAATAATGGTTAAGCGCTTGAAAAACGCTTGAAAATCGCATGAAATGTGTACTGAGGCTGTGGAAAGGTCACATGATTGAAACACGAACGCCATTAGAGGGACGCTATTTATAGCGCTTCAAAAGTGCGGCAAAAACGCACACTAAAATCATGGCGTTTTACCGGATTTTACAGGCTTTTTTCCAACGCCTTGGTGTGAAAGGAGCCTAAAGGAAATGTAAAAAGTCTCCATATCCTTTAATAAAGTCCATATAAAATAATGTACACATATAATGCCCACCCCTGGGGTGGGTGATCTCTCCCCTCATAGGGTTTACTGGGACCCCCTAAGTCCCGCCTTGCACCGCTGTGATGTGTGGGACGCCGGCTTTGCCCCCCCCCCCCCAAGCAACTTCTAATTTGAATTAAAGAGAGTTTTAACCAGAAGCTCATTCTCTAATGTTCTATAAATTGCAGATGGATTATATATTTCTCTTTCTCTGCGCGCTGAATGGTTAAAGCACCGACACGCAGGATCAGGGGCACAAAACCCCCGAATAAAACCCCTCAGCCGGGAGAAAGCTGGTTAATAAGATTTTTCGGGAGGCTTTTGTGTGTGGAAGCAAAGCGGTGAACCAGCTGAAGGGGACAGTCACTTCATGGATAATAGGATCAGCGCTGCACGCATGAAGCTTACGCACGCTTCGGCCTGGGTGACGGCTGGAGCTCGGGGGGTCACCCCCAAACCTGCTCCCCATACACCGCGCTGGGTATTATGGAGGCTCATCATCATGGCGGCATCTCCGCCGCAGCGCCAGCTTCCCCTGAGCTGTACTGTGCCATCTAATCCCTGTGCTTTGATTTCTTTTTTTTTTTTCCATACATACAGCACCTTGAAAAAGTATTCATACCCCTTGAAATTCCCCACATTTTCTCAGGTTACAACCAAAAAAGTAAATGTATTTTATTGGGATTTTATGTGATAGACGACACAAAGTGGCTCATAATTGTGAAGTTGAAGGAAAATGATAAATGATACAAATAAATCTGTGAAAAGTGTGGGGGGGGGGGGGAGCATTTGTATGGCGCCCCCTTTACTCTGATACCCCTAACTAAAATCTGATGGAACCAATTGCCTTCAGAAGTCACCTCATTAGTATATAGAGCCCACCAGTGTTTAATGTAATCTCAGTATAAATACAGCTGTTCTGTGAAGCCCTCTGAGGTTTGTTAGAGAACCTTAGTGAACAAACAGCATCATGAAGGCCAAGGGACACACCAGACAGGTCAGGGATAAAGTTGTGGAGAAGTATAAAGCAGGGTTAGGCTATAAAAAAATATCCCAAGCTTTGAACATCTCATGGAGCTCTGTTCAATCCATCATCGGAAAATGGAAAGAGTATGGCACAACTGCAAACCTACCAAGACATGGCCGTCCACCTAAACTGACCGGCCGAGCAAGGAGAGCATTCATCAGAGGAGCAGCCAAGAGGTCCATGGTAACTCTGGAGGAGCTGCAGAGATCCACAGCTCAGGTGGGAGAATCTGTCCACAGGACAACTATTAGTCGTGCGCTCCACAAATCTGCCCTTTATGGAAGAGTGGCAAGAAGAAAGCCATTGGTGAAAGAAAGCCACAAGAAGTCCTGTTTGCAGTTTGTGAGAAGCCATGTGGGGGACACAGCAAACGTGGAAGAAGGAGCTCTGCTCAGATGAGACCAAAATTTACCTTTTTGGCCTGAAAGCAAAACTCTATGAGTGGAGGAAAACTAACACTGCGCATCACCCTGAACACACCATCCCCACCGTGAAACATGGTGGTGGCAGCATCATGGTGTGGGGATTTTTTTCTTCACCAGGGACAGGGGAGCTGGTCAGAGTTGATGGGAAGATGGATGGAGCCAAATACAGGGAAATCTTAGAAGAAAACCTGTTAGAGTCTGC
Organism: Glandirana rugosa; assembly: GCA_018402905.1. NCBI lineage: Eukaryota > Metazoa > Chordata > Amphibia > Anura > Ranidae > Glandirana > Glandirana rugosa. The sequence continues at coordinate 1,005,954 of BLSH010246290.1, read as the reverse complement.
AGAAGACTTGAGACCGGGGCGGAGGTTCACCTTCCTGCAGGACAACGACCCTAAACATCCAGCCAGAGCTACAATGGAATGGTTTAGAACAAAGCACATTCATGTGTTAGAATGGCCCAGTCACAGTCCAGACCTGAATCCCATTGAGAATCTGTGGCAAGACTTGAAAATTGCTGTTCACAGACGCTCTCCAGCTTGGGGTATTCTGCAAAGAAGAATGGGCAGAAATGTCCTCTCTAGATGGGCAAAGCTGGTAGAGACTTCCCAAAAAAAAATTGCAGCTGTAATTGCAGGGAAAGGCGGTTCTACAAAGTATTGACTCCGGGGGGCGCCATACAAATGCCCCCCCCCCACACTTTTCACAGATTTATTTGTATCATTTATCACTTTCCTTCCACTTCACAATTATGAGCCACTTTGTGTCGGTCCATCACATAAAATACCAATAAAATACATTTATGTTTTTGGCTGTAACCTGACAAAATGTGGTAAATTTTAAGGGGCATGAATACTTTTTCAAGGCGCTGTAAATTGTAATATATTGCAGCTTACAAGTCCTTAGATGTGATGGCTGCATTCGTTTTCTTTTTTTTTAGGCTTTCTTTCTTCTGTTTTCATCTGGTGATCCAGCCAGTAAGACCTTTTTTCAAGAGAACAAGCTCTGTTGCAGTTATAGAGATGAGACCAAGCATTACCACTGGCAGGGGTGCTTACAACGGTCAGCTTTTATTTCTATAAAACCTTTACCAAAAAAGGAAATAAAAAATGTTTGCTGATTTATGAAGTGTGAGCTGGAGTTTGGCTTCAATTTGTTAGTGTATCTAAATCTGCTAGCACACCTAACACTCCCCTCCCCCAGACTGACAATGCTATATGCCAGTGGTCTCCAAACTTTCTAAAAATAAAGGACCGGTTTACTGTCTTTCAGACTTAAGGGGAGCCAGACTGTAGTCAGTGGAAGTAGAAAATGTCCTAGCATCCAGAAGGGGTAAACAATTCCCCATCATTGGTGTCAGTGGGAGGAATAGTGCCCCATCATTGGTGTCAGTGGGAGGAATAATGGCCCATCATTGGTGTCAGTGGGAGGAATAATGGCCCATCATTGGTGTCAGTGGGAGGAACAGTGCCCCATCATTGGTGTCAGTGGGAGGAACAGTGCCCCATCATTGGTGTCAGTGGGAGGAATAATGGCCCATCGTTGGTGTCATTGAGAGGAATAATGGCCCATCGTTGGTTTCAGTAGGAGGAATAGTGGCCCATCATTGGTGTCAGTGGGAGGAACAGTGCCCCATCATTGGTGTCAGTGGGAGGAACAGTGCCCCATCATTGGTGTCAGTGGGAGGAATAATGGCCCATCGTTGGTGTCATTGAGAGGAATAATGGCCCATCGTTGGTATCAGTAGGAGGAATGGTAGCCCATCGTTGGTGTCATTGAGAGGAATAGTAGCCCACCGTTGGTGTCAGTAGGAGGAATAGTGGCCCATTGTTGGTGTCTTCAGGGAGCAATAGTGGCCCATCATTGGTGTTTTTTGGGAGGAATAATGGCCCATCGTTGGTGTCATTGAGAGGAATAATGGCCCATCGTTGGTGTCGGTGGGGGGAATAGTGGCCCATCGTTTGTGTCAGTAGGAGGAATAGTGGCCCATGGTTGGTGTCTTCAGGAAGCAATAGTGGCCCATCATTGGTGTTTTTTGGGAGGAATAATGGCCCATCGTTGGTGTTGGTGGGAGGAGTAGTGGGCCATCGTTGGTGTCTTCATTAGAAATAATGGCCCATGGTTGGTGTCTTCGGGAGGAATCAGTGGGAGGAATAGTGGCCCCTCAGTGTCAGTGGGAGGAATATTGGCCCATCGTTGGTGTCAGTGGGAGGAATAGTGCCCCATTGTTTGTGTGAGAGACAGGCAGTATGCCCCATTGTTGCCAGTGGTTGGAATACTGCCTCAGGAGCTGGATAAAGGCATGCAAGGGGCTTGCACTTTGGAGACTGGTGCTATATGCTATTATTTTTTTCAAGGCTTTTCAACTTCTGTCCTAGGGTGTTACCACTAACTCCCTGTACTATATCTATGGTGGAGTAGCATTGTCACCCTAGGACAGGGCTACAGAACACCCTCCTCCTCTTTCTAACATAGGGGGAGGGGTTCTATAGTGCCATAGATGCCAACTGTGCCAGAATGAGAGGTCGGTCCCACATCTCAGCTCCCTGTCCAGGTGATGCTTTGTCCTGGGCTATGTCCTGGGATCGCAGGATCAAAGGCATTACTGAGGATGCACAGTAACTCTAATCGATCCCTCTGAGGGGATCGTGACTGAAAGTGGGATGATTTGCATATTTAGGGTTAGGATAACCCAGAATGTGGGTGGGACATGGGTAGGACCTCCTGAAAGTTGGGCGTGCCAGGTGTTGTCCTTGGGGGAGGTGACAAATATGCTGGTAAGTATGTAGTCCTGGGGAAGGGTTAATATGTGCAGCACAGGCAGAGGGTACAGGAAGTTAGCAGCTCACAGGATTTCCGGCAGGATCAACATCATCTTATTTTTTTTTTTTTATTTTTTTTTTTGCAAATTAGAGAGCTGTGATGAATACGTTGAGTCGGTTTAGAGGAAATTAGTCAGTAAATAGAGGGTGCCATTGTATTACCTTCTGGAAATGTTATTTGCCTGTCTTTTTAACTGGTCCATTGGATTCAATTCCCTCTCAGCCACTGACACTGGTAAATTCAGCCTGGCAACGCGGTGTAGTCTATAAAATGGGAATCTTTATTGGCTACATACCAAAACACATTGGTGACAAGCTAACGAGTTTCGGCTGTAACCACCTTCCTCCTAGCACTATGAGGAAGGCAGCTACAGCCGAAACACGTTAGCTTGTTCCCAATGTGTTTTAGTATGTAGCCAATAAAGATTCCCATTTTATTCACTCCACCGAGTTGCCAGCCTGAATTTACCATGAATCTGATAATCTGAGCACGGGAGCATTATAGCCAGAGCACCGGCTCTCAGGCATTACAAGATGCAGCTTGGGTATTGTTTGTCTCTCTTTTCCCAGAGGGCCTGGTATGGATTTTTTTTTTGGGGGGGGGGAACCCCCACGGCGTATTTTATTTTATTGCTGGCAATTCTTTTTTTTACATTCATCTGATGACTCATCGGTTGTTAAGAATGCGGCCGCCAGCTTCCCGGCCCGCCCCTTAACAACCAGCTATACATGGTTTGTTAAAGAGAAACCCCCCCCACGCAAAATGCATGCAAAACCGCAAAATGCTCTGCAGAACGCCTGGAAACCACATAAACCGTAAGCGCATAGATGGGACCCTAGGGTTAGACTTTTGCATTGTGCACTAAATCAATGCATCTGCAATGCATGACAATGTCCCATAGTGCATTGCAATATGTGTTGTAGACCTGCACAATTAATCATTAAAAAAACGTGACCTCGACTCAACGCCCCCCCCACAATCTTAATCCAGCATTTCCACGATTCATGTGACGAGTGCAGAGCCGTTCTCTGCTCACAGCTGTCAAAAAAGGAAAAAATCAGCCGGCAATGTTTATCAACAGCGTTGCTCGGAGCTGAAAGAGATAAAAAAGAAACATTGTATCTTTCCGTTCATTTACAGATCAAAGGGATGAACTTCCATCTGTAAACGAAGTCAGTTTAACCACTTAAGACTTAGACCCCATACACACTATTAGATTTTCTGCAAGTCTTCAGATTTACCAAAACCATATAATATGAGGTCAAACCTTAAGGGCTCTTTCACACGGGCGTACAGTGCAATGGGCTCCGGTTTGCTCAGCGGGGATCGCTCCGCTGATCCCCGCTGAACCGACGGATGACAGATTCATCTCCGCTCTCTGTGCAGAGACGGATCTGTCAGAGCGCCGCTCTCCCCTATGGGAAATCGGATGACAACGGATCCGTCTGTCATCCGATCCACAGATGGATGGAAAAATAGGGATTTCCTCCGTCACCCTTTATGGAAGCGGAGCGGATCGGAGAGCGACGGGTGTCCGCGGACATCCGTCGCTCCATAGAGCTGCATGGAGGCTCCATTCAGGTCCGCCTGAAAAAACTGACAACGTCCGTGTGAAAGGGGCCTAAAGTCTTGTACACACGGTTCGACGGTCGTACGACCGAACGGACCAAATCATATGTTGGCTGTTGTATCTAGCATACTGACATGCACTAAGCGATCGTACGACCAAGCTGAATGTAGAGTCATGTTATGAACGTATAAAGACAAAGTTCAGGTGCATGTAATCCGCATCCGGTCGTTCCTGACTTCTGAGCATGCGTGTTTTGCACAATACAACTTGTTGGACCAACTTCTCTGTACACACGATACAACGGTCGTATGAGCGCTTGTTGGTACGACCAAGTTTTCTAGTCTGCTCATACAACTCCCCTTGTACGACCGTCGTACTTCAGCTGTTCTAATCGCGCATACTAACGATCGATTTCGCATACAACGGTCGTTCGTACGACCTGTTGTATACGCTTGTCGACTCGTGTGTAGGAGGCTTAAGAGTTTCAATTGGAACGCAATCAGGCCGGCCCTTACACTGCACGGTTTTGGTAAATCTGAATGAAAAAAACTGCAGGAAATCTAATAGTGTGTATGGGAGTCTTAGCCTTTTTCTGACATTTGTTGCTTACAAGTTAAAATCCAGTATTTTTTGCTAGAAAATTACTTAGAATCCCCAAACATTATATTTATATATATATACATAGCAGAGACCCTAGAGCAGCCTTTCTCAACCTTTTCAACACCAAGGAACCCTTGAAATAATTCTCCGGTTCTCGGGGAACCCCTGCTAGGAATCCTCCAAGATCTACAGCCCTGAAGAAGGGGAGGCAGTTCTCTGAAACGCGTTGGGTCTACTTGTATACTTTTATCTTCAATAAATGATTATAAAAATCATTTTTCTGGACACTGGACTCTCGTCTCTGATCACCCACCTGTGGTACCAGCTCCATTGTCGTCCTCAGAAAGGTAGGAGCCGTAAACCCCGATGGAGTCCATCACCTACCACCCACAATTGGGATGCAACCCATTGGAAGCGATTCCCTCTATGCCAGCCTTTCTCAACCTTTCCAACACCGAGGAACCCTTGAAATAATTCTCTGGTCTCGGGGAACCCCTGATAAAACTTAAAAATCTACAACTCCTTATACATTAGTGTGAGGGTCAATGGGAAGAATGCTCCTTACACTTGTGGCCATTGGGAAGAATTACCCCCCTTACAGATAGCTAAAAAGATCAATGGTATCATTGGGAATTTATCTGAGAGGTAGAAATTGCTCATTGCTCAAGGAACCCCTGGCAACCTCTGGAGGAACCCTGGTTGAAAAACCCTGCCCTAGAGAATAAAATGGCGGTCGTTGCAATATTTTATGTCACACGGTATTTGCGCAGCGCAATTATTTAGGGAAAAAATACATTTCAATTAATTAAAAAAAAAGACGAGACAGTAAAGTTAGCCCTATTTTTTTGTATAATGAGAAATCTGTTACGCCGCGAGAATCTTGAGAGAATTGTGATCTTTATTCTAAGCAAAGAAAAAAAAAAATAGTGATCCTCATTTTATCCATTTATTACGGTGCAGCTGTAGTTTGTTGCGTTATTTTCAGTTATCGCAGAACCATTGACTGCCCAGCAGAAATGTCCCCGGGCCCCATAGGGGACCGATACGGCTCAGCATTGCTATTTAGGATCATAAAGCTTTCATGTATTTTTATGTTTTTTTTATTATGTAGATGAGGACGCGAGGCTCGGTTCACCCTGCTTTGCGACCCCCAAAAGTCGTGCGACTTGCTTGCAGCCTTTGCAATTCAACATTGCAGTCTATGGCACTCAGGTTGGGACTTGAGGGATTAAGACGGCGCCCATTGAAATGAATGTGTTTTTATTGTCATGCGACTTTGAGTTGCAAGGTACACCAGGGCTAAATGCCATTTAGGCTCCGCTCACACCTGTGCAGGTGCAACATTGAGCGCGCTTCACTTTTAGGGAAGTCCATTCATTTCAATGGACAGTCCTAGGTGCGAAAACCACAGAAAAGAAGTGCGCAATCTTTCTTTTTTTTTCTTTTGATTCATTGTTATTTTGTTAGCAAGGTGCCATTGAGAATTAATAGCACTGCCCAGTGGCGACTGGCGCTGTATATTTGGGGGGGGGGGGGCAAACAAGTCATCCCGCCAACACCCCCAGGTGGTTGGTTGGTCGGCCCCGCACTTACCCCGTCTAGGTTGCGAGCAGCAGCGGCTCCTTCCTGCGTCTCAGGCTTCCCTCGGCACGGTGGCCAATGCGATCGCTTCTGCTCTCAGCCAATCGGGTCTCAGGAGCTGCTTGCTGATTGACCGGGAGGAGAATCGGGAAGACAATAGGGAATTAATACTGGGTGGGCGGACCTTTTTTTTAAGTCCCAGGCTCTAATCACGTGCTTCTAAAAAAAAAAAAAATAACCTCATTGGAATCCATGCATCCGGCGCCCCGCGTGTAAATCTCTTTTTCTCTATCTTTGTGGCATCTCAGTGCTGCTGATCTCCTACAGCCCCTTTACAGCTACTTCCTGTCTCCATGCACTCCAGCGATGGCTCCATGACATTTCTCAGGGCGGCTTTCCTGATGGTGACAACAGTGGACCATGTTTGTTTAATGTGCACAATTGGGGACGCAGCAACAGTGTTGTCACCCCATGCACTAGAGAGGCCCATTTATTTGAATGTGTTGCCCTACGTGCGACAAATGCGCCAAGGAATGTTCTGTACCATTTTTGGGCGTTGAGCTTCAGCCATTTTTTTTTTTTTTTTTAACCACGCATTTTGACACGGGCGAAAAAAGGGCGTCTGCTTGCAGCGTTTGGGACACCATTAACATGGCATGAATCCTTAATGGTGCCTCCACGCATCGGCACCCAGGCACAGAAAAGCAGCACCATGTTCTTCCATGGGGTGCGTTTTCACCTGCGTTTCTCGCAGGTACAGCAGCCCATTCAAATGAACAGGCTGCTGTACCCACTATGCGTTTCCACAAACGCACATGTGATCTAGGCTTAGGCTGGGTGGTTTCAGTACAGGAGTCTGGTGCGGTTCTGTTCACCGGTTCAGTGCCCCCCCCCCCCCCCGAATTCGCACCTAGACTGGAGACAAAATTGCACATGGACCCTTTTTAAAACTGCCTTGTGTGAGCCGACATATTATGGAATTGGATGTGGCTAAAAAACGCTTCCGATTCTCATATGGGTGAACCGAGCCTTAACACCGAGCTTCGCAGATTTTTTAACCACACATTTTGGTGCGTTTGTTACGCATTTCTCCACGTGGGAAAAACACGTCTGCTTGCCCCGGTTGGGGGCGCCATTAACAATGAATGGCGGCGCTCTTCTTTCATGCGTTCTGTAAAGATGAATGAAAACACGCGCTTTTGCATGCGTTCTCAGATGTGAATGCAGCGTAAGGCAAGTCAGGAACGCATGCAAAATCGCGCCTGCATGTTCCCTGCAAAGCAGCACGCTGCACTTTAGCACACATGCGTGGATGCCATTCGTTTTTTTAATGGCACCCCCAGTCATTGGTGCCCACACACAGAATCCGTATGGTGCGTTTTTAAAAAGAAGAACCAGGGACTTCTTTCCCCTGCGTTTCTCACGGGTGCACACGCAAATGAACACGCACCTAACCTAAGCGTTGAACTTCGCACGCCACCTGTTTTGATGCATTTGTTGTGCGTTTCTCCACGTGGGAAAATGTCTGCTTGCCATGTTTCGGGTGCCCAATGAATGGCACCGCAAGCGTGACACAGGGTTTTTTCGTTTGTTTTTTTTTGCACATTTGGGATTTTGCACACTTAGGGGTGAATGGGGCTTAAAAGCTGAAAATTTAAAAAAAAATATTGAAGATGATATTCTCCTTGAATCTCCTTCTGGCTGCATTTACACCTAAGAGTAGCGTCTGTTGGCGTTTTCCCGCGCGTTGTTATGCTCAGTTATGGTGCGTTTTTATACAGCGTTTTTGAGCTTTGGCATTTTTTTTATTAGCCAGTAGAGAAAACTCTCATCTGTTGCTATAGACATTTCAGCTTCATTCCTTTTTCCATCAGCTTTTCTTTATTATTATTTGTTAAGGTTGGGGGTTAATATTTTATTTATGGTCTCATTTGTATTTATTTATGTTTGTTATGGTTAGGGTGTTATTACTACTACTACTACTACTACTACTACTACTACTACTACATACTTCTACTACTACTACTATTACATATTCTGCTACTACTACTACTACTACTACATACTTCTACTACTACTACTACATACTTCTACTACTACTATTACATATTCTGCTACTACTACTACTACTACATACTTCTACTACTACTACTACATACTTCTACTACTACTAATACTATTACATATTCTACTACTACTATTACATACTACTACTAATAATAATACTAATAATACTACTACTACTACATACTACTAATAATACTACTACTTCTACTACTACCTACTTCTTGCTACTACATACTACTAATAATACTACTAATAATACTACTACTTCTACTACTACCTACTTCTTGCTACTACATACTACTACTAATACTACTAATAATGCTAATAATACTACTACTACATACTACTAATACTACTTCTACATACTACTAATACTACTAATAATACTAATACTACTGATACTACTACTACTACATACTACTAATACTAATAATACTGCTAATAATACTACTACTACATACTACTAATACTACTAATAATGTTAATACTACTACTACTACATACTACTAAAACTAATAATACTACTAATAATACTACTACTACATACTACTAATACTGCTAATAATACTACTACTACATACTACTAATACTAAGAATACTAATAATACTACTACTACTATTGAGTGGACTCTACCCAAAACATTTGTTTAGTGTCATCACTGGACTTTCTCTTATAGCACAGCCCTGAATACAATACTACTACATACTACTAATACTAATATTTCTAATACTACTACTACTACCTACTTCTTGCTACTACATATTAATACTACTAATACTAATAATACTAATTAATAAATAAATGTAAAATAAATGCACCATTTAATTCCCGCACGTCAGTCTCGACTTCGGGGGGGGGAGACATCTGTGTGGATTGCGGTCTATGGTAATCGCACTCTGAAATCAGCAAAAGTAGTACAGAAACAACTTTTGGGAACTGGTAGAGCGCCGCACCGATTCGGACGGTGCCATCGATGGCAATTGCCGCCACTTTTGACGTGTCAAATCGCATGCGAAAATCGCACCACTATGACCCTTGGCTGATAAATGAATACTATGTAATAGTAAATAAATAATTAACCCCTATCCTTAAAAAAAGAATAACAAAATAATATTAAACATCCTAACACAAATTAAATGGTTGTTATTCATTTTTTAATCTATTTCTTTTCAGGTTAGGGGTTAATTATTACAAACCTGAGCCCAGTTGTAAATTCCACGCCACATCCCATTACTGTAGAAATAACGTTTGGAAATAAATGAATTATTTATTATAAGTTAATTATTATTTATTTTTTTTTATTATTAATGTATTTTATTTTTGATTTATTTATGATTTTTAGTTCTTTGTGTATTTATTTCACATTTATTTATTCATAGATTGTTACTATTTTTTTTTTTTTTATTTGAGCAGAAAATCTTGACACACGGCGCACAAAAATGCGCAAATCGCTCTTTCCCATTCATTTCTATGGGTATAAAATCTGCCCAAAAAAAAAGCTCCAGAACTTTTTGGATCTTCAGGTGGAGATGTGAATGTCTCCGCAGAGAATAATTGATTTTTTTTTTTCTTCTCCTCCATCGTTTTGGAGCTTCGATGGGAATGGCGCAGTTTTGTGCCCGGAGATACGTTGGGCCCCCCCCCCCCCATCTCCTCCGGTATGAATATTAATTTATTTTCTCACCTCGGCAGGGGGGCAACAAATAAATTTAGTGGTGTCTTTAAATCATCCCTTTCTCTTCTATGAGGCTGAGATGTCATTGGAAAGTTTCTTAAATAGGCATTTAATTAGCCCGGGTGTTAGTGCAGAACAAAACCCCCGCTGGGCTGCTATAGAGGAGTGTGGGGGGGGGGGGGGGTCGGCATGCTCAGTCTATGGCTACAGGTCCATTGTTGCAGACCCACAGTGGATTGCTTACTTATGGGGCCTAATCCAATCATAAATTGCCCCTGTGCACCAATCAGGGAGGGCCGAGGTCCCCATGAATGAAAGTGAAGTGGGGGATTTTGCTGAAGGCCTATTGTTGGAGCTGTCACATGTGAAAGGACCTGAAGCCCCCGGGCACTATAAAAGGCACCTTCCGGGGGAGCAGATCCAGCAGAAGAAGAGACACACATAGAGTTCATTAGCCAGAAAGGCATTGAAGATGATGTTCCCCAGTCTCCTCGCCCCTCCGGCCATCTACCCCAACCTCCTGCGCCCCACGCCGACCCTCACCCTGCCCCAGAGCCTGCAGAGCGCCCTGTCCACCCACTCCAGCTTCCTGGTGGAGGACCTCCTCAGGATCACCCGACCCGCCGCCGGATACTTACCCAGGGCTGTCCCCCCTCCCAGCATCTCTCCTCCGACCCCCGAGACCCCCAACGGCCCGGCGGACACCTCCGAGCTCCTGGTCTCCAGGCACAACTCCAACTGCGGCAACGGCGGCTCCACCTTCCTGAAGTTTGGCGTCAACGCCATCCTGTCCAACTCCACGCCCAGAACAGGTGAGCAGCTTTTGGTTCTCTTAAATTCTTGGGGCGATTGGGGGTCTGGGGGTCCATTAATTACTCCTCATGGGGCAATAATGAGATGAATGTCCCAAACACCTGGTCTGACCCCCTAGTTGCTGGTCACACGGTGGCGAAAGTGGCGAATTGGGAAATGTTACCAAACTTTTTATCACTCTTCCTAGAAACTTCAGCATTGTCCTGATTTTTATGGCCGGGTATTTTCAGGCTAGATCAGGAATGTATTTGACATTTCATATTTATTTGAAGTTTAAAACGCAAGAGCTGGGGGAGGGGGGGACGCGCACGCACTGCTAAATTCCCAAAGTCATGGCGCAAGGATAAGGATCGTTCAATTCAGTCATGTGACTATCATTTTTCAATCTGATTGGCCGGGTGAGGGGTCTGGGGGTCCATTAATTACACCTCATGGGGCGATAATGAGATGAATGTTCCAAATGCCTGGTCACATGATGGCGAAAGTGGCGAATCGGGAAATGTTGCCAAACTTTCTAAACTTTTTATCACTCTTCCTAGAAACTTCAGCATTGTCCTGATTTTTATGGCCGGGTATTTTCAGGCTAGATCAGGAATATATTTGACATTTTGTATTTAAATTTGTTGGGAAAACGCAAGAGCTGGGGGGAACACGCATGCGCTGCTAAATTCCCAAAGCCATGGTACAGGGATAAGGATCTTTCCATTCAGTCATGTGACTATCATTTTTCAATCTGATTGGCCGGGTGAGGGGTCTGGGGTCCATTAATTACACCTCATGGGGCAATAATGAGTTAATTGTTCCAAACACCCCTGGTCTGACCCCCTAGTTGCTGGTCACACGGTGGCGAAAGTGGCGAATCGGGATGGTAAATGTTACCAAACTTTTTATCACTCTTCCTAGAAACTTCAGCATTGTCCTGATTTTTATGGCCGGGTATTTTCAGGCGAGATCAGGAATGTATTTGACATTTTGTATTTATTTGATATTTAAAACTGTTGGGAAAACGCAAGAGCTGGGGGAAGGCGCACGCGCTGCTAAATCCCCAAAGCCATGGCACAGGGATAAGGATCTTTCCATTCAGTCATGTGACTATAATTTTTCAATCTGATTGGCCGTTGGCTGAAAAATAACTGTCACTGTGATCCTTATTCTGGGATGTAAGTCTTTATATATTCAAGATAGGAAAAAGAAATACAGTCCTATCAATCATCGTTGGGGGCGCCATTTAAATCAGTAGGCATGCTGATGGCAGCCACAGATTTGGATGGCAAAGCTGAACCCTGGGCTCCTGGAATGTAACAGTTTTGGTCCCAACAAGGGGGGGGGCAAGAGGGGCGGCTGCCCTGGGCTCTGTGGTATCATGTGAAGTGCAGGGGCACCACAAAAAGATTGGGGGGGGGG
>BLSH010246290.1:968612-978634 GCA_018402905.1 Glandirana rugosa | reverse complement strand
CCCCCCCCCCCCCCCCCCCCGAACACAGTGAGCGCGCCTCCGGCGGCACGCGCTCACAAAACTAGTTATCGTGTTTCGCGATAACGAACCACCTTGCCACCATCACGCTACGCTGGGCGGTCGGCAAGTGGTTAAAGCGTTCTGTGCTTCCTGCTATAGGACCACAGCGCTCTGTCTTCCATTGGTGCTCCAGCGTTGTCACGCGGACTTCTGATGGAGACTACAATGGTAGTTCCAACGCACATTTTGCAGGCAAGGTCCAATGTTGAGACCATCAGGGGGTGTGATAGTCCACTCCCTTCAGGTCTGTATCAACCCTGCTCTTGCTCTTAAGTGCCCATCACTCTCGGCTGACATTGGACATATGAGCTGGCACGCATGCCCAAGTGATAGGAGAGGAAAAGCTCCTTTAACAGCTCTCTGCAGGGAAGAAGTGGTCTGCGCACACAGATCCTGATATTAAATGGTTAAATGTTTCTGTACTACTAACAAACTTGGCTGCATGCCCGGATTTTGTTTATAGCTATGATGAATGGTTGAATGTACCTGTGCCTAATATGATTGCATGTAAAGTCTATCCCACCCTGTTTCTTCATGCCAACAAGGAGGGGATTGTCTCCAGGGTTTTTTTATATCTGTGTTTCAAATAAAATTCTGTTATCCACCCTACATTGAGTTATGGCTAATGTCTGGGTGCTCTGAGGGATCTTGGACTGTGCCGGTACCCGGCAAGGGCCAACATACTCCTCAAGAGCACGAGGTTCGTAAAAAAAAAAAAAATGCCACGCAGCCATCGCTGGAGTGCATGCAGACATGAAGTGGATGCAAGGAGGCTGCAGGAGATCAGCAACACAGAGAGATATAGCAAAGGTTCTGATATAGCGTCCGCACCATTCACCACCTGCAGTTGTGAAATGCTGTGACAATCCCCTCCACCTCAGGAAAAAATGGTCGCTTACCCATAGGCGTGCACAGAGGGTGTGCCAGGTGTGCCTGGGCACACCCTAATCATTCCATGCTGTGCCCATTTCTCCTACTGCCTGGGCTTCCCCCCAACCATGTTGCCCCCCCCCCCCCGCCCCACAGTGCTGCTGGCTTCTCTTTTCTCCTTTCCCCCTTACTGCTGTGGGGGATGGTTCAAGATGGAGAGCAGGGAAAGGTGCTAGTAAATATGTAATTTACCGGCCCCTTCCTTTTCTAAATGAACACAGTGAACACGCTCACTCACAGTGTTCATTCATTGCTGAAGCATAGTAAACTGTGCTTCAGTTTGTGAATGAACAGGAAGCCTCTCAGCACAGAGAACTTCCTATTCATTCACTGTACAGTACAGCTGAGGCTGCAGAGAAAGGCTGTGTGTTTGAGCTTTGGGGTGCTCACCCTAATGGGCTGCGCTTACCAGATTGAAAGGACCTTCTATCACGCAAGGTCAGTGACTCACGTGGCTCCTAACCCAGCCAGGGCCTTTAAAAACATCCCAGGAATCTCTTAGAACATATGAAGTTTGCAGCCAGGTGAAGATATCATAGACCAGCAGTAGGGAACCTGCGGCTCTCCAGCTGTTGTAGAACTACATTTCCCATGAGGCATTGCAAGGCTGATGGATACAATTACTCCCAGAAGCATGATGGGAAATGTAGTTCTACAATAGCTGGAGAGCCGCAGGTTCCCTACCCCTGTCATAGACGGTCCTAAAAAAGTGAAACACTCGCCAGAGTGTAATAAATCATAAAAAACTTTATTTTAGGTATAAAAAGTTGCACTAACAACAAAGAGAACAAATAATCAAAATCCAGCCGGGCCGACTACTTGTGGCTTCCCGTCCTCCAGGCATCCGAGAAACGCGAAGACGTCAGCATGCCGCTCCGCCCTACGCGTTTCGTCATAAGATGACGTAGGTCCATGCAATCTGGTAGGCGACTATTTTTTGCCTGTGGTGGAGGGGATTGTCACAGATTTCACAACTTCAGGTTGGCGGGTGGTGCAGATGCTATGTCAGAACCTTCTCTTCACATTTGGGACTTTTCTCTTTTGGCGTTTGATCAATGATTTTTAGCGCAGTTCTTTTTATAAATGATATGTTTTGGGACTGCTATATCTCACAGTGGAGTTTGCGGCTTTGTTTGGTGATATTTTTTGGATTATTAGCGCAATTTTTAAAAAAAATTTTATTTAGATATAGCAAAGGGTTAAAAAAAATGAAAAGATAACGGGGTCAATTCACAAAGAGTTAAATAACGGCTAATAAAAATGCGGTAAAATACATGCATTGTGCAAGCGTTCAATTTATTAAGAATTTTGCGTTAAATACCGAATGCGTTATTTGTTCGATTCAGTGGTAATTACCGCATTACTTAACCCCTCACGCTGTTTTTTGACAAATAGCTGGTTGCTAGGGAGCAGGCGGGGAAGCCACATCCTTAACCACTTCTTCCACGGAAAGATTTATGACGGCGGCTGGTCGGCAAGCGGTTAAATTGCGCATGCTTGTGGAATGGCGACAAACTGCGGTACTGAAAAATCTCCATAGGCGACACTTTAACCACTTCAGCCCCGGAAGGATTTACCCCCTTCCTGACCAGGCCATTTTTTGCTATACGGCACTGCGTCGCTTTAACTGGCAATTGCGTGATCGTGCGACGTTGTACCCAAACAAAATTGATGTCCTTTTTCCCCCACAAATAGAGCTTTCTTTTGGTGGTATTTGATCCCCTCTGCGGTTTTTATTTTTTGCGCTATAAACAAAAAAAGAGTGACCATTTTGAAAAAAAAAAAACTATATTTTTTACTTTTTGCTATAATAAATATCCAAAAAAATGTAAATAAACAAATTTCTTCCTCAGTTTAGGCCGATATGTATTCTACATATTTTTGGTAAAAAAAAATCCCAATTAGCTTATATTGATTGGTTTGCGCAAACATTTTCGCGCCTACAAAATAGGGAATAGATTTATGGCATTTTTATTATTATTATTTATTTTTTTTTTACTAGTAATGATGGCAATCTGTGATTTTTTTTTTCCCGGACATTGTGGCGGACAGATCGGACACTTTTGGGACCAGTGACATTTATACAGCAATCAGTGCTATAAAAATGCATTGATTACTGTATAAATGACACTGGCAGGGAAGGGGTTAACACTAGGGAGCAATCAAAGGGTTAAATGTTCCCTAGGGAGGTGTTTCTAACTGTCGGGGGAGGGGACTGACTGGGAGTACAGAGAGATCGCTGTTCCTGATCACTAGGAACAGCCGATCTCTCTGAACTCCCCTAACAGAACGGGGATCTGCTTTGTTTACACTGGCAGTTCCCTGTGCTGCCCCTCTGTGGAGCGATCGCGGGTTGCCGTCGGACATCAAGATGCCGGAACCGCTGATTGGCTCCCCCGCTGGGGGGTTCACCGCCTACGCGTCCGACGCACGCTGACGAGTCCTCCGTTGTTAAGGATGCAGCAGCCGGCTTCTCTGCCCACACCTTAGCAACCAGCTATTTGTCAAAAAGAAGCATGGGGGTCCCCTGACCCTCATGCTGTTTTTTGACAAATACCGCATACAATGCCGCAAGTAAAACCCTGGTGGTAAATATCGCATTTTTTTTTTTTTTTACGCTTTGGTCTGTCTGTGATTTGTACTAAGGAGCTTTTTAACCCTTTCGCTGCCAAAGCTGTTTTTGGCACACGTTTAAAAAATCATTTTAGGCCTGAAGATTACACAAAACCCCCAAACATGATATATTTTCTGAAAGCAGACACCCTAGAGCAGTGTTCCCCAACCCTGTCCTCAAGGCCCACCAACAGGTCATGTTTTCAGGATTTCCATTATTTTGCACAGGTGATTTGATCAGTTTCACTGCCTTAGTAATTACCACAGCTGATTCATCTGAGGGAAATCCTGAAAACATGACCTGTTGGTGGGCCTTGAGGACTGGGTTGGGGAACACTGCCCTAGAGAATAAAATAGTGGTAGTTCCAATATTTTGTCACATGATATTAGCATATTGATTACCATATATGATATTACAAAATTTCAGTAAAAACACACTAGCGTGAATTGTAGGGCAAATAGATGCAATAAATTACCCAAATTTTTGGTAAAATATAAAAGATGAGGTAGTGCCGAGAAAATAGATACCCAACATGCCAAACCTTAAATTTTTGTGCATCTCGTGAAATGGCGTCAAACTTCAGTACCCTATATTTTCTATATTTGACGCTTCAGAAGCCCCCTATAGGTATCAGTTTAGTGTTACAGAGGAGGTTGTCTGGTGATAATTATTGCTGTCACTCTGATGTACGCAGCGATATATAACATGTGTACCGCAAGCAACGTTTTCACGTGTAGGCGCCCCGATGCATGCGTTTACGTTCGTGCGTGTATATGTGGGTGTGGGGGGGACCTCAAATTTTTTTGGGGGGAGGATTTTTTATGCTTGGGTTTAACTTTATTTTTTGCAATCACATAGGAGACAAAAAGTCCCCATGTAATGATTTTTGGCGACAGGTTCTCTTTATTGAAACATGCAGGGTCTAAAAGACCCCCAATGTCTCCCCTGTACCCCACTGAATGTTTTGCAATGCAGATCGCAGTGCAAAACATCCGTTCCCGGCAAAGCGAGCCGGGGACACCGAGACTCTGACGTCACTTCCGGATCAATGCAAGAAGGGGAGGAGAGCGGATGTGTATCCCTCCAGCCGCCGCCACTTGCCATGAACATCCTGGGCCCACGATGGGCAAGCGGAGCCCGGTAACCATGGCGGGAGCGCCGCTACTGGGGGTGCGTGAGAGCGATCCGGCGGCAGCGGCGCCACCCGGCCACTCTCACCTGACAGGCAGGAGTCTGCCCGTCAGTATCACACTCAATCCCGGTAGCTGCAGCCACTGGATTGTGTGTAACATCCCCCGCCGTTAGGCCGTACGAAGGGCCTGGCAAAGAAAGGGCTAAACGATATTTACTGGCTTTTTTTTTTCTTTTTGCGCAGTGAATACCGCATCAATTTTTTTTGTTTTATGAATTGGACTTAATTTACCACATGCGATCACTTTTATGCAAATGAGTCACGTGACTGCGGTAAACGTTAGTGACTTGAGCCCAAAGTCAGTTGTTTGACAACGGTACAAGATACACCGAACAAACTACATACCATTCAGGGCAGCACCGCGGCTTAGTGGTTGGTTTGCATTTCTGCCTTGCTAAACTGGGGTCCTCGGCTTGAACCCCAATCATGACACGATCTGCGTGGAGTTTGCATGGTCCTCCTAAACTGGGGTCCTCGGCTTGAACCCCAATCATGACACGATCTGCGTGGAGTTTGCATGGTCCTCCCTGTGCTTGCATGGGTTTCCTCCCGCACTCCAAGGGCATGTTGGAGGAGCAGTTTCCGGTCTGCACTGGACATAGTATGCAAAGTAGAGACCTTAGAGCAGTGAGTCTCAACTCCGGTCCTCGGGACCCACTAACAGGCCAGGTTTGCAGGATAACTGAAATGCATCACAGGTGATATCATTTGCTGCTCAGTGATTGCAGTGTTCTAGTCTGCATCTCCCCAAGGCAATACTTAAAATCTGGCCTGTTGGTGGGTCCTGATGACCGGAGTTGAGAACCACTGCCTTAGAGTGTAGGCTGCTTGATGGCAGGGATTAATGAGAATGTACAATTTGTAAATCACTGTGTACATTATCAACTCTATTTAAATGAATGTAATAAAATACTTTCTGGATTTGTTACATTTATGGTGACAATGTGACATTTTTTAACATGACAAGCCTGACATCTTGTGGACATATTTGATATTGCAGCTCTGCTTGTATTTCATTACTTGTACAGTACAGTGGTCTTTAATGCTCCTCCACTGGATCTTCAGAGTATCAACTGAGCAGCAGCCGGCAGGACAGACGTGCTAAGGGAGTGAAGGGTCCAGCACATCTGTCCTGCCGGCTGCTGCTCAGTTGATACTGGGGGAGCATTAAAGACCACTGTACTCTTTAAAGGGCAGCAGAAGGAGACGTTTGGCTCTTCAGAGGGAGTGTGTTGCAAATACCTAAATGCCAGGGAGTTGGCTTTTTTGGGTCCAGTCATAGAAATGCAGAGTGTTATGAAAGACGCCTTCAAATCGATCTGAGAAGGTCCTGTGCCTGGATGAAATTTCTATCTGTTTGGGGTGCTACAACCTCTGCAAGCTTTGACTCAGCAGGCTTATGTCTGTCTGTGTCCATTATAGCTGGCAAGGAGCCATCCTGCACGGTGGGGGTCACATTTTGTGTGATTTTGGAGTGTTTTTCTGGGTTCAGGTGTTACACCCTCTGGCTTATGTGACTGAGCGAGCGTAAAGCCGCCTGCGCCCAGTCTATCTGCTAAGCCCTCTGTGTGAACTGCTGAAGGGATCTGTGAACACGAGCTGCATTTCCCTGCTATATTTGCCCTGCTTTTCACAACTATGGACTACCTATGAACTTTATTTCATTTACCAATATGTTTTCACTCGTTATGGTTATAATATTTCTCTGATTTGTATTTGTTTTATGCACTTTAACGTGCATTCTGGACTTTAACCACTTCAGCCCCGGAAGGATTTCACACTTTAGGACCAGAGCCTTTTTTGCGATTCGGCGCTGCGTCGCTTTAACTGACAATTGCGCGGTCGTGCGGCGTTGTACCCAAACGAAATTTGCGTCCTTTATTTCCCCACAAATAGAGCTTTCTTTTGGTGGTATTTGATCACCGCTGTGTCATTTCTGATCACCGCTATAAACAAAAGAAGAGCGACAATTTTGCAAAAAAACCCAAATTTCTTTTTGCTAAAATACAAATCCAAAAAAAAAACCCATTTTTTTTTCACCGTTTTTGGCCGATTTATATTCTTCCTCATATTTATGATTAAAAAAAAATCACAATCGGCGTTTATTGATTGGTTTGCGCAAAAGTGGCCGCGTTTACGGATGATGAGAATTAATTTCTGGGGTTTTTATTTTTTTTTATTTTTTACTAGTAATGGCGGCGATCTGCGATTTTTAGCGGTACTGCGATATTTCAGCAGACATGTCGGAACATTTTGACACTTTTTTGGGTCCATTGGCATTTATACAGCGATCAGTGTTATAAAAATGCACTGATTACTGTGTAAATGTCATTGGCAGTGAAGGGGTTAACCTGCAAGGGGCGCTCTAAGGGTTAACTGTGTTCCCTGGGCGTTCTAACTGTGTGTGGGCTGCCCTAGCAGGGGAAGGGAAGCGATCGCAGCTTCCATGTAGAGGAAGGCTGTGATCACAGCCCTTCCCCCTCTCACAGAACGGAGGTCCGTGTTTACTTACACGGACCTCTGTTCTTTCAGTGCGGGGGGCATCGCGGGTAGCCGGCGGCGATCGAGGCCGCCGCACCCGCTCCCTGGCCTCCCCCGAACACAGTGAGCATGCGGGCGCGCCTCCGGCGGCGCGCGCTCACAGTGCGCGATCTCGCAGCCGCCGTCATATAACGGCGGTTTGCGATATCGAGCCACTATGTCGCCGTCAACCTGCGGTTGACGGTCGGCAAGTGGTTAATATATACCTAATTGCACTTTTTGCATGTTGTATATGTCTGCACTTGGACATACTTTGCACTCTATGCACTTTGTTAAAACATCAATTGAAAGTATAGGGACATCAATATGTGTTCTTCATTATTAACTAACTTGGTGGATTATCCTAAATATTTTTATGATTATTTTTTTAATTTTTGCTGAAATTTTAGCGCTGCACTATTACCTACTTTGTTGCTCTATCTAGTCAATTTTTGTGCTGACAGCTTTAATTTAGTATTTTCCCCTTTCTTTATCTCAATTTTTTTTTCGTTTTAGTCTAATAAAATGGTATTAAAGTGGTAGTAAACCCTCCTATCATTTGTAGCCAAGGAAGCTGCCACCTTGGCCTCTGTTTAATCTACAACTGCCATGATGCTGCACATGTGATCGGCTATGACACCAGCCATTGGATGGTTTGACAGTATGGTTTAGGGCACAACCAATGGGAGTGTTACATTTCTGGCACGTGCCGGAAATGGAACTGGTTTTTAAACTGTTAAATGCATGGGTTTACTACCGCTTTAAGTTAGTCGACTAAAATGTTCTAGATGACAAAATTAACACTGGTCGGGAGTTTGTCCTGTGAGGGTGGCGACCCCCCTACCCGGATCTGGAACATCAGGAGATCTGAAATACTTTGAGGTGAATATTTTGAGGTGATTGAACCTCGCTGGAAGGATGGAGATCTTTCAACTGCTTTTTTGTCTCAATATTTATGGTATGCTGGTGAGTCCATCATTTCTGGCAAGCGTGCTGGCTTTCAATTTTGAAGGTGGAACACAGATTGGTTGTTGAATCTTTGGATCCATCATTTCTTCATGTGGGGATCTGGCCAAACCTTCCTGGTAGTTATTTTTCCAAGTGAATATTTCCGTTTGGCGGCGCTATTGATTTTACCAACTGCAGGATCATTTTGTTGCCCAAACCTTTATTTCACTTTCCCACATGCAATTAACCCTTTCCCTGTATTTAAATTCAGAAAATATATCTCTGACCGACATTTTTTTATTTTATGTTCACATTATTTTTAGCGCTGCACTATATTGTATATATATTGTTTATGCGCTATTGTATATATAGTGAAGTGACAGCAGCTATGTGCAGCTTCTTCCAATTTTTCCATTGCATTCAACAGCCGCCTCCCAATCTGATGAATTTCAGTTTTATTTTTTTTATTTTTTTTATGTGGCTACAAAATCTTTTTCATCAAAGAGTAATAGGGACACTTTGATTGTCAGATGGATATTGGCCTATTAATAGTTCTATTCTTGTTCTCGCTGATGCAAAACTCATGCCCTTGGGCAATTTCTATTCAAACGTATTAAAAACTGAGAGACTACAGATGACAAAGCAGTACAGTACAGTCTGGGGTTTTACTAAGAGACTGCATATGACATGGCAGTGTAAAATTGGCCAGCAAGCAGGACAATTTTAAATAGCAAAACCAGGGTTACTGATAAAAGCAGTACAGCCGGCCCTCCTGTACCAGGCCCAGTCCCCATCAGTTCCAAAGGGGGGCCCGGTCACCTGCCAAGCTGTATTGGACTTATTTTTGCTGATACTTGTGGATCCCCCTGCAGTGCTGCTGGCTTCTAATCCTCTTTCTCCTTCTGGCTGCACTGCAGGGGGCTTGGTTCTAAAATCTGTGCCCCCTTCCACCTGCTGTTGGGCCCCCAACCCTGCAGCTCTGCTGGCTTTCTTCCTCTACTCTACTGCCGGCTGTTGTGGGCACACAGGGGAATTGGAGGATGGAGGGGGCTCACTGCGTTCATACAGCATTGAAGCATAGCCAATTTTGTTTGCTACGCTTCAGTATGTGAATGAAGAGAGAGCCTCAGAGCACTTCCCATTCATTCACTGCCGATGATAAATCTCTGTTCTCAACAGTAGCGGATGCTCCACTTGGGGCGGGCAAACAGACCTCCCGCCAATGCCCCCATCCGGTCGACCCGTCAATCCCAACACAAGTGGGCGGGCTCGAGGCTCTAATCGTGCTGCGAAAAAAAAACATTGGAATCCATGTGTCTGGCCTCCGGCGCCCTGCATGTAGATTACGGGCCGGGCGCATGGATTATGGATGGGCTGCCACTGGTCCTCAGTCCCTTTCTCTGTTTTAAATGTGAGACATTAGAGGTCTGTTTAGACCCCTGATATTTTACCAAAGGCCTCCAACAGAGCACTTAAAAAATACAATTCTAAAAAAAAAGTTAAAAAGTTTAAAATTCAAAAAAATGAAGGACTTGTTTGAATGCGCTTTGCTCTCTGAAGAGCGGTGAGTATTTGAATCGCTCAATGAGGAGACATATTGCCTTCTCACCGCTTGCTTTAACCCTACACTAGCTCACTGCAGCTGCATGCATTGCACACGGTTGTGGGACGCTTGCTGAGCAGAACAATTCAATCCAAGGGCTTCTGATCGATAGCGATTAGATGTACGTCCCGCGGCCTCCGGTCTGTGTACCTAAG
>BLSH010246290.1:932227-954534 GCA_018402905.1 Glandirana rugosa | reverse complement strand
CAAAAGTATTGGGACACCTGCCTTTACACGCACATGAACTTTAATGGCATCCCAGTCTTAGTCCGTAGGGTAAAATATTGAGTTGCCCCATGCTTTCCAGTCATAATAGCTTCAACTCTTCGGGGAAGGCTGTCCACAAGGTTTAGGAGTGTCTATGGGAATGTTTGACCATTCTTCCAGAAGTGCCTTTGTGAGGTCAGGCACTGATGTTGGATGAGAAGGCCTGGCTCACAGTCTCCGCTCTAATTTATCCCAAAGGTGTTCTATTGGGTTGATGTCAGGACTATGTGCAGGCCAGTCAAGTTCCTCCACCCCAAACTGGCTCATCCATGTCTTTATGGACCTTGCTTTGTGCACTGGTCCAAATCATTTGGTGGAGGGGGGGATTAAGGTGGGTTGGGCTTGGCCTCTTAGTTCCTGTGAAGGAAACTGTTAACTTCCCGACCGATGTCCACCAGTGACCCGCAATCATCTGTTAGAGAGGCAGAACGGGGAACTGCTGATGCAAATAATGCGGCGGTTCCCCGCTCTGTGAGGGGGACATGACAGATCTACTGATTCCTGTCACTGGGATCAGTTAGATCTCTTATGCCCCTGCCAGCCCGGCCCCCACACAGTTAGAACACACCCAAGGAACACAGTTAACTTAATTTCCCCCTGCAGGTTAACCCCTTCCTTTCCAATTATTTTTACACAGTAATCAGTGGATATTTAAATTTATGATCGCTGTATAAATGTCAGTGGTCCCAAAAATGTCCGCCGCCATTACTAGTAAAAAAAAAAAAATTTGTAAAATCGCCATAAATTAACTCTCATGGCAACTTTTGTGCAAACCAATCAATAAATGCCAATTGCATTTTTTTAAAATCACAAATATGTAGAAGAATATATATCAGCCAAAACCGATTAATATATTTTTTTTTTTTTTCAAAATTGTCGCTCTTTTTTTGTTTATAGCGGTGATCATAAGTGACGCAGAGGTGATCAAATACCACCAAAAGAAAGCTCTGTTTGTGGGGAAAAAAGGATGCAAATTTTGTTTGGGTACAACGTCGCACGACCACGCAATTGTCAGTTAAAGCGACGCAGCGCCGAATCGCAAAAAGTCCTTCTGAAGTGGTTAAAGGGGTTGTAAAGGCAGAAGGTGCATTCTGTACATTAAGATAAAAAGCCTTCTGTGTGTAGCAGCCTTCACAGCATCCCCCCTAATCACCTGAGCCCCATCTCTCTCCAGTGATGTCCACGAGTGTCTTAGCCATCCGGGACACTCCTCCTGATTGGCTGAGACACAGCAGCAGCACCACTGGCTCCCGCTGCTGTAAATCAAAGTCAGTCAGCCAATCAGGGGAGAGAGGGGGTGGTGCTGGTCAGGGCTCCATGTCTGAATGGACAAACGGAGCTCTGACACAGCTCGCGTGCCCCTTGTAGCAAGCTGCTTGCTAAGGGGGCACTCTATGGGAGGAGGGGCCAGGAGCAGCAAAGAGGGACCCGAGAAGAGGAGGATCTGGGCTGCTCTGTGCAAAACCAACTGCACAGAGGAGGTAAGTATAACATGTTTGTTATAAAAAAAAAAAAAAAACACACACCAAGCCTTTACAATCACTTTAAGGTGTCAGCACACCAAGACATATTGGATAATTTCATGCTCCCAACTTTTTGGGAACAGTTTGGGGATGGTCCCTTCTTGTTCCAACATGACTGCGCACCACTGCACAAAGCAAAGTCTATAAAGACACGGATGACCAAGTTTGGGGTGGAGGAACCTGAATGGGCTGCACAGAGTCCTCACCTCAATCCGATAGAACAGCTTTGGGATGACTTAGAGCGGAGACTGCGAGCCAGGCCTTCTCATCCAACATCAGTGTCTGACCTCACAAATACACTTCTGGAAGAATGGTCAAACATTCCCATAGACACTCCTAAACCTTGTGGACAGCCTTCCCAGAAGAGTTGAAGCTGTTATAGCTGCAAAGGATTGGCCAACTCAATATTGAACCCTACAGACTAAGACTGGGATGCCATTAAAGTTCATCTGAGTGTAAAGGCAGGTGTCCCAATACTTTTGACAATATAGTGTATGTTGGTTAGATTTCCCACTGCCTTCATTCTCAGTAACAGAACTGTACTTGTCTGGGAACTGAAGGTTAAAACTAATGCTCTTGGGAACTGTGTACCACCTCATTTACAGACATGACAGGTCCTCTTTAAAGAGGGACAAAGACCTTGGCAGCGATATGCAGACCCATATCTGTCTGCTATGTGTGTTCATGGATTTTTGTGGATAATGGACCATCATCTGATTTAAAAAACAACTTAAGACCAACCTTCAGCATAGCTTAGTTTATATGTACTCAATGACTATCACAACTGTTGTTATTGGTAAGGGGTAGCTTAGTCTATTTTTTGGCTTCTAAAGTCTCATCTTAACTCTGAAAGTCTCTCAGAATTAACCACTGATGCTCACCGATTATCGTTTAAGTTTCTCAAGCAACACGGGTGCAAGCCCTTACACTCCCGGAGTTCAGGAGAGATACGGATTATGTCCTGCATAGCTGTACAATGTTCTGCAGCTGACACCAATCCCCCCCCCAACCAGCACCGGTTAACGCCAAGAGCAAGGCAAGCAGCATAGTCGGCAACTATCTGCAGTGAGGTCATCATGTGAAGGCGGAGTGTCCAGCACGCCATTTTTTTTTTTATGTGTTTGGTTACAGCAGCATAGGCAGTGAACTCTCTTCCCCTCCAGCTCGGCACCATGATGCCATTCTGTCTACAACTTAAAAACGTTTTCAGTGTTTTGGCGTTACCGCCGCTTACAAGTAGTGCAGCCATATTTCTTACACGTTGTCAAATAAAAACGGTAATTGGAAGGGTGACCTGCACCCCCCAAAAAAAAAGTCTATAAAGTGTCTCTTGTTCCGCTGTCTGATGAGGCAGCGGAGTGGCGTCAGAGTGCGGACTCCAGCGATGAGTCCAGGATGTCGTCTTGGTGACTGTTACTGTTGGAGTCGCTGTCGTAGCTCTGCGGGCTGGAGTAGTTGGCGGCTTCCTGAAGCCTCATCAGCATGTTCATCTGAAAGAAAGAGAAAAGAGGGAGCGCTTTAATAAAGGAACATGGCCAGGTCTAGAGTGGTGGGCTGTGCCCCCCACCCCAAATTTTGAAGTAGCCAGATACACACTGCGCAGATCATGGCTGTGTGTAAAGGAATGTGATCTCAGCTGTGTGCTGTGCTGGTACGGGAAAGGATCTCTGTTGAGTACCCTGCCAGCGGTGACCCCAGTTCTCTGCCCCATTGACCTCCTGTACACTGCCCTACCAATTCCTGTACGATCACCTGCTGACCTTCCATCCTTTGTCCTGCTGACCCCTTCCCTCTGCCCGCAAAACCAATAGCGTCTGTACACTGCCCTGCTGACCTTCCATCCCCTGCCCCCCCCCCAACATTTTTTTTACTGCACCCCCACATCAAACAGGCTAGATCCAGCCCCGCTTGAAATACCTTTGCATTCTGCCCCAAGAGCCCTTAATCTTAGTCTTCACTTGCTATGGGACAGCTGCATATAAACACCTTTCTAAAAAGTAAATACTTGCATAAAGTTGGTGATGGAGCAAAAAGATTTACAATTTTAAGGAACTCTGTTTTAATGGCCTTGCACAGGGTAAAGTGAAAGGTTTACTTAACTCCCTCCCCAGCACCATGTATTCGCCTTTCCTTGACCCCGTGACATTTTGATTTGCTGCCAGGAACAAGACCAGAAAGTCACGTGTAAGCTCCAAACTGACTGGTCTGAGCTAACACGGGGCTACGTCCTCCTCCCCCACCCCCATGTGTCACATGACTAGAGAGTAAGGCAGGCAATATGCTATGCAATTTTCTTTCCTTCAAACAAAGAATACTGCTTGATTCCCCCATCAACACTGTGAGAGTGGATGGGGAAATCCCTCCCGTAGCGCTATTGAGTCCTGCCGGCAGGGAGCCTTCCCCACCAGCTAATGACCACTGCTGGTGGTTATAGCCACCAGCAGTGATCGGATAAAAAACAAAACAACCAAGGTGGTTGTACTCAAGTACACTCATTGGTGGACACTGGAAGAAGGACCCCTTTCTCATTGGTGGTCATTGGAAGAAGAGCCCCTTTCTTATTGGTGGTCATTGGAAGAAGTTCCCCTTTCTCATTGGTGGTCATTGGAAGTAGGGCCTCTTGCTCATTAGGGTCAATGGAAAAAGGGTCCCTTTCTCATTGGTGGTTGGAGACGTAACCCTATATATCAGTAAACTGAGGGCAAGGACGCCGCAAAAACCAACCCGATGTAGTCACAGATGGTCTTAGTTGATGCTGCCCAGCCAACTTGTTTCCCCATGCCCACTGGGGCCATGGTCACAGATCTCCAGTGGGTGGGGCGAAATACATCAGCTTAAGCCATACACCATGACTACATCAGGTTGGTTTGAGCGGCGTCCTTTCCCTCAGTTTACTCACACTTCTAAATTGGTGTTCTGTGATGCCTGCTCCCAAGCTCCGAGTACCCATGGGGAGTTCCTCAAGCCCCCAGCTTGGATCAGCGCTACAAGCCTTCGTGACCTATATATCAGTAGCCATTGTAGGTGGGAGATCAATCTGTCTCTGCTCAAGAAACATCTGGTGGGACCACGGTTGGAAAAGCCCGCTCTAGAATCCAGTCCGAGACCCAGAATGAAATATCAGTAAGATCTGTATTGTCTTCTTACCAGTGGATCTCCTTCACCGTCTCCAGATGGAGCTTGCTTGCTGGAGGCCCCCTCCCTTGGCACAGAGTAACCGTCAAATCCAACATCTTCCGGTCGCAGTTGCAGCAGTGGTGGCCATTCATGTTGTTGTGGAACAGCGCTCCATGGGTATGTGTCCATGACCCACTTAGCAGGATCTTCCCATGGTGCCCTCCTGCCGTACAACTAGAAAACAGAGGGCCAGCAATCAAAAGGAGAGTTCTGGACAAACATTGCTGCCATTTAGTCAAGCAAGAAAGATGAGGATTTCTTACCTGCAGCCCCTCCCTGACGGCCTCCAGCAGATATGGAATGATTGAGTAGTTCCAGAGATCTGTAAACCAGACCCTAGAGCCGTCCACATCCATGGGGCAGGAGAGGAACAAGCGAGGACCTGTAAAAAACAGTTGAGACAAAATTAAAAACCCTTAAAGTAGATCTAAAGGCTAAACTTTTTTTTTGTTTTTAGTTTGGGATAGAATGGAGATTAGAAGACCTGTCCGTTTTTATTGCTGTCTGTGCCCCCCCCCCCCCATTAAGGAGAATTCACCCACTCTATTTATCCTGCTTACCATTCTCATTGGGACAGGAAGTGAAGAGAAGGGAAATCTTCACAAAGGGATACAGAAGGCAAAAATAAATCTGATGGGTTCTAACCCTCCTTTACTCTATCTACTTTAGGCACGCCACTATTTATTTTTTAAAAGCCCTGAATTCAGTATTTATTTAGAATTATAGCTCATACTACAGAAAATATTGGTGTGCTCTGCAGATGAGCACTGCACACCTAGAGTTCCTAAAGTAGAGTGACCAGACGTCCCTGGTTTCAGGGGACAGTCCCCGGATTGAGGACACTGTCCCCGGACCAAATCTGTCCCCGCTTTGGTCCCCTGATTGGATTTGAACAAGGGCCCAAGCCATTTTAAAGACAGTCAGTGCAGAATTAAAAAAAAAAAAATCTGAATTACACACCCCCAATTTGCGGCTCCTACTATCTTGGGGGGCAGGGGGGGTGTAATTCCTGCTCGCATGTTCTTCTGCCTTGACTCAAGTCCCAGCTAGCCCCCTACCTACCTATCTCCTTGCCTTCCCCCAGTGGAGTAATCTTCCTCTGCCCCGTTCTGCTCCCCACCCAGTAGTAGCCGGGGCCCGAAGAGAGGCTATGAGGCGGACAGTGGTGGTGACAGGCAGAGAAAGGCAGCTGAGCTCAGCTGATAGCATCCAGCAGCAGGCACAGAGGGGAAGTGGATCTGATCGTGAGGCTGTCAGTGGCTTCAACACAGGTGTGCTTTGGGGGTGTCTGTGAATACATTGCACTGTGTCTGACTCTCTGGCATAATGGATGGTATCATAACTCACAGGCAGCAGGCATTCTATCATGCCTCTGGCTGGCATTTCACTGCCACAGTGTGTCACAAAACATGGTTCCTGGGACAGGGATCTGTGCCTTCCCTTAGTAAAAGCAACCTCCCCCACAGTGAGAAAACACTTGTTAGGCACACATTTAACCCTTTGATTGCCCTAGATGTTAACCCATTCCCAGCCAGTGTCATTAGTACAGTGACGTGCATATTTTTAGCACTGATCACTTTATTAGTGTCACTGGTTCCCACAAAGTGTCACTTAGTGTCCGATTTGTCTGCCACAATATCCCAGTCCCGCTATAAGTCGCTGATTGCCGCCATTACTAGTAAAAATAAAATATGTCCCCGGATTTAATTTTTAAAATCTGGTCACCTTATCCTAAAGGTACAGTCTGGGGCTGATCTAAGGCCTAAAGCATGGGTGTTCAACCTGTGGCTCTCCAACTGTTGCAGAAGTACAAGTCCCATGAGGCATTGCAAGGCGGTTAGTTACAAGCATGATTCACAAAGGCTTAGGCATCATGGGAATTGTAGTTCCGCAACAGCTGGGTGGGGGCACAGCTTGAGCACACATGGCCTAAAGTGCATGCACTGGAGCTGAACATGTTTGGTGTGTGCCCCAGCTAAGTTCTGCACTCATAGTTGTACTGTTAATAGCAAGTTCGGCCAGCCATATATGGGTTGCAGGAAAGAAATTTGCTAGATTTCCCCATCAACACAGTCAGTGTTGATGCGGGAATCCCTCCTGCCAGGTCATTGTCTGTTCCCAGGAGAGGGAGAGCACAGTGATTATCGCTAATGGCTATAGCTATATATGGTAAGCGAATCCGGCAGGCTAGTTGTATCCAAGTTGATTGATCAACTTGGAAGATTCAGCCAGCCCACTAATGATTCTAACCCTCTATGGCCGGCCTGAAACCCAATATTAAATACTTGCCATTAGCAGTATGGGTGCAGAAATTGAAAAAAAACAAAGCTTACAGCACGCTATTGATCACTAAGTAACTTTTTCTGGAAAAAAAATACTCATTTAAATTTGTAAACAAAAAAGTTCCAGAAAAGGCCAGGTCAGCAAGTGGTTATAAAACGTGTAAGCTAAATTAAATGATACCGAAAAAATTATATTTTTCTCATTGAGGTATTCTAGGCATTTATCTCTTAGAAAAATTACGGTAACATTTTGTTCAGCTTGCACAAATCCTTCTGACATTCATGCAACAGATGTTTTATAAATAGACCCCATAATATGGAAAAGGTTGCTGACCTCTGTAAAATAAACTACAAATCCCTGATCCCGCAGTGCCATCTGGTGGCAGTCTGAGTGAATCACAGTCGCTCTGATCAGCCAAAAACAATCTTGCTCTCCAGGTACAGTTATAGCAGTGGCGGCCCGTCCAATAGGGGCACCTGAGTGCCGCCCCCTCTATCCACAGCCGCCATCCGCCTGCTCTATTATCCATGGCCGGAAATGTTAGATCACCGCCGCCCCCCTATTCATGCGTCCGGCCCCTTTCAGGACGCCAGGGTGATATTTTTGAAGCGCTGATTAGAGCCAGAGGCTCTAATAGGCTTCAAAATAGGGTGGGCTCAGGGTGCAGAGCATTGCGCTACGAGTCAACCCAGGTATTACAACAGCGAATAAATATTTGCTATTGAAACACTGATTTTCAATCTGGCCAATCAGAAGCAGGTCTGAGACCCATTTTCCGATTGGCCGAAAAGAGAAGAGTCCCAATTGGCCGCAGAGGAGTCAGGAAACGGAAGCCACCACGGTGCCCGTGGAGAGCAGGGGAAGGGGAAGCCGCAGCCGAGCAAGGGAAGCTGCTGGTGAAGCCCGGGAGAAGCACTGCCCACCATAGATGGGGTAAGTGCTCCAGACCCAACCGACCGACCACCGGCTGCCAATGAGTTATACATACTTTACATACCTATATTTACAGTATAACATAATTTAGAACTTGTCCTCCTCAAACCCCCCCCCCCACGATTCCTCTGCAATAGTGGGCAGGGGATCCCCTCCCCGCACTCGCTGTTACATTTTGTAAACAGCGTGGCTGTCTGGAGCTGTGAATGAGAGGACTACAAGTCCCGTCTTCCACTGTGGCAGATGGCTTGTTGTTTTCAATGAACTGTGAGGGCGCTGATGAACATGCTCATAGTTCATTCACAAGCTCTGGAGCCTGACATTTCACTGGCGATTCACTGAGCAGGAATGCAATGATTTGCTCCTGCAGGAAAAAAATAATAAATGCACATTTTTTTCTGCATTTATTATTTTTCCCCAAAAGGTGAACTTAGCCTTTATATTGGGATAACAAGACCCAGCATGCCCCATGGCTACAGCCTTAGACAGGCAGAACATACAGTAACATCATAGTCAATGGACAACTGAATTCCCAACGCCTCTCCTCACTGACAAACTATGGCTCTTCCATCCGACACTCACCAATGGTGACATCTGAGGAGCTATGAGCCTCCAGGAAGCGGTTGAGATGTTGCCACACCTTAGGGATCCAATCAATGATCTTCACCAGCTCCACGTTCCGTACTCGGTTGGTCATTTCTGTTTCGATCAGCTTCCGACGGAGGTAGCGCCCCAGGAAACCCTTTACCGGCTCCGTGTGGTTGGCGCAGAGCACCCACCTATATAGGTAACAAGTAAGAAACAAAGTCAGATGGGGTTCATCGTGAAGATGAGCAAACTCTAAAAATGTAACATGGAGAAAGAATCCATGAAATCCTAACAAGGGTAAGAATGATTACTAAATGGCCTGTCTACCCCCTACTGATAGTGAGGTTATTAGTAGATGTAAAGGTAGCACAGAGTGTGCAGAAAATGAGGAGCATAGAGGCTCCTCGGGGGCTGGCTTATGTAAGGAGAAACAACAGCTATTTGGGAATGGAGAAGCAGCCAGATGCTCCCCACTGTGCTTATATTATCCACTTGACCTCCGGAAGGTTTACCCCCCTTCCTGACCAGGCCATTTTTTGCAATGCGGTACTGCGTTATTTTAACTGACAATTGCGCGGACGTGCGACTTTGTACCCAAATAAAATTGATATCCTTTTTTCCCCACAAATAGAGCTTTATTTTGGTGGTATTTGATCACCTCTGCATTTTTTTTTTATATTTTGCGCTATAAACAAAAAAAACACAAAAAAACCCCAATACTTTTTACTTTCTGTTATAAAAGATATTCAATACAAAAAATGGGAAAAATCGAATTTCTTTATAACTTTAAGCCAATATGTAATCTACTTCATGTTTTTGATAAAAAAAAAAAAAAATCCCAATACGCGTATATGGATTGGTTTGCGCAAAGGTTATAGGTCTGTATATATACTGGACTTTTTTTTATTTATACTACTAATGGTGGCGATCAGTGACTTATAGCGGCACTGCAATATTGCGGCAGAAAATCAGACACTAACTGACACTTTGTGGGAACCAGTGACACTAATATAGTGATCAGTGCTACAAACATGCACTGTCACTGTACTAATGACACTGGCTAGGAAAGGGGTAAACATTTAAGGTGATCAAAGGATTAACTGTGTGCCTAACCTATGTGTTCTGTGTTAGGTGCTTTTACTAAGGGAAGTGATGGATTTTATTCCCTCCTTTGCAAGGACACAGAACCCATCACTTCCGCCCTGTCAGAACGGAACTCTGCCTTGTTTACATAGGCAAAACTATGTCCTGCGTCTCTGCCCAACAATCGGCGGGTGCCGGCGGACATTCAATGATCCATCCAGATTGGCTTCTGCTGTGAGTAATCACAGCAGAAACGGCGTGCCCCCTAGGTGGAAGTGCAGAATCACGTACATATATGTCATTGTGCGCAGGAGGGCCACCCTGTAGCAGTATATCTGCTATTGGGCGGTCCTTAAGTGGTTATTGAAGGAAAAAAATATTAAAACTTCCATTAAAGCGGTAGTAAACCCATGCATTTAACAGGTTAAAAACTAGTCACATTTCCGGCACGTGCCGGAAATGTAACACTCCCATTGGTTGTGCTCTAAACCAAACTGTGGCTGGTGTCATAGCTGATCACATGCGCAGCATCATGGCAGTTGTAGATTAAACAGAGGCAAAGATGGCAGCTTCCTTGGCTGAAAATGATAGGAGGGTTTACTACCACTTTAAGAATTTGCGTTTATCTTAATATCTGACTATTTCGGTGGGAATCATTACTGACTGGGACAGGTTTTTTTTCTGCTCAATCAAGATTTCTCCACTTTAACCTTCTGTTATCCAGAAAAGAAGATCAGACATACCTGAAATTGTGGTGCAGTTGCAGGTTGGGCGTGGAGGATGTTGCCTGGTTCATGGTGCCGATGATGTATGGGCTGTAGGGAGAATATATTTAAGAATAAATATGGAATTCAAATATAATGGTATTTGGTGTTCACTCGAAACATTAATAGATCTCTGCAATATATACATGGCAGGTATACAGAATCATTACTAAAGCTGAACTCCAGAAGAGGCAAATGTTGCCCAAATCCATTCATTATGTGTATTCTTCGTGAATCTCTGTGACCTTTCTGTATTTCTTCCAGATCTGTGCAGTAATCCATTGTGAGACTTTTCCATCCTGTAATAAAGACCGCTCACTGCTGTTTTTTTTCCTTGTGCAGAGTGACTGGTCTTGTCTCCGCCCCCTCAAGTAGTTTTCTACAGTGGGTGGGGCTTGCTGGGCCCCTCCCACAGCTCTGCTCTCTCTCCTTGTGCAGGGTGACTGGTATTGTCTCCGCCCCCTCCTCTAGTTTTCTGCAGTGGGTGGGGCCTGCTGGGCCCCTCCCAGAGCTCTGTTCTCTCTCCTTGTGCAGGGTGACTGGTCTTGTCTCCGCCCCTTCCTGTAGTTTTCTTCAGTGGGTGGGGCCTGCTGGGCCCCTTCCACAGCTCTGCTCTCTCTCCTTGTGCAGGGGTGACTGGTATTGTCTCTGCCCCCTCCTGTAGTTTTCTGCAGTGGGTGGGGCTTGCTGTGCCCCTCCCACAGCTCTGCTCTCTCTCCTTGTGCAGGGTGACTGGTATTGTCTCTGCCCCTCCTGTAGTTTTCTGTAGTGGGTGGGCCCTCTTTTTCCTTGTGCAGGGTGACTGGTCTTGTCTCTGCCCCTTCCTATAGTTTTCTTCAGTGGGTGGGGCCTGCTGGGCCCCTCCCACAGCTCTGCTCTCTCTCCTTGTGCAGGGAGACTGGTATTGACTCCGCCCCTTCCTGTATTTTTCTGCAGGCAGTCTGTAGTGAGTGGGGTCTGCTGGGCCCCCTCCCACAGCTCTGATCTTAGCACAGGCTATGTACAGCACAGTAATGATGTCACTGCTACATTTACAGGGTAATATCTGGCTTGCAAAGGCATATGGTGAACACAAAGTGAATTTATATTCTTTGTTGGTTTTATGAAAGTATTTGTGGAAGGAAAAAAGGTGACATGGCAAAATCTTTATGCTGTTCCTGGTGAACAGTGTCATTATGACCAATGCCATATATACACAATAGAGAGACGGCCAATAACTACCCTCTGAACAGGAACTGAGACATCAGCACAGCAAAAGGCAAGCTGGGCCTTAAGCTTCAGCAGTGAGTTATTCGTTATCAAATCAGTTTCATGAATATAATTATATAACATACAGTATATATACGTATATTATCTGTGCTGATGTAACAAAGCCCCTATGAGTAGCTAGAGTATTGAACATAATTACCATTTGTGGTATTTGCAGTTCAGAAGGCCATTGAAGATATCCCCCAGGGAGCTGACATGGTGCAGATTATCCAGGATGATGATCAGAGGCATGTCCACTGAACTGTTCGCACTGTTACATTGGTCGGCAAGGTTGGAGAGATACTGACGCAGTTCCTGCACAACGAAACAAGAAAATGTTGGTGGAAACTCACAGACATCACTTCTATGAAATGAGAACACATTGAGGTAATCAATGTATCTGGGATATATAGAGGACACGTTGAGGAAATCGATGTATCAGGGATATATAGGTAAAAAAAAAATAGCATTTTTTTCCCAAGGAGCCTGCAGAGCATTGTACCTGTGATCTGCTGATTGTGGGTGCAATGCAGTGGCGGCCCGTCCATTGAGGGCGCACTGGCGCCGCCTCCCCTATCCATGCGTCCGGCCTCTTTCAGGATGCCGGGTGCATGAATTACAATGGCGGGGAGTGTTTTTTTTTTTGAAGCACTGATTAGAGCCAGAGGTTCTAATAGGCTTCAAAACAGGGTGGGCTCGGAGCGTAGAGAGTGTGATCTCACCCCACCCAGGTGTGTTACAATAGCGAATTAATATTTGCTATTATAACACTGATCCTCCTCCCGGCAAATCAGGAAGCGGGTCTGAGACCCGTCACCTGATTGGCTGAAAGGACAGGCAATCCTATTGGATGCCCAGCACCTAGGAGGAGGAGGAGACGCAGGCAAGCCACCACGATGGAGGAGAGAACAGAGCAGGAGCAGAGGAGCCGCTGCCCACAGCCCAACGCCTGCCACCTTGATGGAGTAAGTGCCGGACCGACCGGCAAACAGGAAGGTGGCAGTGCCACGCTGCCGGCCACCCGGGAGGTGATAGTGCTGCTGGCCGCCCAGCATAGCGTCTATTTGTACCTTCTACATGCAGGCAGTTACCTCAGAGCATGAAGATCAATGGACTACAGGAGCGCTCACCACTCATTGAAAACGACAAGCCATCGGCCACAATGGGTGACAGTATTTTTTAGGGTCATTAACAGGAAACTGTGAAGGAATGATGCTGCTGTGTGGGCAGAGCCCCACACAGCCATGCTCTTTTCAAATAGTGACAGCAGGTGCGGGGAGAAGATCTCTGCTCCGCTGTCATATGGAGGGGTTGAAGTGGGGGGAGAAGCTGCAGATGCTGAAACATGTTACATGTTCCACCATAAAAGCAGGTAACCTGTTCTAAAGGTGAACTTATCCTTTAGAGGTTAATGGAAAAGGGTGAAGTGTTAGGCATCATTTTAGTGTTAGGGAAACATAGATCAGATACACGGTACTGAAAATGAACAGAAACCAAAAAAATGAACCTAAAGCCTTATGTGCACACAAGCGATATCAGTGAAAAGTAATTTCTGGTTGCAATCACACATCCCTCTGTCATGCTTGATAAGTCTGCACCCTGGTAAGTTAGGGTTGCAGCTTGCTATAGGACAGAAATGACAGTGAGGAATCCTTACCTTGCTGGACTTATGATCCACATTAAAAGTAGCAATGACGCCATCGCTTAGTTCTCGCCCCTCGCGCAGCACCATGTACTCAGACAGCCGGTTAGCTAGGTAGGTTTTACCCGTCCCGCTAGGACCGGATAGGATAATCCTCCGATGTTCTGTTAGCAGTGAGACGTATCGCTGTAATATGGGGCGAGGAATCAGCGTTTCAAACACCAGAGCGTCCAAACTGTTCTCAGAGAGACCTGAAACAGAAAAAGAACAGAGGACAACATTATCCTCTAATAGCAGAACGTTGTATTGTGTTAGTGGCAAAGCTTGAGCTTTTTTGACAGTTTGGCCTTGTTGGCAGACATCTGTAGCTCCTCCCATAAAACGGTAACAGGGGGTGTCACAGCTGGATCCCCTTAATTTCTTGTCTGCTTTGAAAACCTGACACATCATATGGCATTGTGATGGCCATTGCTGTTGGAAGAACTGGGATTTCTGTTAGTGTGACCTTTTCGCTGGCACCCCACAAGATGTGAGAAGCCGCCATATGATTAAAGTGGAGTTCCACCCGGTTAAAAGTCAGCAGCTATCAAAAGGGTAGCTGCTGACTTTTAACAATCGGACACTCACCTGTCCCTGGCTCCAGCGATGCGGCCGCCCGAGGGCTCGCTCTTCTTCCCCCACCCCCTCGGCGGCACCAGCATCACAAGTGTGGGCACCCGGCTTTGGCTTCAAAGCCGGGCACGCACTGCGCATGCGCCTTGTGAATGACCGGTGTATTTTCTGGGACCTGTGACATGTCCCAGAAGATCGCCGAGAGGGAGGGGGGGGGGTGAACTTCCTTCTGGAGCTGCGGCTCTAGGAGAGGAAGTGGACCTGGGACCCTGTGAGGGTCACTGGTCCACCCCAAAAAATAAATACATGCCAATTGTGGCATGTCGGGGGGGTCACCTTCCCTTAAAGTGGAAGTTCCACTTTTGGGTGGAACTCCGCTTTAAGCTTGCCAACAAGTTTTTGTTTTAGTTCGATTTATGGTGAACCTGTATATCACAAATAAAGCAGACCACCATCTTGTGGATTAGAGCAGTGGTTGTCAACTTGTGAGGCATATGGAGCCTAAAATGTGACCCTTGACAGCACCAAGGGGCTTCACATGATATTCAGTATATGTAATGCTAGAAAAGGAAATGAAGGTCGGAGACTGTGGACATGCTACACTACCTTTGGCTCTTCAGCTGTTGCAGAACTACAAGTCCCATCATGCCTCTGCCTTTGGGAGTCATGCTTGTACCTGTCAGCCTTGCAATGCCTCATGGGACTTGTAGTTTTGCAACAGCTGGAGGGCCACAGGTTGCGCACCCATGTGTTACACTTTAGTTGGAGACTGGAGACATGCTGCAAGAGACTTGGGATATATTACATGACACTAGCAGAAATCATTGCTATTACTACATTACAGTTCAATGCTCTCACTGCCAATACTGGCTACTGCGGTCTGAGCGTACAAAAAGGCTGTATGTTGGCCCTAGGGTCGGGCACCAGGGGGTTAGAGGGTAACACACTTTGAGCATTTTTATCACCTCATCTCTCAGAACATTTTTGATGTGCACCAGGAAAAAAATATTGGCAGGATTTAGCAATTAATCAAAAATATCACTTACCTTTTAATGTGAGGGCGATGGTGTCATTTTCACCCACCAGATACCCGCATGGAAGGAGTTCCGGAGTCCCGACAGTGTTTGTCCGTTTGATCTCTCCGATGCTGTAACCGGTTACACTCTCAGAATTGAGTCCTAGCTGTGTGATTGGATCAACGTGTACGATGTACTCCTGTAAGAAACATCACGCTGGTTAGGCTTTGTATATAGAGGCATCAAAGTGCATCATGTGTCAAACAAAAGGCCCGTGGGGCAAATACGGCCCACCACACCATTTCATGTGGCCCTCATACCTCTCCTGCAGCTGCTGCAACCCCACTTGTCTCTGCCCCCACCTTGTCTCAGCCACTGGCAGCAGAAAGAAAGACAGAACTCTTCCACCAGATTCTGTGTTTCTCCCTGCAGCTGCAGAGAGACTCGCCTCTGCCCCCCGTCTCAGCAGTCGGCAGCAGAGAGGAAAACAGAACTCCTCTTACAGATCCTACATGCATCACTCTGTGCACGTGCAGCACCCCCTAGTCTCCGCCTCTCCTGGTCTTAGCATTCAGCAGACTTTGGTAGCTGACTCCAGCCCTCCTCCAGACCCTGCACTTTCTGCTTCCCAGCTCTGCCCCCAGCTTCTTCCTGGCAGCAGCACAAGGTAAGGGGGTGCACTGTGATGTAAGGGAGGGTAGGAGAGTCTTAAATTCTGGTGGTGAGGGGGCTTTTGACATCTGATGTAAGGGGGATGGGGTGCGCTGGACATCTAGTCTTACAGATACAACTGGCCCTTTGAGGACAACCATAATGCTGATGCAGCCTGCAATGAAATTGAGTTTTTCACCTCTGACCTAAAGCTAAACCTTTTTTAAAGACTGGGAAAGTTTATTACCCCATCAGATTATACTTTGCTATCTGTGCACC
Source organism: Glandirana rugosa (assembly GCA_018402905.1). Classification (NCBI taxonomy): domain Eukaryota; kingdom Metazoa; phylum Chordata; class Amphibia; order Anura; family Ranidae; genus Glandirana; species Glandirana rugosa. The sequence goes on along the minus strand of BLSH010246290.1, from coordinate 938,675 downwards.
GTTCACCCTGCTTCCTGTCCTTGAGACAGAAAATTTCTCCAAAACGAGGGACAATCGCCTCTTAGTTGTCCCCAGGATGGGTCGCATCATTGAAAGGTTTTCCTTCCATTTCTAAACATTTACCATTACTTTAAACTCCAGAAAGGATGGTTCCCAGAACAAGGGGGTGAGATTTCCCCAACGGGAACACAGACAGCAAAAAAAATAAAAATAAATACCTAATGTAAAAACGAGTAAGGGTGCCACACCTGAAAAGATTTAACAAATTTTGTGGCGAAGAACGTATTTATTTTTACAAATATATATTTAATTTTAAATTTAATGTGAAGGATGTGCCTGCTTTCGAGAGCAAATCAGATTGGAGTGAGTTGTAATCTTCTTTGTATTTTCGCTTGCTTCCTTTGCTTTTAATTTGTTTCTCTTTCAGAGTTCCAGACTTATTTCTCCATCGCTTAACAATGAACAAACTTTATTTATAAGCATCAAGGTTGGAATGGAACGGTCTCTATTATTATAATATAATTAGAGTGATCGAGATCTCGCACAAGTCTCACGTTACGAAAGGAACCAATGATTGACGGACTGACAGAATTTGTGTTTTTACATATGTTACTTTAACTTACCATTTCATTTTTCGATATGTTCAAGGTTTCAAAGCGCTAGCTATTTTAAATATTTTTCAAACCTCCCAAGGCACACAGTTTGAGAATCACTGCTTTAAGGTCTTATAAGTGATAATATTTTACCTTAAATAACCGGCGTACAACCCCATCCAGGACATCCCATTTGGTTTTGCCACCGACACCAATACAGCCAATAAGAAATATGCGAGGCCGGCAATCCTGGAGAGGAAGTACAAGGAGATGTGTGAGATATACAAAGAACCACAGAGTTATATATTTTTTATTTTTTTTATTTCAGGTACTTCTATAGCGCCGTCAATTTACGCAGCGCTTTACATCTATATTGTACATTCACATCAGTCCCTACCCTCAAGGAGCTTACAATCTAAGGTCCCCAACTCACATTCATACACATACTAGGGACAATTTAGACAGGCTATAATTAACCTACCAGCATGTCTTTGGAGTGTGGGAGGAAGCCGGAGTACCCGGAGGAAGCCCACGCAGGCACAGGGAGAACATGCAAACTCCAGGCAGGTAGTGTCGTGGTTGGGATTCGAACCAGCGACCCTTTTGCTGCTAGGCAAAAGTGCTAACCACTATACCACTGTGCCGCCCACATTACCCGTATCCCGTACTACCTTTCCATTGTTTGATTATAACAACCTCATTTCCAAAAAAAGACATCTAAGAGAATTTATAACCATTAACTTCCTGTTATACTTATAACTTTCTACCACTGGCACTATTGGTTACCAGCCGTTCCAGTAATCACAAATCTCCCAGGCTATTATACAAAAGCCTGATTTTAGAGTCAATTCTAATACTGTCTGAACCTAAGGCCCTGACTGTTCTGGTCCCTAGATCTGGTGTCCCTTTTGTGGTTTTATGCTTTGTGGGTCTAAATTTAAACGGGAAGTAAACCCTGATGGGTTCCTTTTTATTACCCTGTAATGTAAAAGCATAATGGGCTAGAATGCATTGCATATTAGCCCATTATGTGGCACTTACCTGCATTGGAAACCTGCGCTGTCCCCACAGTAGGAAGCATCCATCTTCTGCCCCTCTTCCTTCCGGGCCGCGATCTCCGGCTCTGCGATTGGCCAGAGTTGCGTAACGTCACATGCGCGTGGGAGCCGCCAATCGTGGCCCGATCTCAGTGATGGAACGGCACAGAGGGTGTTTCTTCACCGCGCATGTGTCCGATGATGTGGGCACATCACTGTACATTTTATATCTCCTAAACCGTGCAAGTTTAGGAGATATGCAGGGAACCTACAGGTAAGCCTTATTATAGGCTTACCTGTAGGTTAAAGTGGTTGTCCAGGATTGACAACCACTTTAACTCTAGAATAACCTGCAAAGAGCATGGGATTGATTTACTAAAACTGGAGAGTGCAAAATCTGGTGCAGCTCTGCATAGAAACCAATCAGCTTCCAGGTTTTTTTTTCCTTGTAAAAGTTTAGTTGAACAAAGTAAAGTTAGAAGTTGATTGGCTATCATGCACAGCTGCACCCAATTTTGCACGCTCTAGTTTTAGTAAACCAACTCCAATGCGCACGCTCTAGTTTTAGTAAACCAACTCCAATGCGCACGCTCTAGTTTTAGTAAATCTACTCCAATGTGTAGTAGTTTTGCATATATTTTATTAGTTTCTGGGTTACAACATACAGAGTACATTCTCACTTTTAGCCAGTAGGGGGAGCTTTATATAACTTTTTTAGGTTTTCAGGACTATGCTTCCTCTTCTCTCAGGACTATGCTTCCACGTTCAAGCCATGTGGTTCAAAGTTTCACACTGGGGCGGTGCGCTTACAGGACCTTACAAAAAGTCCTGCAAGCCGCATCTTTTGAAGCGGTGCGGTGAGCGGTAATATACTCCCAGTGTGAAAGTGCCCTTAGAGAGGGCATGAAAGCGAGATAGGGGGGATACAAGGGAATTTTCTCTTAGCTTAGATAAGTGAATAAATTGAAGCTCTATAGACTTCCATCATCATCACTCATGTGCAATGTGCAATCATCATCAATCGTGTGCAATCATCATCAATCGTGTGCAATCATCATCAATCATGTGCAATGATCAATCATGTGCAATGTGCAATCATCATCAATCAAGTGCAAGCAAATGTATTTATTTATTTTTAATTTCTTGGTCTAGGTTGAACTAGATGGACTTTTTTTTAGACCGGATTAACTATGTGATTGGGTAATCCTGGCTTGGTGAATGCGAATTCACTTTGCCTTTATTAAATGAACCCCAATGTCTCTGCTGTGGTCTTTTCCCCCCCTTTTACTGGTTGAACTAGATGGACTTGTGTCTTTTTTTCAACCTGACTATGCTAACTATGTGTATAAAACATCAGTTTAAACCTAAATAAAAAAAATGCCCAGAAACAATGTAGTCTGCCCTGTTTGACTTATTGCCACACGACTCTTCTGCTTCTTGTTTTCGCCCTGCCTACAACACTTTCCTTTCTTTCCATTATGATGTAGTATACTACAGAGTCCCCCCTTCATCTTGTATTTGTCCCCACATACACGGCTTCAACATCATTCACAATACACAGAGAGTCAGCTCAGCACACCCACCTCTCTCCATTTCACCTCCTCCAAGAGGCTGACCACAATCTTGACATGGCGGCTCTCCTTGCGCAGGGTGCCATCTGCAGAATCATCCAGCAGCATGTCTGAAAAGACAAAGGGGATTTGTTAGGAACAGGGGGTGTAACTACCAATCACGGTGCCCCCCATAGCAAAATTTTAAAGGACCCCCTTCCAGGAACTGGAGCAAGTTTTTGCACTCCTTCAAATTGCATCGAGACTTTGCATTCTTTAAGGCAGATTTATTGTGTAGAACAATTTATGTAAAGCCTTGATGAAGGAGGTCCTAAAGAACCCCTAACATGTCTTTTAAGGCTAGGTACACACATCCGGTGCAAATTTCTCCTCCGTTTTTACTGCAAATTTCCAAAGCAGCGGTTCAGCTGCAATTTAGATACGGTTAAGATTTTTGGAGCCGGCATGTTGTTTACGCCAAATTCTGACCCTCCCATCTGAATGTCACAGCTGAAATCGAGACTCATCAGACCAGGCCACGTTTTTCCAATCTTCTATTGTCCAATTTTGGTGATCCTATGCGAATTGTAGCCTGAGTTTCCTGTTCTTAGCTGACAGGAGTGGCACCCGGTGTGGTCTTCTGCTGCTGTAGCCCATCTACTTTAAGTGTTGCATTCAGAGATGGTATTCTGCATACCTTGGGTGTAACGAGTGGTTATTTCAGTTACTTTTGCCCTTTCTATCATCTGGAATCAGTCTACCCATTCTCCTCTGACCTCAGCAAGGCATTTTCCTCCACACAACTGCAGCTCACTGGATATTTTCTCTTTTTTCCCACCATTCTCTGTAAACCCGAGAGATGGTTGTGTGTGAAATCCCAGAAATACTCAGACAGGCCCGTCTGGCACCAAAAACCATGCCACGTTCAAAGTCACTTAAATCTTCTTTCTTCCCGATTCTGATGCTCGGTTTGACCCTTCAGCAAGTCGTCTTCACCACGTCTAGATGCTTAAATGCATTGAGTTGCTGCCATGTGATTGGCTGCTTAGCAATTTGTGTTACCAAGCAATTGAACAGGTGTACCTAATAAAGTGGCCGGTGAATGTATATGCAGGTTATAGCAGTGATTTCTACTCACCCAGGCTGGAGGATTCAGTCATAGTCATCCCTGGCTGTGTGAAGCCCATGGATTGTCTTGGGGAGGAAGAGATGGAGATCTGGGATGGCGTTCTGCTGCATTTCCCATGATTCTCTGCCTTCAGATGATCGTTTTCAGCTTTCAGCTTCTCAATCTCGGTCTGGAAAGGGATAATAATTAGAGCACGCAGAAGAGGCTCAGCCAATGGAATGATAAGTCAGGAGCAATGGTAGGCAATAAGCGAACACATTCAGAGAGGCACTAATGTAATCCAGTGAACGTTACCTGCATCCTGTTCATGGCCTCCCGCAGTATATCCAGCTGGTGTGCTGAGCTCAGAGCCTCCAGTCTTATGTCAGTCAGTTTCATCTCCTTGTCACGCAGCTCGTTGCGCAGTTGTAAGACGCTGTCTGCTTCGCTGTCTGTGCACTCAGAAAGGCTAAAGGGGGACAAAAAGGATAATCAGCCAATGCATTACCTCCCACACCATCCTCTGGTCATTTTGCGCTGAGGCTTCCCTGACAACCGGCCCCAGTCAACAAACCCTTGACATCCTCATATACAAGGTAGGACCACTGGTCCTGCATTGTATGTGGTGACATCATAGAGGCTGCATCCACGCTATGGACGAAGAGGACTGACTTTGGGACCGGTCATACGACAGGATGGAAAATTATATCTTACCCCCCTTTCTTTTATTGCTCACTGTATTTCAGATTTAAAATACGAATTATGAGTTTTCTTGCCATAGCAGGGGGGTCCAAGCAGGCCAGCCCTCTTATCAGCACATATATTTCTCCACTATTGATGTAGCACCTGCCAGACCGCAGGCATTCCCCACACCTGGAAGTCTGTAATATTTACGGCCAGGCATCAACGAAGCACCAGAGTTTTAAGACCAGGGCCGCTGAAAAGGTAAGTATAGGGCAGTGATAGCGAACCTTGGCACCCAAGATGTTTTGGAAGTACATTTCCCATGATGCTCATGCACTCTGCAGTGTAGTTGAGCATCATGGGAAATGTAGTTCCAAAACATCTGGGGTGCCAAGGTTCGCCATCACTGGTACAGGTTGTCTTCATTTAGCAGGTGAGATTCATTTTCATTACATACCTTATTTTAAATCCTGTGATGCAGCGGCAGCCGCTCATGCAGGGCGCACAGGCACTGCCCCCCCATCCATCTGGCCCCTGATCTACATGTGGTGCGCCAGACACATGGATTCCAATGGTTTTTTTTAAGCTAATTAGCTTCAAAAAAGGGTGAGCCCACCCACTTGTGTGACAATAGTGAATTAATATTCGCTATTGTCTACCTGCTTCTCCTCCCGGCCAATCAGGAAGCGAGAAGAGTGCAACTGACCGAGAGCAGAAGTGATTGTATTGGCTGGTACAGGGGGCAGGGAGATCCGGACGATGGCTTCCGTCATCTGCTCTGCATCGCCGTCAAGAGTCCGACCACGTGACTACCACCCATGGGGGGGGGGGGGGTCGAATGGCCTGTTTGCCGCCCCGGGGAGCACCACTGCTGTGATGTCATCACTGAGTCTTTGTGCAATGCAATGCCAGGAGATCATAGCTGGTGGGAGGTGCCAGCAGGGTGCTGTACATTGCTTTCTGAAAACAACCCAACCCCCTGTCTCGGTACTCCTCTCAAAAGCCTGCAGTGCTGATGTAGACAGTGGGCTGGCTCTTGGGAGGAGTTATGCAAATATACATTTGACGGGCGGATGTCTGTTTGGAGGAGTGGGCAAGGGCGTCCGCAGGTAAGGGCAAGGGGGGGCAATTGCCCCCCCCCCCCGGAATCAGGGATCAGATCAGGGGTTCCCCACTAGGTCCTTATCCTCTTGAGCCATGTATGCAGTTTCTGACAGTTGCATGGGCCATGTATGCAATCTCTGACCGTTTCCTGTACCATGTCCGCAGTCTCTGCAGACATAGTACAGGATACGGTCAGAGACTGCGGACATGGTACAGGAAACGGTCAGAGACTGCATACATAGTACAGGAGACAGTCAGAGACTGCAGACATAGCACAGGAGACAGTCAGAGACTGCGGACATAGTACAGGATATGGTCAGAGACTGCAGACATAGTACAGGATACGGTCAGTCTCTGACCATATCCTGTACT
>BLSH010246290.1:920725-931718 GCA_018402905.1 Glandirana rugosa | reverse complement strand
TGACCTTGAAATTATGCCCCCCCCCCCCCCCGGAAAAAGTTCTGCGGACGCCCATGGGAGTGGGTGTTCCTAGACAGGCTGCATTTGCATACAGACCACCCTAAGGCCAGCCATATACGGTTTCAATCTCAGAGACTGTTAACGGGCAGGCTGAATGTACCAAGTTGATTGATTGGTCAACTTTTGTACAACCAGCTTGCTGGATTTGCTTCCGATTATCGCAAGCGGCTGCTATAGCAACCTGCCCTATACCACCCCAACCCGCCACTATACAACCCCAACCTGCCTTATACAACCCCAACTTGCCACTATACCACTCTACACTATCATTTACAGGGGTTGGTTTGGGGTGCGCCCCCTGACCATGCGCTGCCTGCAGGGCGCTGGGCAGACTAGACAGGAGGGCGGGGGGTAACACCATGTTTTGCAGCACCAGGTGACACCAACCCAAGTGAAGCCACTGTTGATGAGGGAATTGTGCAAATTTCTTTCCTGCAACCCGTGGTTGCAGGAACGAAATTTGCACCATGTATGGCCGGCCTAAGTAACGCCCACATATAAGACTAAATCTCCGTGATTGAAGGGAATTAAATGTAATGAATGAAAAGGACGGGCCAGGGACAGTCAGGCTGGTGAAGAAAGAGTGAGATGAGGCTGGGCATTAACAGCCAGGAAATGAGGTGGGGCTCTATCTGACTTGCTGTAGGTTCTAATGCACATTGTGAGAAGCTCACAGTGTGCGGTGAAATCAGAATAAGGCATTTCAGTCTAAGAGAGGAGTCGGTACAACTGAGCAAGACTGACTTAAAGCAATTACTCAGCCCGACATATTATAATGCAATAAAATGTCATAATAACATTTCATGACGGTTAAAATAAGATTTCCAGACTTGAAAAGAATCCACAGATCAGACAATTGTAATTCACGACTTGGAGCGTGACACAGAGCACAGGATGTGCCTATAAAGATTTTATGATTCTTTTTATTGTATGAACACTTCCTCTTATGTAGGAGCCGCTGAAAACTGGTTGATCGAGGCTGCCTGTCCAGACAGAACTGTGTGGATTCCTTTAATTAATGTGTAATTGATCAATTAAGGCATATAACATCATTAACGGATTGTAAAGGCTATAGGGATGGAAACAATATGTCATCTTGGAGGAGGGAAAGGTAGGGGCTTTGGGTTTAGTCTTAAAGGGGTTGTGGCAGGATGAGCACACTAATGTATTGTGTGATTTTCATGTAATGCTCACAGATATCCTGTAGGCTTCCTTTAGACGTGTGGTTGGGGAAGCGGCAAAAATGCGTGGTTAAGCCAGGTTTTTGCCACTCGCCAACTGCTACAATAGCCAGTGAACAGGGGTGTTTACATGCCGTGGTAAGATCCTCTGCAGGCCGCAATGGCTTTGTTCTGAGTTATTGTAAGAACAGGGCAGTCATTGGGACCAGCACCCCCTAGTGCCATGCCCTTTAGGGTGAAGGTACACTATATCGTCAAAAGTATTGGGACGATTGCCTTTGCACGCACATGAGCTTTAATGGCATCCCAGTCTTAGTCCATAGGGTTCAATATTGAGTCGGCCCACCCTTTACAGCTATAACAGCTTCAACTCTTCTGGGAAGGCTGTCCACAAGGTTTAGGAGTGTCTATGGGAAAGTTTGACCATTATTCCAGAAGCACATTTGTGAGGTCAGGCACTGATGTTGCACGGGAAGGCCTGGCTCACTCGAATTCATCACAAAGGTGTTCTATTGGGTTGAGGTCTGGATTCTGTGCAGGCCAGTCTAGTTCCTCCAACCCCAAACTCGCTCATCCATGTCTTTATGGACCTTGCTTTGTGCACTGGCACGCAGTCATGTTGGAACAGGAAGGGGCCATCCCCAAACTGTTCACGGTTCCCCTGTTCCAGAAGCGCATTTATGAGGTCAGGCACTGATGTTAGACGAGAAGGCCTGGCTCTCATTCTCAGCTCTAATTCATCCTAAAGCTGTTCTATCGGGTTGAGGCTAGGACTCTGTACAGGCCAGTCAAGTTCCTCCACCCCAAACTCGCTCATCCATGTCTTTATGGACCTTGCTTTGTGCACCGGTCCAAATCATTTGGTGGAGGGGGGATTATGGTGTGTGGTTGTTTTTCAGGGGTTGGGCTTGGCCCCTTAGATCCAGTGAAGGGAACTCTTAAGGCGTCAGCATACCAAGACATTTTGGACAATTTCATGATCCCAACTTTGTGGGAACAGTTTGGGGATGGCCCCTTCCTGTTCCAACATGACTGTGCACCAGTGCACAAAGCAAGATCCATAAAGACATGGATGAGCGAGTTTTGGGTTGGAGGAACTAGACTGGCCTGCACAGAGTCCTGACCTCAACCCAATAGAACACCTTTGTGATGAACTAGAGGGCGCCAGGCCTTCTCGTGCCTGACCTCACAAAGGCACTTCTGGAAGAATGGTCTAACATTCCCATAGACACTCCTAAACCTTGTGGACAGCCTTCCCAGAAGAGGTGAAGCTGTTATAGCTGCAAAGGGTGGGCCAACTCAATATTGAACCCTACTGACTAAGACTGGGATGCGATTAAAGTTCATGTATGTGTAAAGGCAGGTGTCCCAATACTTTTGATAATATAGTATATAGTAGTTTGTAAGCAGCAAAGGTGCTGGTGAAAATGTACCCTGCAAAGCACTACGGAATAAGTTGGCACTACATAAATCGGAGAAAAAAATGATAACCTTTACTAATACATTTTTTAGTTGCGTTCTACAGAATCTTTGCCCGATGTACAAATCAGACACCTTGCTGATGTCATGACACCCAGAATTCTGCACACCAAACAATATTCATCATAGGTTAGAGTTTCACAAGCGCTCTGACTTACATAGAATTGGAGTGGGAAGTCCGCATGAGTGGGGTGGACATCACGGAGCCATTGTGAGGTAACTTTGGAGAGGAAGGGAGGGAGGAGTCCGTCATCTCCTCGATATCCGAGTGAGAGGACGCCGATTTGGGGGACTTCTTTTTTCCAAAGGCTTGCTTGAAGGAGCTTCTCAGCTGGAAGGAAAGAGAAGCACCATGAGGAACCTCAGATAACAACATGGCGGACAAAGACACTCGATGATGTAGAGTCCTGTGATGTGATTTTCGAGAAAATGGTGAACTGGTGGAAGAAGCCACAGACAGACAATGATGATGGGAAAAAAGATACTATGGATGACACAAGATGGACGATGATGGCGTGCGGCTCTTACCTCGTTCACCTGGATCAGGACACGAAAGCAAAAACGGAACAGAAGAGAAAGAAGGAGAAGAAAAAAAAAAAAAAATTTAACAGACAACATAAAATAATCTGTGGGCCACAAAAATGGACAAACATGAGTGCTAATGAATAATGGCTGCTGGTTAAGATTATAAATGCAATACAGGAAGGCTTTGGGCCTATTTAGGATCAACTTGCATGTGATCCATGACTGAGGCTTTCCTGTCTTCTTGTCGGCTCACCAAACCTACTTTAGGCTTGACTACTCCTTTATTTTACATAGGGATATTCTGATGGTCAAGGATGAGTCCATTGGTAACAATTCTCTCAAACCATTTCCCCATTCATCGCTTTATGGCCTCTCAACCTAGATTCTCCTCCTGGTGACCTAAGACCTCCACTAGGACCATACATTAGTAAAAGATAAAGATGTGACTAAGAACTTCATTATTTTTCTTTAGCTAAACCATGAGAAAGACGCCAACCCACTCGCCAACTGGTAGGCCAATAAGTGTACAATGGACCCCTGCAAGGCCCCTTTGCCTTTCCTGTCCATCTCTATATGGCCCTTTTGTACCCCCAACCCAGATCCTCCGCCCGGTGACCTAATGAAGACCTCCACCAGGACCATACATTAGTAAAAGATGTGACTAAGAACTTTGTTACTTTCTTTCAGCTCAGCCATGAGACAGGCACCAACCCACTCACCAATTGGGAGGCCAATAAATGTACAATGGGGCCCTGTAAGGCCCCTTTGCCTTGCACAGGAAATTATAGGAAGCACTGTGTAGCATTTCCAAGCACAAGACTTTGCTCTACTCAATGAGCAGTTGGGGGATCTACTGGCAGACTAAAAATCCCAGCATGCCCTATCACATGGAATAAGTCCAGATCTCTAAAACTGGACTTATGAGGAAAGCAAGTCAGAGCTGTAGAGAGAACAAAACTTTAACGTTGAGGGGCAGAGAAGCAGAGACTGTACAACATGTGGCAAACACAAGGCCTGCGGGCCTAATCTGGCCTGCGAGGCCATTTCATGTGGCCCTCTCACCTTTCCTGCAGCTGAGACTCCCCTGTCATCTCCACCCCACACCTCTCAGCAGTCGGCAGCAGAGAGGAGGACAGAACTCCTCCTACAGATCCTGCACTTCTCTGTGCAGCCACGAAGAGGCTCATATCAGCTCCCCCGGCTCAGCAGAAAGAGGACAGAACTCCTACAGATCCTACGCTTCTTTGTTCAGCCACGCAGAGGCACATTTCTGCTCCCCCGGCTCAGCAGTCTACAGCAGAGAGGAGGACAGAATTCCTCCTACAGATTCTGCGTTTCCCTGTGTAGCCGCAGAGAGGCTCATATCTGCTCCCCAGCTCAGCAGTCTGCAGCAGAGAGGACAGAACTCCTCCTATGGATCCTGCACTTCTTTGTGCAACCACAGAGAGGCTCATATCTGCACCCCCGGCTCAGCAGTCTGCAGCAGAGAGAAGGACAGAACTCCTCCTGCAGATCCGGTGCTTCTCTGTGCAGCCATGGAGAGGCTCATATCTGCTCCCCCGTCTGCAACAGAGAGGAGAAAAGAACTCCTCCTACAGATCCTGTGCCTCTCCGTGCAGCTGCAGCACCCCCTCGTCTCTGCCTCCCCTGGTCTCAGTATTCAGCAGCTGAATCCAGCCCCTGCACTTTCTGCTTCCCAGCTCTGTCCCCAGAGTCTTCCTGGCAAAATCACAAAGTAAGGGGGGTACACTGTAATGTAAGGGAGGTTGGGGGACTTCTGATGATGGGGGGCACTTTTCATCTAATATAAGGGGGGTGGGGTGTGCTCTGAACATCTGGCTTTACAGATACAATTGCCCTTTGAGGGCAACCATAATGCTGATATGGCCTATGATGAAATTGAGTTTAACACCCGTGCTGCACAAGACACAAGTAAAGGCCTCGCCTAGGCTAGCTAAGTGCTGGGACCAGATGGGGGGCACACAAGGTACATTGATCCTTTCCTTCGCCAGGGTCGCAGGGAGCAGCGACTCCTGGCTGCTTAAGTGGTCGGAATTGGCCAAGATATTGGGAACATCTGATGTGCTAAATGGTCACCTAAAAGCCAACTCAGATTGCTTTCTTTGTCACTTATCCTGTAATGCATTTTATCTCAGCAGCTCAGATGTAAATTGTACTGTTTGACATACAGATAGCTAAAGAGAGAATCTACATGAAATACTGTCATGAAAATATGGAACAATGAAAATATGTCACAGTAGAGAAATACTTTTAGCAATACATTAGCGTTCCCCTTTATACAATAAAACCAAAATGCTGACCAATAAACAGTGTTTATTACTGTATATCCCTTATCACATGGGCCCCTGCCGGTCGGCGTGTGCGCTTACCCAGTTCTTCCGATTCTTCTTCTTCTTGGAATCGCTGTCCACGTTGCTTCCCACACTGGAGTGGCTTGTGGCGCTGTTCACACTGGAGACGCTGTCCGATGAGTGTTGCCGTCTAATGCGCAGGTCAGCAGACTGCATTGACCCATTACCTGCACAACAAACACGCCATATTTTAGGAAATTAAATAGGATCAATATCAAGGTCTCATTTAGATTTCTGCATTGAGAGTAGAAAAGTTGCCGAGGTCAGTGGGAAAAAACAATGCCCCATTGTTTGTGTTAGTGAGAGGAATTGTGCCCCATTATTGGTGTCATTGAGCCCCAATGTTGGTGCCATTGGAAGAAATTGTGCCCCATCGTTGGTGTCCTTGGGAGAAATTGTGCTCCATCATTGGTGTCACTGGGAGGAAGTGTGCTTGGTTATTGGTGTCATTGAGCCCCATTGTTGGTGTCATTGAGAGAAATTGTGTCCCATCATTGGTGTCGTTGAGAGGAACTGTGCCCCATTGTTGGTGTCATTGAGCCCCATTGCCGGTGTCCTAGGAAGAAACTGTACTCCATCATTGGTGTCATTGGGCCCCATTGTCGGTGTCCTTGGGAGATATTGTGCTCCATCATTAGTGTCATTGGGCCCCATTGTCGGTGTCATTGAGAGGAATGGTGCCCCATCATTGGTGTCATTGGGCCCCATTGTTGGTGTCAACGGATGGAATAGTGCCCCAAGGGCCGGCTAAAAGCAAGCAAAGGGTTGCAGGTTGGAGACCACTGCATTAGAGGAATAATTGAAAAAAAGGACAGATTCTCCCATCCACACAAGTGAGGTGGATGGTAAAATCCTCCCTGCTGTGCCACTTTATTCTGATAGCGGGGACTGCTCTGCTGTCAGAATAGCACAGCAGCCCCTGATCGAATTAACGTTTTCCAACCGTCCCTTTCAACGGAAGTGAACCATTCGATTGACTCCTTCTGTCAAGCAGGAATGGTGATTTACGGATCAATGTTTGCCCAGTCCCTGCTGAACCGGCTGAATTTCAGTCCATCTGTGGCCAGTTTTACATTCTAGGTGCACAGTGCTACAGATCGTAAAATCTCCGCACTGACAACAACCCTCATCCAGGGTTTTTCAATTCTGCTCCCGCAGCCAATATCCACACTTGGTAGACAATTGGAGAATTGCATCAGAAATTGCCCAGGGAGAGAGCACAGCCTGGGGGATTGGGAGGGAGGGGGTGATATTACCTTTGCAGCTGAGCTCCGGGGTGTTGATGACACCGTTGATAGCAGCTTGCGCTGCGGCGTTCTGCTTCTTCAAGAGCTCAATGGTTTTTCTTAACTCGTTCAGCTCCGAATCCTGTAAAGGGGAAGACAGGGAAGTGACTGAGACATCCCGAGACCTCAGGCAGACATCTATAGATGACACTGCTGTTCTTTTCAAAAACAAAATCTTTTAGACGTAGGCCTCGTTCACATGGGGAGCGCTACAGCTTACATCCATGCGAGGATCGAGTTTACCTGCATGGTAATGCACGGGTGCTCCGTGCATCTCCAAGCAGGCAGGCCCTTTGGGATGCAGGATCTGCATGGACACAACCGCTGCCCCCAATTTGACAGCCATACAGGCACACAGTGTTTGGGGCCCTGGACCCACACCCATGTGAATGTCAAATTAGGAGCAGTGTCTGTGCAGCCCCTGCATTTCAATTGACATCAATGGGCCTGCCTGCATGGGGATGCACGGAACACCTGCGTATCCCTGTGCCAGTGAACACAGCAGACTGTGTGAGGGAAGCCTTAAAGAGGAGCTCCAGGCTCCTTCAGAAAACATGTCAGCAGCTACAAATACTGTAGCCGCTGACTTTTAATATAAGGACACTTACCTGTCCAGGGAGACCGCGATGTCCATCTGTCCTGTCATTCTTTATTCGGCTTTGTGTTCAGGCACCAGCATCTCTAGTAAGGGAAACAGGAAGTGAAGCCTTGCGCCTTCACAGCCTGTTTCCCACTGTGCATGGGTGAGTCCCACTGCGCCTTTGAATGGTCCTGTAGTCTTCTGGGACCTGTGATGTGTCCCAGAAGACTGCGGGGGGATGGAGGGGAGCCAAACTTCTGGTTCAGTTCTCTGCGGCGATCTAAACTGGAAGTGGGAGCGGGTACCGGTCAAATCTAGGTACTAGCTCCTCCCCAAAAGGTGCCAAATGTGGCAGTGGAGGCGAGGGGAGGGTGCAAACAAGCGGAGCTTCCCCTTTCAGGTGGAGCTCCACTTTAAGGAGGGTAAACACTATAAGAAAATCATGCTTTCCTCAGTGTTTCACAGCAAGTCAAATGTACAAAAATTCTTGTACCACAAAGGCTTTTCTTGTGGTTTCTGATCATGCGCAGTCTTTCGTATCCAATTTTCCCCCGCACAAACACCGTACTCATTAAATATAAATTGTTTGTTCTGTTCACATACAAGAAAGATTTTGGAGTTTGTCCCTTTTTGTTTGGAAAGTCTGAATTGAATGTCGTGTACACACTATACGAACATCGAACAATCGTGCCTCGTAAGAAATTATTCTTCCGATTTTTTTTATAGTGTGTACCCTACTTAACCACGCAAAAGTGGAACTTCCGCTGGTTGGATTCCTCCCCCCTCAGGTGTGACATTTGGCACCTTTCGGGGGAGAGGGGGAAGAGGACTCCTTTTCCCCACATCCGGGAGCTCAGGCCGGTGGCCGTTGACGTCAGCAGTCCGGCTCCCTCCTCCCTGCTCGCGGCTGCCTGGCCAATAGCAGAGCGCAGCGGAGCCTCGCGCATGCGCAGTAAAGTGCCCGGCATGAAGCTGTAATGCTACACATCCGGGTTCCCTTACCCGCAATGGATGTGGCTGCACCCGACCCCCAATCCGAAGATCGGCGGCGGGTGCCGACATCGCTGGACTCCAGAACAGGTAAGTGTCCTATTATTAAAAGTCAGCAGCTACTGTATTTGTAGTTGCTGGCTTTTAATTGTTTTTATTTCCAGGCGGAAAGGACCGCTTTAAGGACCGGAAAGATTTCCCACGTTAGGACCAGAGCACTTTTTGCGATTCGGCACTGCGTCGCTTTAACTGACAATTGCGCAGTCGTGTGACGTTGTACCCAAACAAAATTGACATCCTTTTTTCCCACAAATAGAGCTTTCTTTTGATGGTATTTGATCACCTCTGCATCATTTCTGATCGCTGCTATTAACAAAAAAAGAGCGACAATTTTGAAAATATATAGATTTTTTTACTTTTTGATATAATACAAATCCAAAAAAAAATTATAAAAAAAACAAATGTATTCATCAGTTGTGGCCGATATATATTCTTCCTCATAGTAAAAAAAAAAAAATAGCGATCTGCGTTTATTGATTGGTTTGCGCAAAAGTTGCCGCATTTACAAACCATGAGAATTAATTTCTGGCGTTTTTACAATTTAAGTTTTTTTACTAGTAATGGCGGCAATCTGCGATTTTTATTGGGACTGTGATATTGCTGTGGACATGTCGGACATTTTTTACACTTTTTTGGGACCAATGACATTTATACAGCGATCAGAAATTTAAATGTCCACTGATTACTGTGTAAATGTCGCCGGCAGGGAAGGGGGTAACCTGCAGGGGGCGATCTAGGGGTTCAGTGTGTTCCCTAGGTGTGTTTTGTGTGGGGGCTGGGCTGCCAGGGGCACAAGAGATCTAATTGATCCCAGTAGCAGGGATCAGTAGATCTCTTACATGCCACCTGACAGAGCGGGGAACATCGGCGGTTCCCAGTTTTCCTTCTGTGCCAGGCGATCGCGGGTAGCCAGCGGACATAGAGTCCGCCCGGCCCGCGGCCATACTGCTGCAGAGTGCCACATGCACGAGAGCGTGCCGCCGTTTATAGATGGCGAATCGTGATATCGTGCCACTCTGCAGCAGCGCACGCATGAGCCGCCGTTTATAGACGGCGATCCGCAATTCCACTCTGCAGCAGCACACGTGCGAGCCGCCGTTTATAGATGCCGATTCGCAATTTCTTCCCACTCTGCAGTAGCGCACGTACGAGCCGCCGTTTATAGATGGCGATTCGTGACATCGTGCCACTCTGCAGCAGTAAATGTATGCAAGCCGGTCCAGAACCGGTTAAAGAGGTTGTAAACCGAAAAAAAAATAAAAAAAAAATATATATATATATATATATATATATTATATATACAAACCCTGTAAGACAAAGGCATAATGAGCTAGTATGCATCGCATACTAGCTCATTATGAAAAACTTACCTTCGAACAAAGCTGTTGCAGCGGTTCCCGCACACCGATGTGACCGGCGACATGTCTCCTGGAGTTATTTCCGGGTTCGTGGTCTCCGGCGTTGTGATTGGATGGAGCCGCGATGATGTCACTCCCACGCATGCGCACGGGAGCCGCCGGTCATGGCACCGGCCCTGAAGAAACGGCATGAGCAGTATGTTTCTTCAGTGCGCATGCGACGATGACGTCGGCGCAAGCGTATATGGTACATATCTCCTAAACCATGCAGGTTTAGGAGATATTTACAGTACCTACAGATAAGCCTTAACATAGGCTTACCTGTAGGTACAAGTGGTGTAACAGACTTTTCAACCACTTTAAGTGGCCATTTAAAATAGAAAAAAATGATATGGCCAATTATATTATACTTTTCCTTGTTTTATGTACACGTTTAAATATATATTTTTTTTTTTAACTATTTGTATCTGGTGTTGAAAAGCACTGTTTGCATGTTTGTTGGCAGCCTGTGTATACCTTAAAAAAACCAGACAGCCCCTTCTCTGTTAGGAAGAGGAGGGGAGATCCTCTTTTTTTTATTTAACCAGTTAAGGACCGCCCTATAGCAGATTTACTGCTACAAAGCAGGCCTCCTATGCAGAATCTTGTGTATACTGTATATACATGATTCTGCACTTTCGCCGCAATATCGCAGTCCTGCTATAAGTCGCTGATCAATATAAACAAACCAAGCTCTGCTTCAGAGAGACAGCACTTGGTTTGTTTATGATATCGATCTAAGGCCATTTTTGACCTAATACTATAGCAGCAGCTTAACTGTATTGTTGTCACATACATTTTAGTTTAGCACATGTCCATAGCACAGGTATGTTATTAAAATCAACCATAAGTCGCCAATTGCCACCATTATTAGTATAAAGAGAAAACAAAAATTCCAGTGTGTATATACACTGTGTGCAGAATTATTAGGCAAATGAGTATTTTGACCACATCATCCTCTTTATGCATGTTGTCTTACTCCAAGCTGTATATATGTCGAACCTCATTCTGTTGTACGTATTTCTCCTACTACACCAGTTTTATGAGTAAACGGATTATTAAG
>BLSH010246290.1:889233-912549 GCA_018402905.1 Glandirana rugosa | reverse complement strand
AGGAATGGCGCCCCATCGTCAGTGGGAGGAATGGCGCCCCATCGTCAGTGGGAGGAATGGCGCCCCATCGTCAGTGGGAGGAATGGCGCCCCATCGTCAGTGGGAGGAATGGCGCCCCCATCGTCAGTGGGAGGAATGGCGCCCCATCGTCAGTGGGAGGAATGGCGCCCCATCGTCAGTGGGAGGAATGGCGCCCCATCGTCAGTGGGAGGAATGGCGCCCCATCGTCAGTGGGAGGAATGGCGCCCCATCGTTTGTGTCAGTGGGAGGAATGGGGCCCCTTTGTCGGCATCAGTGGGAGGAATGATGCCCCATCGCCTGCGTCAGTGGGAGGAATGGCGCCCCTTTGTCGGCATCAGTGGGAAGATTTTTTCTGTATTTGATAACGGTGTCCTATTGAAGGTAGAGGTTTTTTTCCTTCACAATTCTATACATCAAAGGCTCTGATCAGCATTACAGATCACTGACGTGCGATGACTCAAGCGTCTGTTTTATCCCCTATATATAGCACCAGCCACCTGCGTGTCACTGCGGACAATGAGGAGGACCGGCCCTCTGTACATCGCCTGTTTCTATATATACACCAGAAATACCTGAGAGGAAACGGCCGAGACACAAACACCTCTCCACTCCACACACACACATCACAGGGATTGTGTGATCCCAAAACACGTTCACTGGAGCGCAGCTAACTCGCTGCAAATCCCCGAGCAAACAGCAGAAAAAACACGAGGACACAATGGGGAGCAGGATGTGAGTCTTCTCCATTGTACTTCTAACATAACAAACAAGGAAGAGCGCGAGAAACAACGGCCAGATGATGTCACCTCTGACTGTCCGCTGACCCACCATTACTTCATATCACAACAGACAGATCTGTTTTAGGGAACTCTTGGAGCCCATTTACACCAAATACAGAGGGATGCATTTTTCACTGCATTCAAACTGCACAGACAGCCCAAAATCCATGTTATCCTATGGGCATAGTTCACACCATTTGGGCTCATTTACACTCGCTTCAACTTTAAAGCACCTACCGCTTCAACATGCCTTTATTATGTGTTTTTGTTTCTTTGATGATGCTTTTTTAAGCTTTAATGAAGCTTGGCAAATGCCCTGTGTGTGTTTGTGTGTTGGTTTTCAATTTGTTTTATAGAGGCCCAATAGAACACCAGCTCAGCAGTATTCCCACTCAGCAGATCTTCAGCTCATTAGTACCTCTGTTCAGCAGATCCTCAGCTCATTGGTACCCTGGTTCAGCAAATCCCCAGCTTAGTAGTATCCCCAGCTCTTCTGATGCCCCACTCAGTAGTAACCCCCAGCCCTGTTATCCCCCACCTCTTCTGATCTCCCACTCAGTAGTAACCCCCAGCTCTGCTGATCCCCTGCCCAGTAGCAACCCCCAGCTCTGCTGCTCCCCCACTCAGTAGTAACCCCCAGCTCTGCTGATCCCCCACCCAGTAGTAACCCCAAGCTCTGCTAATCCCCCACTCAGTAGTAAGTCCTAGCTCTGCTGATCTCCCACTCAGTAGTAACCCCCAGCTCTGCTAATCTCCGCTCAGAAGTAACCCCCCCAGCTCTGCTGATTCCCCCACTTAGTAGTAACCCCCAGCTCTGCTGATTCCCCACTTAGTAGTAACCCCCAGCTCTGCTGATCCCCGCTCAGTAGTAACCCCCAGCTCTGCTAATCCTCCGCTCAGAAGTAACCCCCAGCTCTGCTGATTCTCCCACTCAGTAGTAACCCCCAGCACTGCTGACCCCCACTCAGTAGTAACCCCCAGCTCTGCTGATCCTCCTCTCTCTGGTCCCTGCTCACCACCTCCTATATTGCTCCCATGCTGCGCACCACATGTGATATTGCCAGTTTTTATTTGACATGAGCCTGATTTTTACTGTCACAATGTGAATTGCCATTTTTCTTTCTCACCATAATAAATCTGTTAATATACTACACTAAGATTTCACCCTGCTGTTTTTCTCCTCTAAAATTTAGCCAACCCATGTGGACACTGCTAAATTTGGCATGGGTATCAAGGCATCGATGACCTCTGTTCTTAAAAGGGTTAAAACATATGGTTGAACACAGAAATGAACTTACATTGGCACTAAGCTGGGTTGTCAGAGCAGAAACCTTTTCTTGCGAGGCATCAAGCTCTCTTCTTAGCTTGCGGATCTGGAAAAAAGAAATGAAAAAAACATGATTACATAAGATGGCTGTAACACGAGTCTATTATAATTTGACGCAATCTAAAGCATGGAGAGAACATAAAATGAATGTAATACTTACCTCAGACTGACACTTCTCCTCTGGCTGAAAATAAAAAGAATATTCATATTAGGAATCAGCAGTGTGGTCAGAACAGGAAGTGATGAGAAATCCAGGACTTCCTGTATAAGTGACAACTGCTCCCCCCATGTCTTGTCCAGGTGTCACAGGCACAGGAAGTCAGGGAAAACCTGCCCCCAATGGGGTCACAGAAATAACAGTCTGTCAGAAATATTAAAATTTCATAACATATTATTTTCATCCTTCACAGTTCACCTTTAAGGCCCCACCCATTCACACCTGTGGGTTTTGTAGCTCAAAGCTCCAAACCACTTGGGGAGACAAAAACAATTATTCTCTATGGAGTTGGTTCACCTGAAGCTCAAAATGTTTTGGAACTACCTTTGTAACTCGATTTGGGCAGACTGGTGCTTTTTTTCTCCAAAGATATGCATTAAAACCTGTGATTTGCGTGGTTTTGAGCGTTTTGACGTGCATTTGTGGAGCGTTTTGTGCTGTTGTAAGAAGTCGGTGGGTGCCAGCTGTCAGCAGCAGGGATGACTCATCGGTTGTTAAGGAGCCAGCACCTGCTGGCTTCCTAACAACGATGAGTCATCCCTGCTGTCAGGGGATTCCCCGCTGACAGCAGAATGTAAACAAAAGAGCTAGAACTGAAAAAAAAACAGTATAGGGGGTGTCCCCCCCCCCCCAATCCATACCAGGCCCTTCGGGACTCCATGCTAAAAAAAAGTGTGCGGGGTCCTTCCAAAATCCATTCCAGGCCCTTAGGTGTGGCATGGATTTTAAGGGGAACCTCACACCGAAAAAATGGCACAGGGTCCCCCCCAAAAGCCATACCAGACCCTTATTCAAGCATACAGCCTGGAAAGGAGTGGGGGAGTCCCTCCTGGCAAAGCATCTTGTCCCCCATGTTGATGAGGACAAGGGCCTCTTCCCCACAGCCCTGGCCCGGTGGCTGTGTGGGGGGGTAGCTTATCTGAATCTGGAAGCCCCCTTTAATAAATGGACCCCCAGGTCCCAGCTCCCCCTATGTGAATGAGCATGGGGTGCATAGTACCCCTACTCATTCACCAAACAATTGTCAAACGTAAATAAAAATGCAAACAGTTTTTGATAAGTCCTTTATTAGAAAAAAGAGGTCAGATGTATTACCTCAATTGATAACTAGCAGCAAAGCATAGGAAGCATGAGGCTTTAACTCTCCAGGTAGAGGTTAAGGGGATTTGATGGGAGTTCTATATTGACTTTAAATTAATGTAGTAAAGGATGAAAGTTTTCACCTCTTTGATCCTTTATATTGCTTCTCTTTAATTTTTTTTATGTATATTTTGGTTTAAGGCTCGATTCACACTAGTGCGTTTTTTGATGCATTTTGCAGTTTGCAGCAATGCAGGAGGTGATCGTAGCCGTATTAGTGCAATTGTGCCAGAGAAAATTGAGTACTGTCCGTGATACTTTTTATATTTGCACTAACATACAATTAGTACAAATAAAAAAAATATCGCAGACATTACTCAATTTTCTCCAGAAATGCAGGGAATATTTTTAACATGGGTTCCTATGGAACATGTTCACATCAATGCTTTTTTGTGCCTCTGCATTTTTGGAAACGGTTGGGGACTTTTTTTCATTCAAAAAGCAGCGCTTGTTCATGTAATAGACTTCGATGGGAATGCAAGAAAAACGCAAGTGCTGCGTTTTTACCACGTTTTTGTTTTTTTTAAATCTGCCTAGCAACAAAATTTTCCCAAAAAATAAAAAAAACGAATAATAAAAAAAGCAAAAGGCAGCAAAAACACGTGGAAAGCACAGCAAAAAGCAGTGAAAAAAATGCTGAAAAGCAAAATGCATTGATGTGAATAAAGCCTAAAGGAGAGTCTATAAGGAGCTTCTATTACACAGGATTTTTTCTTGCCATTTTATTTTGTATATGAAAATGCAACCCCCCCCAAAAAAATAGAATGTTAAAGGAAAGTGGCTTTGGAGCGTGCGGCAGGATTAAGGCAAACGAGGTTGGGGGGGCTTTCCTTGAAGATGAAGTGATAAAATGTAGACATCACCCAGTTTAAACATTTATCTTTTCATCTCCTAAAAATAGAAGTGGCGGGTGTGAAGTGCAGAGACTTGTTACCTTTCCCTTATTTGGGCCGTTTGCTTTTTTTAATAGAACCTCGCTGGATCGGCTCATTTACTGGCAGAGAATTCTCTGGCAAGCAGAGCCCCGAGTGCTGGAGACGTTAAACACTCAGAGAGTCGCGGATCTCAAACAATCTTGTTAGAACAAGAGCCGCCGTTGTCTCACATTCCTGTGCAAATGACGAGATGGCTGAACAATAGAGGCGCGATGGAGAACGGGGCTGTGCCTGCACAAGGGTGTTCCATTGCTCCGCTCCCCTCCTGACCTGGACAATGTACAGCCCTCATAAGGATACTCGGGATCTACATACACACATTAGCAGGCACATATTACTGCCAAAGGGTCGTTCATCCAAGAAAACAAATCACAAATGTATTGCTTGAAGACCGTGCTGGGACAAGGTCATCCAGGGTGAAAATGCCAAACTGCGCCTGCCCAATGGATGGAGGAGGGGGCGGGGTCAGAGGTAGTGGCGACCCGTCCATATAGGGGCGCGGCCCCCCTAATCCATGCGCTGTACACATGGATTCCAATGGGGTTTTTTTTTTTTTTTTTTTTTTGGAAGCACGTGATTAGAGCCTGAGGCTCTAATTAGCTTCAAACAAGAGTGTGCTCTGCGCCCCATGCCCACCCAGTTGTGTGACAATAACAAATTAATATTCGCTATTGTCTTCCTGATTCTCTTCACGGCCAATCAGGAAGCGGGTCCTGTGACCCGACTGGCCAAGGAGTCTTGGGGGGGGTTTGATCACCGCATTCATGCCTGTTTCAGGGGGGTGTCGGTTTGTGGTCTCCGCTTTCCCGGACGGAGGGGGGGGGTGTTGGGGTTTGCTGTTAGTTTGCCCCCCCCAATATATTAAGCACCGGCTGCCAGAAGGCACCTGCAATCCATGGGTGGCAGAACTTCTTGTGCTGAGAGTTTGCTCCCATCATACAGACAATCTGTCAAATACAGATCTCAGTCTCTGCTCATGAAGCAGAATATTTCCCTCCATTATAGGGATAAGGAAGGAGGAAGGAATTCTATAGTCCTGTCCTAGGGTGGCAACACTGCCCCCTTTGTAACAAAGCTCCATGTGGGGGCGGGGGGTCTGAATGCGTCAGCCTATGAGTACGACTGTTGCATTTCCTTTGTTTAGGCGAAGCTTTCAATAAAGCTATTTAACCCCTTCCTGCCCAGCATCCCTTTAATAAGGTTTTTATGGTCAGCCAGTCACATGATTACTGTAATTGTTACAGTAGTAGTATGTGATTGGCTGGCCATATAAACCTTATTAAAGGGATGCTGGGCAGAAAAGAAAACTTTATTGAAAGCTTAACATAAACCCAGGGAATGCAACAATTTGCTCATAAACTGACACTGTTGGAGTGCTGGAAGTATAGTGACAACTACAGTAAATAATAATAATACTTTTTAACTAAGCAGATTTTTAAAAGTGCTGCAATTCCCAGAGTTCAGCTTTAAAAGCTTTTATACATTCAATGTTATGTGACATGTTTTTAACATTTTTAAATTTGTTTTTAATGCTGCAAGCACTATGGGGTTGATTTAGTAAAACTGGAGAGTGGAAAATCTGGTGCAGCTCTGTATAGAAACCAATCGGCTTCCAGGTTTTATTGACAAAGCTTCATTGACGAAGCTGAAGTTAGAAGCCGATTGGCTGCCATACACAGCTGCACCAGATTCTCATGTTGTAAAGTGCTGCACAACTGTGCTGTGACAGCTCCCATAGTCCTATGCTGTTTCCATTCAAGCGACTACAATACATACGTTTCACTGATTCCTGAATGAAAAAGGTCAGAACAATTTGAACAAAACCAAAGTCAGAGACAAGGTGGTGTAAAGATTCAAGCACCTTAGAAGAGCAGGTGGTATACATAGCAACCACGCCAATCCTTTCATCCATATTTTACCCAACACCGGTGAAATGACATCTGGAATTTGACTCCCACAGACAAAACATTCATGTTTCATTCTCCTGCCTTTTACAAATCAGCCTTTTTTTTTCACTAAAAGGTGCACCTATGGTATTACAGGCATCGTACTTACTGTAGAGTAGACGGATGACGTGCTGGATACCAGAGAGAGGGAAGAGCCATGAACTGTAGAATAAAAGAGAGATAGGAATCAGAGACAGAGTGTCAAGTGGCTGCTTTGTGTCTCCATCAGATATACATCATTGTAATGTTTTCCTTCACAAGATCCCCTAGTATGGGAGATCTACCGACACAATAAGAGAGGAGACTAATAGCAGGAATATACGGTTAGAAAATCGGCCGATCGCTCGACCACCGACCAACGAAACAGCAGTCGGTGGTCGAAAACGTTGCAGGAATACACGGGTAGAAAATCGGACGATCGCTCAACCGCCGAGCGGTCAGTGGTCAAAAACGTTCCGCTGATGCGTGATAGGTTCAAGAGATTTTTTTACAGCCGATCTTCACACCAACGCATAGAATATCGTTTGTTCGCAAACAATACGACACAAATTTTCCATTTTTTCAATCTGTCTTTTTTTTCGTTCATGATATCGATATTGGGTATTACTTGCTGGGCATCAAAGGTTAGAATATCGGCCGATCGTCCGCAGAATGGAAATTTTCTTACGATATTCTTATCCTGTATTCCTGCCATTAGGAAATGCTTCCACCTGCCTGCAGCAGACTGATTACATCATCGCAGCCTAGGAAAAGTCACTGCTCTAGAGCTCAAGGATGGCTTTTTTTATGATGAAATGTAGAGCTTTGCTAAAAAAAAAAAATAGTGTTGCTGTATATCAGGGATATGCAAACTGTGGCCCTCCAGCTGTTGGGCCACGGTTTGCATATCCCTGCTGTATATCATCAATAATTTGTTAGTGGAGACTTGTAGAGTTACTGAGAGGTAAAGCTTAATCCCATACAGTGCCTCTGAGATATCAATCAAAAATAACTCCAGCATATAAATACTCCTTTTAGATGACATATTTCTTGATGCATATAATGAAACTCTTTTATTAACCCTGTCAATGTATTAACTTGCAATGTATCTTTGTATTGACTTGTTGCATACCAGCCCAAAGCTGAAATCAGTCTTGCAGTGGGAGTGTCTGCTATGCAAGCTGTTACACATGAGGGGGCGGGCTTATAGATGAATAGAATTCTGATTGGTTATCACCATTATGGCAAGGTTTGGAGCATGCAGTGGCACGGACCATGCAGAACTACCGGTTTGGAGAAGTGTTGTCACTCTCTTGTGTCTTTGCTAATTAACTGGACCTGCCTTTTAAAAATGACCTAAACAAGCTTAATTGAAAAAAAAAAATACCATTTATAAAAACTGGAGCTAAAGACAATTAGTGGCATTGTCCATGGAAAGTCTGGTGGAGTTTCCTTTTATTCTCTGACCAGGACCAAAAATCTGCTAAGCTCTCTTCCCCTTGCCCCAGTTGTCTTCAGTTGGGTTTCTTTGGGGAGAAGGTGTGAGTAGACACGGGGCTGTCATATTTGGTGGAAAATAAGATGACACTTTGCAGTTGTTTGTTGTGTCCTACGGGAGTCTCTGCTTAGACACAAACACTGAGTAAGCCAGGACAGCGAACCGGACTGGCAGGTTCCTCTGTGTGTTTGTGTGTCTCGGGGTGACGTAAATAGCCCTATAATACCAGCACTGTAACTTGACACAATGAGATGACAAGTCACTTTCCTTATCTTAGGCAAGGTAAACATCGCAAACCGCAGTCACCTGTACAAATCACTATTTTTACTACAATAGATGGCTGATTCTTGAAGGTTAAAGAAAACCATATATACATATTTGGCCTGGGGATTCCACCTATGTATAGTTGGGAACTCACCAGACTTGGTCCAGGGATTCCAGCTATATAGGTGGGAAGTCTCTGGATTTGTCTGGGGATTTCAGCTATGTTTCTCCAGATTTGGACCAGGCATTCTGGCTATGTATAGTTGGGAACTCTCCAGATTTTTCTCAGGTAGTCTGGCTAAGTATGTATAGTTAGGGTTTCTCTGGATTTGGCCCAGGGATTCCAGCTATGTATACCTACCTAGTGTTTCTCCAGATTTAAACTGGGGATTCCGGCTATATATAGTTAGGTTTTTCTGGATTTAGCCCAAGGTTTCCAGGTATGTATAGTTGGGACCTCTCCATATTTGGCCGGGGATTCCAGCTATGTATACCTAGTGTTTCTCCAGATTTGGACTGGGGATTCCGGCTATGTATAGTTAGGTTTTTCTGGATTTGGCCCAGGGATTCCAGATATGTATAGTTGGGAACTCTGCAGATTTGGCCCAGGGATTCCAGTCATGTATAGTTGGGAACTCCCCGGATTTGGCAGGAGATTCAAACTATGTGTAGCTAGTGTTTCTCTAGATTTGGACTAGGGATTCTGGCTATATATAGTTGGGAACTCTCCGGTTTTGGCCAAAGGTTTCCAGGCATGTATAGTAGGGACCTCTCCATATTTGGCCAGAGATAAATTTTCCAGACTGGGCCCAGGGATTCCAGTTATGTACAGTTGGGAACTTTCTGGATTTGGCCCAGGGATTACAGTTATGTATAGTTGTGAACTCTCCAGATTTGAATACGTATAGTTGAGAACTCTCTAGATTTGGCTGGGGATTCTAGCTATGTATAGCTAATATTTCTCCAGATTGGGCCCAGGGATTCCACTTATGTATAGTTGGGAACTCTCCAGATTTGGCCTGGGGATTCCAGCTATGTAGAGCTGAGAACTCTCTGGATTCGGCCAGAGATTGTATGTGTAGCTAGCGTTTCTCCAGATTTGGCCCAGGTATGTATAGTTAGGGCTTCTCTGGATTTGGCTCAGGGATTCTGGCTACATATAGGTAGGAACTCTCTGGATTTGGCTAGGAATTCCAGTTATGTATAGCTAGTGTTTCTCCAGATTTGGACTAGGGATTCTAGCTATATATCGTTGGGAAGACTCTGGATTTGGCCCAGGGATTCTGGCTACTCATTTGCTCAATCATTCCCAACCACTTGCCTTCCAACTGGCTGAGTGCAGCTGTGACATCAGTGCATTACTCCAGTCACATAGCAGCTGGAGCAGGGAGCCAACACCAGAGAGGGGGGAAGTGCCAGGTGGAGGCATGCCCTGTGCTCTCTCCTTCTCCAGCACCTACCTCCCTAATAAAAAAAACAATCACAGGTGGAAAATTTACATATTTAATTTTAATAGTGTGCAAGCAGTGCCACATGCATAGTTTTGTGTCTTGTAAAATGCGAGGACCAAAGGATACAAGGAAAGAAGATTGTATACAGTAAAACTTGCAGCGTGACAAGTACAAGGTGCGGATTTGAAGTAATTCTCGTAGTACAGCCTTCTTTTAAAGTCTTCCCTTTGAATTCCCTGCACCAGTGATACAGTCTAAGTGAAGACCCTCCTTGTGCCTTGATTCTCCCCTGAGTTACGCATACCAGGGATATAATATACTATCAACTTGCAGATAATACCACTAACAGCTCCATGTGTAATTGAAGTAGGGAGATTTGGGATATCCAATCCCTTTCAATAGCTGACAACTATTCAAAGGACGGAGGGGGAGGATGGAATGGAAGAGTGTTTAGTGTTTTGCCTAAGGTTGGTAATGTTGCAGGAAGTCTAAAGAATTACTGCACACAAAAAAAAAAAAATCCTAGCAGTGAATTAGATAAAGCCTTGGTTGAATCCAGGTACATACATACATACATATGGGTAGACTATGCGTGAGCCCGACTCCTACCACTCCATCTCCTAGGGTCTGAAACATGTCCGGGAAGCAGAGCTTTGCAACAGGGCTAAAGAGACTGATAGTGCAGACCCTCCCATGCTTAGCCTGCTGTACTGAGGACTACACTAAGATACTATCAGGAGGGATTTCAGACCCTTATACTAGCAGAAGTTAAAGATCTGTTAATCACTTGTAATCAATATGTAGGAAGACTCAAGGGCACTTCATTGCCTGTGTGGAAAGCCTTGGTAGAAGCTGTCTTGCCTGTGTGGAAAGCTTTGGTAGAAGCTGCCTTGCCTGTGCGGAAAGCCTTGGTGTACTCTTGGCTGGAAACCATCAAAAACTTTATCACACAGGGATTCTCAGGCTGGAAGTCAGCTTCCATCAAACGTTTTTCACACAGGAATTTTTCTTCATGGCAAGGTTCCGTTCATCTCTCCCTGATAGGCAGTGTGGCTGAGGTTTCCCACAGGTGTAACTATAGATATTCAACAGGAAGACAACCGCCGTAGAACAGAATTCTGCCTGAAGATGAAACTTCATCTTCCGTCTGAAAACAATATTCTGGAGAAAAGGATCTCTGAGTAGCCCGGTATTTGCCTCCTAGCGCTAAGCAAGGATCGACAGCTGGGTCTCCGCATTGAGATGGTGCTGACGGCGTTGGTTCAAGTGGTGAAAAAATTGGCCAAAGGCTGTAAAGGTACACAGACTGGCAAATCAGCTCCTGACGTTAAAGCACATACAAACTATTGTAACAATCCTCTGAAAGGGAAACTGATGCTACAAAAAAAGATATTTGCTAATGAAACCAGGAGGTTTCCTTTTCTACCTTAGAGGTTTCCTCTGAGGTAGAGAAAGAACAACACTTAGATACAATGCAAAGGGATGTAAATCGCTCACTGCTAGAAAGAGAGAGAAAAGCTAAGAAACCAAGAGCCGAGCCAATTATAGCACTTTCTCATTTTGTAGACAGGAAGTGTCTCATGTCCTCCACACACTTACCTTCTTCAAACCCATCTCGGAAAGATCCAGAGCGGCTCATGGTTCGGGTCTTTTCATCCAATGACATGGAGCTGTTTCGGAAACGGTTCTCGCCGTAGTGGTCACATGAGCCGTCGGCATTGGACAGGCTATGAGTTCGAAGCATTGCCGAGTTTGACAAACTCATCTGTGACGAAGCTGTTGGGCTTGCTGGAGGTGGAAAACACATAAATATTAAAATACACTAAGGGAACAGGTCTGGCAATAAGGGAATGTGACAATTTTATATGATGCAAATTTATGTCCTGGACAGATGCCGGACAGCAGTGAACTTTGATAGTGCCAC
Source organism: Glandirana rugosa (assembly GCA_018402905.1). Lineage (NCBI taxonomy): Eukaryota > Metazoa > Chordata > Amphibia > Anura > Ranidae > Glandirana > Glandirana rugosa. The sequence continues at coordinate 901,068 of BLSH010246290.1, read as the reverse complement.
AATTATATCTAAATTATGTTAATTTACCTGTAGAAACCATCACAAACCTTTTTAACATAAGGTTGCCACTGAAGAATTTAACAATTTCTACATGGAAAGAATTAGTGATATTCAATTGAGATTGCATTCTTTGTGTTTTAGGCCTAAGCCCCATAGAGATACGTCAAAGCAGCCACATGAACACTGGTCATTCTTTCAGTCTAGATCAGGGGGTCTCCAAACCAAAGGTCCAGTTTATTGCCCTTCAAGCTTTGGGTGGGCTGGACTGTGGTCAGTGGGAGCAAGAAATACCCCAGCATTGGTTTTAATGGGAGGCATAGTGCCCCTTGTTGGTATCAGTGGGGAGAAATGGTACCCCACCATTGATGTCAGTTGGAGGAGCAGTACCGCAAGGGCCCGAATAAAGACAAGCAGAAGGCCACACCTGGCCCCCGCACTATAATATGGAGAGAAGAGATGTCAACTCCACCATTAGACAGCTTATAAACTAGATGTCTACACGGTTACTCAACCATCCCAGGAGTTATGATTCCACTAAACCAGAGACATTCAAATATGGGATTCAAATGGCTCAAGTGTATCGAGGGCTATACATTCTTCCTCAGAGTCAAAAGGTTTGGCTCAGAAGAAGAGTCTGTAGCCCTCGAAATGCATAAGCCATTTGGATCCTAGCTCAGGAGGACGGGGAGTGGACGGATCAATTGTGTTACTTTGATGTGCTTTCTCATTCATAACGTCTGTGAGTAAATTTAATTACATTTTTTATAATAAATGTTTTTTGGGATAATGTGCTAGGCTGGTGCGCCCTCTCTGTTTTTATAGCTGTTACTGGGACACCCCCAGTCTGGAGAGGGCAGCGAGGCACTGGGAGTTTATATCTCCAGTTGTGAATCAAACACTCATACGCAGGAAGTGTTGTGTTTTACATTGAAATATGTCCATACTGAGGTTTGAAAACCATCAGTTGACCCTTCAAACAATGCAAATTCCAAACTTGTTCCTTGACTACTTTTACTGGCCAAAGACATATAATAGTGTTTGCTTGTGGAGGCACTACTAAGCCTCTGATTGATTGCTTCTTCTTGTAAGCACTCATAAGTTGACTTCATACACTAGTAACTAACTAGACTGTAATTTAGGAAGGAAAACAACCACCCCAGTGTCAGCATTATCTCAGGGCTTTCCTTTGGAACCAGTAAACGTAAGGGTCAATATTCTAGTTGGGCACTAGTCATCTTTTATCATGGTTATCGTAGAGTTGAGGTGTCAAAGTCACTTACCGAGCTGAGAGAAATTAAATCTAGTTCCGGAAGGAGACGTAATGCTGGAGCCAGGTGAAAATGGAGAGCTACTGGCCGTGTCTTGTAGCCCTCCTGCCGAATGAGAACGCAGCCATTCCTTGGTGTCATCCTGACTTCGGAGCTGAGAGGATGGTGCATACCTGGGTGAAGCCAGGACAATGGGTTCATAATATTTGTAAATAAGAACATCAGCAACAACCATGCACAAACCATCAATGTGGATCACTTCAACTAACAGTAATTAAAACTTAATACTGAAATGTGTGCTTCAATTATCTTCCCAAGACTAAACATTTATAGATGGCAAGGTTCAACAACCATACTGGTCAATACTCCCAAACTTCTTGGTACTATCCCTACTTCAGACCTACACACACACCTGGATCTGGAAATTCAGAGTGTGCCCTTGTTTAGGGTGGCAACTATTTTTTTTTGTTTACAGGTTAACATTTTACCAAAACCTAAAATTTTGATGAGATTTTATACCATTTTAAATCTGGCATACTCCTTCATTTTCCACGTAGGGGAAATGGAAAAGAACTCAAAGTGCCTTAACAGAAATAAGGAAAATTGCAGTGAAATAGTTATATTGTAACCCACCCTAAACATGTCCAATGCATATAGAGCTCTGTGGCCACAACATCATGGGGCAGCCCAGTTAAAGTGGCCTTTGATTGACCACATAACATAAATATGGCCAGGCGTACAGGATAACCTCAAACAATACAAAGGATTTCAGCTGAAGAGGACGTGACCCTAATTTGTCCAAAAATAAGGATCTCAACAAATACATTCCGACAACATTGACCTCAAGCACAGTTAGTATTGCTTGCAACAGGCAAAATAACGTTTCTCTAAGGCAATCTTTGAGAAAATGGTTAACTAATGTGATTTAGAACACTCTGTTAAAAGGCCGAACAAAACTAAAGCAAAAAAAATGCAGAAAATTTTGGTTGTTTAGCAACAACAGGCTATTGGTCCAAATCTGCTGGATTGCACAATTATTTGTTGATGCTAAATCCTGGAGAAGCTGCCTTAGAAATTACACCATCATTTGGGTTTGTTATGGCCCTGATTGTAATTGAACTTGGGAATTCTGGTATGATTCAACTTGCCAGGAGTACAGACCAATATTCTGTGAAAAAACAGAACGTTCTGAAAAAAATAAAACTGTCCAAAAAATTTCTGGGGTACCAGCTTGTAACCACAGCCAAACCAATCACCAATCATCTTACATCGATCGGTATCTTAATGCCCTGATCCATTAAAAAAGAGTTTATTTCAGAACCAGGGTGGCATCTATTGGGCTGCATTACTGACTAGCTTTTGGAGACTCTGGCTGGGAGATCTCCCTAACAGTTTTTTGCTGTGGTCCTGCTAACCTTGGAGGTTTCTGTATCACTGTCCACCATTTTGTTATGTTCTCCTTTTCCTGTTGCAGTCTCCATAGTAAATAACAAGTACATTAGGAACCCAGCATGAAGAATGGGAAACCTTCATAATAGTCATGGCAGAAGTGCAGATCCAGGCACTTAGGGTTGGAACCCAAGAAAAATGTGTCTATTGCAACTTAACAGTCCTTTAATGTGGTGGATGCTTTTTTTCAAGACTTTTTACTTCATTTTTCCTGCCAGTATTGCACTTCCAGTCCTAGAGTACCAATGCTCACGCAATGTACTGTATTGATGGAGGAACAACATTGTCATCCTATGACAGGAAGTGTGTCAGGACTCCTCCCCTCTACTACTAGTATTTATCAAAAACCAATCAAAGTTTTGGATGGACTTAGAGCCTGGAGTTAGAGCCTCTTTGAGTTGGAACCTCTATAGCAGCCTTTCTCAACCTTTTGTACCAGAGCAAGCCTTGAAAAAAATGTTCAGGTCTTGGGAAATCCTTGCTAGGACCAATTCATTGGGAGTCAGTGAGAAAAATGCCCCTTGCATTGGTGGTCGGTGGGAAGAATGCCCCTTACATTGGTGGTCAGTGGAAAGAATACCCTTTACATTGGTGGTCAGAGGGAAAAATGTCCCATACATTGGTGGTCAGTGGGAAGAATGCTCCTTACATTGGGGTCAGTGGGAAAAATGCCCCTTACATTGGTGGTCAGTGGAGAGAATGCTCTTTAAATTGGTGGTCAGTGGAGAGAATGCTCTTTAAATTGGTGGTCAGTGGGAAGTATGCTCCTTACATTGGTGGTCAGTGGAAAGAATACCCTTTACATTGGTGGTCAGAGGGAAAAATGTCCCATACATTGGTGGTCAGTGGGAAGAATGCTCCTTACATTGGGGTCAGTGGGAAAAATGCCCCTTACATTGGTGGTCAGTGGAGAGAATGCTCTTTAAATTGGTGGTCAGTGGAGAGAATGCTCTTTAAATTGGTGGTCAGTGGGAAGTATGCTCCTTACATTGGTGGTCAGTGGAAAGAATACCCTTTACATTGGTGGTCAGAGGGAAAAATGTCCCATACATTGGTGGTCAGTGGGAAGAATGCTCCTTACATTGGGGTCAGTGGGAAAAATGCCCCTTACATTGGTGGTCAGTGGAGAGAATGCTCTTTAAATTGGTGGTCAGTGGGAAGTATGCTCCTTACATTGGTGGTCAGTGGAAAGAATATCCTTTACATTGGTGGTCAGAGGGAAAAATGCCCCTTACATTGGTGGTCAGAGGGAAGAATGCCCCTTACATTGGCAGTCAGTGGGAAGAATGCTCCTTGCATTGGCAGTCAGTGGGAAGAATGTCCCTTATATTGGCAGTCAGTGGAAAGAATGTCCCTTACATTGGCAGTCAGTGGGAAGAATGTCCCTTACATTGGTGATCAGTGGGAAGAATGTCCCTTACATTGGTGATCAGTGGGAAGAATGCTCCTTACATTGGTGATCAGTGGGAAGAATGTTCCTTACATTGGCAGTCAGTGGGAAGAATGCTCCTTACATTGGTGGTCAGCGGGAAGAATGCCTTTTACATTGGTAGTCAGAATGCCACTTGCAGGCAGCTAAAATGATCATTGGAGTCATGCTGCTAACTCTACCAAGTGCCATTGGCCTCAGAAATATGCACTTACCATCAATTGGGAGGTCACGTAGCTACAGCTCAAGGAACCCCGAACAACCACTAGAGTAGCCTCTCTCAATCAGGGTTCTTCCATAGGTTGCTGAGCAAGGAGCAATTTCCACCACTCAGATAAGGTGCCACTGACACCAGTGATTTTTTTAAGCTATCTGAGGGGGGAATATTCCCACTAACCACAAATGTAAGAAGTATTGTTCTTGACCATCACACTAATGTACAGTGATGCAGTAATTATTAGCATGGGTTCTCCGAGACCAGAACATCATTTCAAGTGTACTTCTGTATTAAAGGCTGCTCTGGAGGAACCCTAGGGTCACACAGAACCTAGATTAGAATGGATGCTCTATATGGTTTTAAATGCAGTCTGTGTCTCCACTTTGACCCATCAGGAAATGAGAAGACCAAAAACAAGACCATATTTGATGACCACAGCATGCTGGAATATAGCACCAATTTTGCCCAACATGGCTCTCTCTGCTTTCTCGTTTTACCACGCCAGTGAAATGCAGCCGTTTATTTAGGAATTATGAGGTTTAGACATTAAGTAATAATTGCAGAACAATTACACGGCAATACACACTTCAACATGCAAAAAGAAAAAAATATATATATTTTTTTCCCAACAGAAGTATTTTTCTTCATTGAAATGGGTATCTATTCCTCAGCTGGGAATTTGATTTCACATTTCACTCACTTTGATTGGAAGGAATTTACCATGAAACTTGTAAAAATGATCTTATTAATACTTTAGTAACATGAAAATCAGGGTAGACAACGGCATACTCTCAGTCCACGCAGTTTTCCTAATTTTCAACAATATTAATGAACATTTACAATGATTGTGAGTTTTATTAACAGTAGTGCATTCATTAACAATGACATATCATACAACATCCCACCAGTCCGCGACATGCAACACAAAAAAAACCCCACTTTAAATATTCGCTGTACAAACAAGAATGCAAAACTGAAAAACACGTAACAAGGAGGCTTCAAAAACCACAACAGCACTATGCAGAAGTCACAGCGGTGGCAATACCTGAATCCCTTCTTAGGCAATGTGTTTCTATCGAGCTGGGGGTCACTGCAGCAAAGTTAAGAGAGGAGAGATCATTTTTAAAGAGTGGAAACAGGAAGTGGAGACGTTTTACGGACCAGCCAAACGTTACAGCGGGGGGAGGAATGCTCAAACACAAACGTGCAATACACAGGAGCGTGTGAAACGTGCAAGGTGAACACTCACAAGTCCACGATTGTGAGGAAACGACACTCAGACCAGTGAGGATGTTAATGGGATATTTTAAAGTGTAAATGCATTTGTCTACAAATATCATATTATAAAGGCAAGGCAGCAAAACCATCAAATTCATAAGCAATAATTATCACTGATGTTGATCCCTTATACCTGTATAAGTATCTAGAGCGGCCTTTCTCAACCAAGGTGCCATTCGGGTTCGCCTTAGGTGCCGTGAACACAGGGTGCAGTTTTCCCTGAATGTGAATGTGCTGTCACAGTGCGGGCCAGCCACCAGCACCATAACAACCAATGAAGCTCTAGGGCCAGTACACGGTGTCCCACCTATACCATGGCAACACATGATGCTGATCCAGGGCAGTGGGCATGCAGGGCCATCCACACCACAGCCCCTTACATTGGCAGTCAGTGGGAAGAATGCCCCTCTTAAGTGGTGGTCATAATGCCACCTTTACAGGCAGCTGAAAAGATCACTGGTGTCAGTGGGAAGAATGTCCCTTACATTGGTGATCAGTGATAAGAATGCCCCTTACATTGGTGACCAGTGGGAAGAATACTCCTTACATTGGTGATCAGTGGGAAGAATGCTCCTTACATTGGTAGTCAGTGGGAAGAATGTCCCTTACATTGGTAGTCAGTGGGAAGAATGTTCCTTACATTGGTGATCAGTGGGAAGAATGCTCCTTACATTGGTGATCAGTGGGAAGAATGTTCCTTACATTGGTGATCAGTGGGAAGAATGTCCCTTACATTGGTAGTCAGTGGGAAGAATGCTCCTTACATTGGTGATCAGTGATAAGAATGCCCCTTACATTGGTGGTCAGTGGGAAAAATGCTCCTTACATTGGTGATCAGTGGGAAGAATGCTCCTTACATTGGCGGTCAGTGGGAAGAATGTCCCTTACATTAGTTCTTAGTGGTAAGAATGCCGCTTACATTGGCAGTCAGTGGGAAGAATGTCCCTTACATTGGCAGTCAGTGGGAAGAATGTCCATTACATTGGTGGTCAGAGGGAAATATGCCCCTTACATTGGTGATCAGTGGGAAGAATGTCCCTTACATTGGTGGTCAGTGGGAAGAATGTCCTTTACATTGGTGATCAGTGGGAAGAATGTCCCTTACATTGGTGATCAGTGGGAAGAATGCCCCTTACATTGGTGGTCAGTGGGAAGAATGTTCCTTACATTGGCGGTCAGTGGGAAGAATTCCCCTTACATTGGCGGTCAGTGGGAAGAATTCGCCTTACATTGGTGGTCAGTGGGAAGAATGTTCCTTACATTGGCAGTCAGTGGGAAGAATGCCCCTAACATTGGTGGTCAGTGGAAAGAATGCCCCTTACATTGGCAGTCAGCAGGAACAATGTCCCTTAAATTGGTGGTCAGAATGCCACCTTTACAGACAGCTGAAAGATCACTGGTGTCATGCAGCTGGCTCTGCCAAGTTGTGTTGGCCATGGAACTATGCAGCACCATCAAACAGAAGGTTAATCAGCCACAGCTCATGGAACCCCTAACAAACTGTGGAGGAAGCCCAGTGTTTCACAGAACCCTTGTCGAGAATGGCTGGCCATGTGGTCAAGGCAAAGATAACAGCAGAACACGTATGATGTCCCATATTAGTATACTACACATTTTGAGAGCCCGTACAAGCATAAGGGAACTAGAAAACGAATACAACGGTGATCATTTACCTGCTTTGCTTTATAAAATGGCATTTGTCAATAAGGTGTGGTTGGATAGGAGCTCAGCAGTATATATATATTTAACAACTAACACTGTTTCCAGCAACATTAGGCTATAATTATAGCGATCGTTTAGAAAGTGCACACACCTCATGTGACCTAGATTTCCCCTAGCTAAAAGTTATGACAAATACAGCCTTGGCTGCCAACCAACCCAGAGCTTGTGCCAGCAGGGTGAAGGAGAATATATTAACCAGGCTGACGTGATGATAAACCTGGAGAAGTTTCTTCCAGGAGCTTGTAAGACAAGGAAAATAAAGGTTCTTAAAGGGATTCCAATCCAAATGTTTCTTTTTTGATATATGGCACCAAGACCCTATACAGCTTACCTGACATGTCCCCTCACCCCCACCACCTGGGTGGGTGTGTGGGTGTATTTGCCCAAGCATGCCTCCATGAACAAACCACTCATTTACAAGGCCAGAGTACCTGTGTGAATGAGCCCTTAATTATGTTTTATTGTTATTTTTTACAATTTCTATTTTAAGAGCCCTTTGGGGATGGGGGAGCTATGGTAAAATATCGGGGGTCTAAACACATCCCTGATGTCTTGCTTTTGAGACAGAGAAAGTGATTGAGGACACAGATTCCTCAATCCCTTTGTCTGCAACCTCAGCCGCACTGCAGAATGAATCAACAGGAAGTGCTCTGTACATAAGCTCCCTGTTCATTCACAAACTGAAGCAGAGTCGGGGATGGGGGAAGCAGGGAAATAAGAGCTGCGGGAATTTGGTTAAGTTCTGATCGTAGCGGCGGGGGGGGGGGGATGATAACTAACTGGTCGTCCTCTGGTTTCCCCTGCAGTGGCTGACAGGAGGAGGAGAAGCCAGCTATGCTACAAGGGGAGAGGGGTACTGAGCTTGGAACTGTCTGCCCCATAAAGCTGCCTTGCCCTCCCGTTGAACTGATGGGGTTCGGGCCTTATAAAGGAGGTCCAGCGTTACCCCGTTAATGGTGTCCCTGGATGGCACAACATGCCACTGCCTCAATGGACTCCCCCAGTTATGTAAAAATATTGCCACACTTGTTTTGGGTGCATTCATTACAGTGCCAAGTAATGTCACATCCAAAAAAAAATACACTAGCACTTCAGTAAACTAACTTAACCTAATCCCTGAACTCATAAAGCTGCCTGGGCACCCCCTGTTGAACTGAGGGGGCCCCGGGCCCTATACAGAAGGGCCAGTGATACCCCATTAATGGTAACCCTGGATGGCTAAACATGCCACTGCCTCATTGGACTCCCCCCCAGGTATGTGAAATATTGTCACACTTGTTTTTGGCACATTCATTACAGTGCCAAGTAATGTCACATCCCAAAAACAAAACCTATCACTTCAGTAAACTAACTTAACCTAACCCCTGAACTCCGACTAATCCACCAATCCTAAACTTGCAGCTTATCACCAGGAAGGGGGATATGACGAAAACTGTCACATTGATATGAGAACTGATATCACGAGGGAAGCTTCCTGCAGTGATATACAACACTAAAAAAATCTGCACCCCAAAACAAACCCTAAATGTTTGTGCTGAATAATACTTACACTATATTACCAAAAGTATTGGGACGCCTGTCTTTACACACACATGAACTTTAATGGCATCCCAGTCTTAGTCCGTAGGGTTCAATGTTGAGTTGGCCCACCCTTTGCAGCTTAAACCCCTCTGGGAAGGCTGTCCACAAGGTTCAGGAGTGTGTCTATGGGAATGTTTGACCATTCTTCCAGAAGCACATTTGTGAGGTCAGGCACTGATGTTGGATGAGAAGGCCTGGCTCACAGTCTCCTTTATAATTCATCCCAATGGTGTTCCTTTGGGTTGAGGTCAGGACTCTGTGCAGACCAGTCAAGTTCCTCCACCCAGAATTCGCTCATCCATGTCTTTATGGACCTTACTTTGTGCACTGGTGCGCAGTCATGTTGGAACAGGAAGGGGCCACCCCCAAATTATTCCCACAAAGTTGAGAGCATGAAATTGTCCAAAATGTCTTGGTGTGCTGACGCCTGAAGAGTTCCTGTCACTGGAACGAAGGGGCCAAGCCCAACCCCTGAAAAACGACCCCACACCATAATCCCCCCTCCACCAAATGATATGGACCAGTGCACAAAGCAAGGTCCATAAACACATGGATGAGCGAGTTTGGGGTGGAGGAACTTGACTGGCCTGCACAGAGTCCTGTCCTCAACCTGATAGAACACCTTTGGGATGAATTTAAGCGGCGACTGCGAGCCAGGCCTTCTCATCCAACATCAGTGCCTGACCTCACAAATGCGCTTCTGGAAGAATGGTCAAACATTCCCATAGACACCCTCCTAAACCTTGTGGACAGCCTTCCCAGAAGAGTTGAGGCTGTTATAGCTGCATAGGGTGGGCCAACTCAATATTGAACCCTACGGACTAAGACTGGGATGCCATTAAGGTTCATGTGTGTGTAAAGGCAGGCGTCCCAATACTTTAGGTAATCTAGTGTATATCAGCAAAGGGTATGGGTATAGAAGGCCAGCAGCGTCTTCATGCACAACCCCCCCAATGATGTCACAGATGTGTGGTATCTCATGGTTAGGTCTATCTGGTAACCAGTAAACATAATTGTTTAAGCAAGCATGCAGATATGGTAAAGCCAATGTTGTGTTATTTGGTATGGAACTGTTGGTTTTTTATTATTTGGATAACAGGATCAGGAAAAGTTATGTTTATGTCCATAGTGTGATACTTAAGGTGGTGTGTCAGGGGTCGGAGGTCACCTGAAGAAGTGGAATGCTGGGCATATACATGGCAATTTCAACCAGCCTTCGCTTGCAGAGACTTGAAAGAAATGATAAAGTAACACTGGAACCCTAGAACAGTTTCTGGATTGTGGAATGACGGCCTCTGCATGCCAAAGAATTTCCACAATATCCTTAGTTTGTTTTATAATTATACGAATCTGAGATTGAGGCGCCAAGCCTAAAACAGCTGCTGAGGAACAATGTGCTTTAATATTTAACTAGTCAAAGTATCTTACACATTGTATTCTTTACTCAGTCCAGTTTGCATACATCGTTTCCAATCCTCAAGCCCTGATGAAAGGAGGGTTTCTGGCCCCCGAAACGTGCTGGACTGGTCATAAAGTCTTTTATGATCTTGCATAGAAATAGAGGCAGTATTGGGTTTTGAAATCAAAAGCTGGCTGAAAAAAATCTAAAATTGCCATGTGTGGCCACCTGCCATGACAAGTTGTCAACGGTCTCACCTTGAACACCGTCTTCCAGATCTTGAGATGGCATTAGTGAACACTGAAGGTAAAAAATTCACAGGGCTATGCTGTCTTAGGAGCTTGGAGACTGTGCATAAGGGTCATATGGTTATGTAGTCTCAAGAGCTGGGAAGCAATGTATGAGGTCAGTTTATTATGATGTCTCGGGACCTGGAAAACAGTGTGAGGTGGTTGATTATGCAGTTTTAGGTGCTGAAAGGCAGTGTGAGGTAGGTTTGGTATGCAGTCTCAGGAGCTGGAAGACAGCATGAGGTCAGTGTGTTATGCAGTCTCAGGAGCTTGAAGGCAGCGTGAGATCGGTTTGTTTTGCAATCTCAGGAGCTGGAAGAGAGTGTAAGGTCAGTTTGTTTTGCAATCTCAGGAGCTGGGAGACAGTGTGAGGTAGGTTTGTTATGCAGTCTTAGAAGCTAGAAGACGGTGTGTGAGGTAGGTTGGTTATGCAGTTTTAGGAGCTGGAAGGCAGTGTGAGGTCAGTGTGTTATGCAGCCTTAGGAGCTGGAAGACGGTGTGAGAGGTAGGTTGATTATGGAGCTGGAAGACAGTGCGATGTCAGTTTATTATGATGATCCAGGACATAGGAAAGTGTATGAGATCAGTTTGTTATGCAGTCTCAGGAGCTGAAAGACAGTGTGAGGTCAGTGTGTTATGCAGTCTCAGGAGCTGGAAGACAGTGTGAGGTCAGTGTGTTATGCAGTCTCCGGAGCTGGAAGACAGTGTGAGGTCAGTGTGTTATGCAGTCTCAGGAGCTGGAAGACAGTGTGAGGTCAGTGTGTTATGCAGTCTCAGGAGCTGGAAGACAGTGTGAGGTCAGGGTGTTATGCAGTCTCAGGAGCTGGAAGACAGTGGGAGTTCAGTTAACAGGACATCGATTGTCAGATATCTGCTAACATCTGATGTATACTCAAACTACATTTTCATAATCACGCCTGCAGTATTTTAATATTCCAGGACTGAATATTCATATTGTTGAATAAGCTCATAAGTTGTTATACTTATAAGTCAGGACCTTATAATTTTATGACGTCCGCACTAATACTTTTACATCAAACTCATATGTAGTCTACAATCGTCTATAGACTGTTAGCTACAGGACAATTGACTTGAGGGTGACAGAAGGTCGAGGACTCTGACGTATTGTGGGACTGGAGTGTGACAGAAGGTCGAGGACTCTGACGTATTGTGTGACTGGAGTGTGACAGAAGGTCGAGGAC
>BLSH010246290.1:875175-889223 GCA_018402905.1 Glandirana rugosa | reverse complement strand
TGTTATGCAGTCTCAGGAGCTGGAAGACAGTGTGAGGTCAGTGTGTTATGCAGTCTCAGGAGCTGGAAGACAGTGTGAGGTCAGGGTGTTATGCAGTCTCAGGAGCTGGAAGACAGTGGGAGTTCAGTTAACAGGACATCGATTGTCAGATATCTGCTAACATCTGATGTATACTCAAACTACATTTTCATAATCACGCCTGCAGTATTTTAATATTCCAGGACTGAATATTCATATTGTTGAATAAGCTCATTCATGACTAGTTCTCTTTACACATTGCTGCTCAATGTCGACAAATTCTAAAAGCGCTCTATAAATACACAGAGTCAGAACCGCTTATCCAAGCAGGTGAGGATGATGACGGACAACAGACGTGATGACAAGCTGTCAGGCCGCAGCCGCATGCCAGAGAGAGAAAGCCGTCTGCCAGCAAGAAGCTCTTAATGGAATCATTGCACTGGACAACAGAACACCGTGGATGGGGAACCGCAAGCAACAGGTGATGGGCAGTGGCTTGTTCCCACAGACAAGACAACAAAGCGCAGCCCGCCGTGCAGACATAGGACGGGCGGTGTGTACAGCCATGACAGACGCAGTTACCTGTCCTGCTTCCGGGGAAGAGTGTTTCTGCTGAACTTAGGACTAGCACCAGGGGAGGACAGAGGGCTACGCCAACACATCGACACCAAGCACAAAACAAAACAACATTCAATTAAAAATCCAGCCACAAATTAGAAGACTAAGAACAAAAAAAAATCAACCCAACCTAACATTCGTTTCGTTGTATTGAATCGCCCCATTGGCTACCTACATCCAGTGTTGCCAACCGCCAGTAAATTTACTGACAGTTTGTAAAAATCAGTGATTTTTAGAACGGTCTATAAATATCAGGGTCTAATAATTTGTCATGCTGTGCTGACTTTTTAAGTGTAAACTGGGCAAACTACTTGATAAGGGTATTGTCAGTGTTTCCATGTTGTGTTTAAATATCAATTGTCTTAGTTTTTAATAGGAGTTCAGTTATTTTTCAGGTTGCCAGTAAAAAAATGTGCTCTACCAGTAAGAATTTCCATGATATTCCAGTAAAAAACGCTGCGGGAGGTTGGCAACACTGCTTACGTCTTGTTGGGGACTCCAATGGTGGGAGTTTCCTGTAAAAGGATCTGACTCCGCCCCGCTGACAAGGCCATAACCAATCCCCATCCTCTGCAGGACCCCCATACCTCCCAACTTTTTGAGATGGGAACAAGGGACACCTATAAGCAAAAGTATGTAGGCATAGGGCACACCCCCGCCACGCCCCCCTTAAAGGAGTATTATAGGAAAAAAGATTAGTTACTATTCCTTTATACTGATCTTTGAAATTTACAAATGCAACAATTAGGAAATTGGGTGAAATGTTTAGCACTGGGAAGCACTTTTTGAAAGATAAAAAGTTCATTTTATATACAACTATATAGAGCAAAATGAGGGAAAAATGAGGAGGAAAGTGGGACAGAGGGACTTTGTTCCAAATCAGGGACATTCCCTCGAAATCAGGGAGAGTTGGGAGCTATGGACCCCTGATTATTGGGGTTGGGGGTGCCATACTCTCCCCTCTACCCCCTTCCCCTACTGCAGTGGTTCTCAACTCCGGTCCTTGGGACCCCCCAACAGGCCAGGTTTGCAGGATAACTGAAATACATCACAGGTGATATCATTTGCTGCTCAGTGATTGCAGTATTCTAGTCTGCATCTCCCCAAGGTAATACTTAAAATCTGGCCTGTTAGTGGGTCCCGTGGACCGGAGTTGAGAACCACTGCCCTACTGTATGTGTTTCATCACTGGAGACCCCAAGATGTACTTTATTCTGAAGTTTAATTAACCGCGCCAGCAAATCCTGAAATGTCGGTTTTAGTGTCAATTGATCTTTACATAATCATACTTTGCAAATATACCAAGACTCTTTTTTCTTAATTCTGGATAAAATAAGGAATAGTTAAAGTAGAACTATAGGCAAACCTTTTTTTTTTTTAATTTTGGATAGAGTAAGGGAGAATTATAACCACTGTCAGATTTTTTTTTTCCGCTGTGTCCCATTGCGGAGATTTTCCTTCACTTCCTGTCCCATAGCCAAACAGGAAATGAGAGGAAATCTCTGCAAATTAAAGGAATTTTTGGGGGGGACCCCCAGCTCACCATCTATTAGTTTTCTGGGGACAACCCAAAAATTGGGGTTTTCTTTTTACTTTCAATGATAAACAGAACAAATAGAGAGGGGGAATCTCCTTAAGACCCCTTTCACAATGAGGCTGTTAACAGGCAATATTTAGCTAAAAATAGTGCCTGTAAAGCGCCTCAAAAGTCACTCTCCATCCACCCCAATGTGAAAGCCGGACTGCTTTCGCACTGGGGCGGTGCGCTTGCAGGACGTTACAAAAACTCCTGCAAGTCGCATCTGTGGAGCGGTGATATACCGCTCCTCCACCGCCCCTGCCCATTGAAAACAAAGGGGTAGCGATTCCGAAGTGGCTGCACACTGGAGTGTGGGCAATTTAAACTCAGTTTTAATCCCTTGTGGGGGGGTTGAAAGCGCACCGCTCCCGCCGCCGTATCGTCGCCAACACATCGGTAAATCCCCGTCGCATGATTTTACAGCGTTTTTGTACAGGTCAAAAGCAGAAAAACGCCTGTAATCTACCTAAAAAGAAGCTTATGTACTTTTTTGACCTTCAGGCATTTTGCTTCAGGCGACAGAACGCTCAGATGTGAACAGGGGCCATTGAAATGAATGGCATTTTGCTTGTTGGGTGTTTTGGAGCTGCAGGGATGAGCGTTTTACGAGCTGAAAACGCTCAGGTTTGAATGAGGCCTTGGCCTTGCCTAGGGCAGCTCAAAACCAATATTCGGTTGTGTTCAAAAGTTTGCATACCCTGACAAAAATTGTGAAATTGTGGCATTTATATTGAAAATATGACTAATCATGCCAAAAAGCTGTCTTTTATTCAGGGATAGTGATCAGAGGAAGCCATTTATTGTCACTAAGTTTTTTGGCTCCTTTTAAAATCATAATGATAACAGGAATCACCCAAATGGCCCTGATGAAAAGTTTACATACCCTGGAATGTTTGGCCTTGGTACAGACACAGAAGGTGGCACACACAGGTTAAAATGGCTATTAAAGGTTAATTTCCCACATTTGTTTTTTTTTAAATCGTAATTAGTGCCTGTGTATAAATAGTCAATGAGTTTGTTAGCTTTCACATGGATGCACTATGCAGGCTAGATATTATGCCACGGGAAGCAGAAAAGAACAGTTAAAAGACCTGCGTAACAAGGTAATGAAACTTTACGAAGATGGAAAAGGATATAAAAAAATATCCAAAGCCTTGTCAGTACTGTTCAATCATTTAATAAGTGGAAAATTTGGGGATCTCTTGATACCAAGCCAAGGTCAGGTAGATCAAGAAAGATTTCAGTCACAATTGCCACAGGAATCTTTCGGGCACAAATTAAAACCCACAGGTAACCTTAAGAGAAATACAGGCTGCTCTGGAAAAAGATGTGGTTGGTTTTAAGGAGCACAATACGATGATACTTGAACAAAAAAAAAATGCATGATCAAGTTGCCAGAAAGAAGACTTTACTGCACAAGTTCCACAAAAAAGCCCGGTTACAATATGCCCAACAACACCTTGACATGCCTCGTTGGGCTTTTTTGTGGCATTGGTGCAGTAAAGGCCTTTTCTGGCAGCTCAACCGTGCAGCTCTTTTTTTGTTCAGGTATTGTTGAATTGTGCTCCTTAAAAACAACCACACCATTTTTTTGGAGAGCAGCTTGTATTTCTCCTGAGGTTACCTCTGGGTTTTTCTTTGTATCCTGGGCAATTCTTCCACTAGTTGTGGCTGCAATCTTTCTTGGTCTACCTGACCTTGGCTTGGTATCAAAAGAGCCCCAAATTTTCCACTTCTTAATAACGGATTAAACAGTACTGACTGGCATATTCAAGGCTTTGGGTATTTTTTTATATCCTTTTCCATCTTTATAAAGTTCCATTACTTTGTTACGCAGGTCTTTTGACTGTTCTTTTCTACCTCCTCATGGCTCAGTGTCTAGCCTGCTTAGGGCATCCAAGTGAGAGCTAACAAACTCATTGGCTATTTATACACAGACACTAATTGTGATTTAAAAAGCCAAAAATTAACCTTTAATAGCCATTTTCACCTGTGTGTGCCACCTTCTGTGTGTCTGTACCAAGGCCACACATTCCAGGGTATGTAAACTTTTTATCAGGGCCATTTGGGTGATTTCTGTTATGATTATGATTTTAAAATTATCCAAAAAACGATGTGATAATAAATGGCTTCACGTGACCACTATCCTTAATTAACCAGTTGCCGACCGCCCGCCGTGGCTTGACAGCGGCAACATGGTTCGTTATCGTGAAATGCCGTCACCTGACGGCGGCCGCGAGAATGAGTATTGTGAGCGTGCGCGGGGGGGCCTGGGAGTGGGTATGGTGGACTCGATGTCCGCCGGTCACCCGCGATCGCCCCACCAGGTCGACAGAACGGAGGTCAGTGTATGTAAACACGGATCTCCGTTCTGACAGAGGGGGAAGGGCTGTGATCACAGGCTTCCTGTGTGTGGGAGCCGTGATCACTCCCCTCCCCCTGCCAGCCCAGCCCCAATACAGTGAGTAACACACAGAGGGAACACCCTTAACCCTTACAGTGCCCCCTCCAGGTTAACCCCTTCACTGCCAATGGCATTTACACAGTAATCAGTGCATTTTCATAGCACTGATCACTGTATAAATGCCAATGGTCCCAAAAAAGTGTCAAAATGGTCCGACATGTCCGCTACAATATCTCAGTCCCGATAAAAATCGCAGACCCACCGCCATTACTAGTAAAATATAAAAAAAAATGAAAACCCCATAAATTAATTCTCATCATTTGTAAACACGGCAACTTTTGCGCAAACCAGTAAACGCCGATTGCGATTTTTTTAACCAAAAATACAAGGAAGAATATAAATTGGCCAAAACCGATGAATACATTTGTTTTTTTATATTTTTTTTGGATTTGTATTTTAGCAACAAGTAAGAAATAATGTTTTTTTTTTTTTTTTGCAAAATTGTCCTTGTTTATTTGTTTATAGCGGCGATCAGAAATGATGCAGAGGGGATCAAATACCACCAAAAGAAAGCTCTATTTGTGGGGAAAAAAAAGGACACAAATTGTGTTTGGGTACAACGTCGCACGACCGCACAATTGTCAGTTAAAGCGTCGCAGTGCCGAATCGCAAAAAGTGCTCTGGTACTAAACTGGGAAATCCTTCCGGGGCTGAAGTGGTTAAAAGACAGTTTCTTTGGCACGATCAGTCATATTTTCAATCTAAATGCCAAAATTTCACAATTTCTGCCAGGATATGCAAACTTTTGAGCACAACTGTACACCACTGCCTGCAGGGCAGAGCGATGTGCTTTACTTTGTTACAAATAAGTAGCAATTATGCTTTTCGAAGCTGAAGAAATAAAAAACGCTACATGGGTGCGGCTCTCTTTGATTTCAGTGTACTGGGAAAGGATGGGCCCCGCTGAGCCGGCACCCGGGGTCGTTGAGTAAGTCCATAAGCCTGCCTGGGGCGGTATCCTTTGTTGGTATTTCATGTTTTAGATACACTTGGGTTATATGCAATAGAGGTGAGCACATAACTTTGATGAGTAAATAAAATGAAGAGGGCTGTAATATTTGTTGTGTAAATGTTAGGAAGGAAGATAGGAATTTCGTGATGTTTCCCATTTTGCTGATTCACCATCAGCTGCGAGTGACTCACCGCCTCAGTGCAAACCATTATGGCTATCTCTGTGTGCATCTGATGCGGGCTGCATTCCCGACAGAAGGAGCCGATACGGCGATGTCACAGGTATGCACAGCATGGGATCTACCATACATATCCACAGATGTATCAATAGGCAGCACATGGGTTTCCTCACTATATTTGTATCCCACTGATGGAGGTCAGGTGTGCGTTGTAAAGGACTTTCCCAGAAGCATTCAGTAAGACTGTGGGCTGGTCTAAATGCTCTCACGCTATTGGTTGGGGCCTTGTTTAATCCAATCCTTCAGTTTAAAGCCGCTAATTTAGGTACATCAATACAAAATAAATTTGATGTCTTACAGTTCATTAACATTCTAAAGTAGCTAGAGCCTGAGTAGAAAAGCCTACCCTTTACCAGCATCCTTGCGCTCTGTGGGGAAGCAGTGGTCTCTATGCAGAAGTCAGCCACGCCCCCTGTGCAGTAAGAGCTTTTCCAACTGCAGAGCTATAAATCTAATTCAGTAGGGGGCGTGGCAGGCTTCTGCAGAGAGGCCACTGCTTTCCTACAAATGGCAAGGGTTCTTCTCTCCAGCCAACAAGCTTTTGCACCCACTAAGGACGTGGCTGTTTTAAAATAAATGCACACCCCCCCCCCCCCCCTCCCCTGTGGAGTCAGAGCTTTTGTAACTGCAGAACTATAGGTCTAATTCAGCAGGGGGCGTGGCAGGCTTCTGCAGAGAGACCACTATTTCCTACACACGGCAAGGGTCCTTCTCTCCAGCCCATAAGCTTTTCGACTAAGGATGTGGCTGCTTTAAAATAATTTTAAAAAAAGCCCTCTGTGGAGTCAGAGCTTTTGCAACTGCAGAACTATAGGTCTAATTCAGTAGGGGGTGTGGCAGGCATCTGCAGAGAGACCACTGCTTTCCTATAAACACCAAGGGTCGTTCTCTCCAGCCAACAAGCTTTTTGACTAAGCATGTGGCTGCTTTAAAATAAAACATGCCCCTTGTCAGAGCTTTTCTGATTGCAGAGCTATAGGTTTAATTCAGTAGGGGGGCGTGGCAGGCGTCTGCAGAGAGAGACCACTTCTTTCCTACAAATTGCAAGGGTCCTTCCACCAAGCTTTCTGACACAGCATGTGGCTGCTTTAAAAAAAAACACATACTGCAGAAACTGCAGCTCTTCACATTAGAAAACTGAGAGTGCACCAGGTAATTATAATGAACAAGACCCTCCCATTCAGAATCACTATGCACAGGACATGGTGAGACAAACTTTAGATCAAGAAAAAGTGGGAATCTGCTACATAGTTTGTTGCAACACCTGCAATGTACATAGATCACCAAGAGGGGGTTGTGTTTTCTCAACAAAAATGTACTCAGCTTGTGACTGCACTGTTAAGGAGCAGCAACAGGCTGGTAAGGTCATCCTTCTGCTCGGTCTGCCACTTAGCATATTTGCACATGGCACGCCTGATTCAGCCAAAGTGCTGCTCTTCCCTCCCCCAATTCTGCTGTACAGGTGATTATAATGAAATTAAATTAACTTTTGGTATACTGGTCGCATTTAAAAATATAATGAATTATAGATTACTTTATCTGTTGGTGTTTTATTTTCACATCTGCCTGGAGTTCAATTTTAAATGTTAACTTTGCGCAGCACTGTGCACCCCTAGTCTGACCCGCGTGTGAATAAAAATGCAGAGCGCTCACCTCTCTGACATTGCGGTCTTCACGCTATTCGTCCTCGCAAATCCAGACATGGAGTCATCCCGGGGAGATGCGGTCAGAGCGCTGGGAGAATTATTGCTGCTTAGGGAGATGTCGATCGATTCACAGCTGGTGTGAAGGCTGCTGACGGACTGAAATCCCATGCCGTCTTTGCTGACGGCGGAGGAGCTGCTGGCGTTGGTGCCCCAGGTTAAGCTGTTGGAGGGTGCGGAATGGGCGGAGCCGGGGCTGGAGGCAAGGGGAGACGGGTTCAGATCCATGCCTTTCCCATACAATGGGCTGCTGCCTCCGCTGCTCAGAATGCCGCTACCGGATGGCGAGTCTGGGTGAGAGGAGAGGCTCATGGTGGCGTGGGGGTTGGAAATGATCACTGAGTTTTTCATGTTCTCCGAAGTTGTGACCGGACCTGGTTTATTGGGCTTTCCTCCAAAAAGCCTGGAAATGGGAAATTAGAATTAGGATGCTAAAGAGACCCTGAGTGGGGGAGGGAGGGGGATGCTGTACATAGTTTCCTGAAAATATCACAGTAGCCTGCTTCAGTATTCCTCTCAGTTCTGATGCAAGCGGTGCATCCTAGCTAATGCCCATATGTGATGCTGAGCTGAATTATCTTATGCCTAAATCAGGTGCAGTATCTGTTGTTATCAGTAGGGGTGCTGCTTTGCTATTCTGGCCTTTTGGAAGGAATGGCTGGCTGTATGGTGTCCCTGCTGATATGATGGGGGCTCTGAAAGCTAGTACCAGCTGGAACAGAAACCAGGGTATCCACGGGATGTGGGGCACGGGAGTAATTCCCCCGGGAGAACTGGAGGGGCCCAGTGCCTGTTGATTTAAATGGGTCTGGCCATGGGTTGGGAAGGCAGCGAATCTGCAGTCTGTGCCCCTTGGGAGTTGGTCACCCCAGGTGTGCTCTTAGTAACACTTGGGTTTGGGAACCCCCGCTGTGTGAAAAGGCACATGGCCACTTTACTACGTTTTTCTCCACTGCGTACTGCACTGCGGGGCAATTTCTCCTACCTAGCCAATGCACTAGTACCAATACTGTTTCATTTATTTTTTCTCACTGTTTTGTCACTTTGCACTTTTTTTTTCTCACTTGGATGGAGGGTGTGGGTCCTCGAGCCTACCCTGGGGGTGGATGTGGGGCCATCAGGTTCCTTCCTCCCCTGAACCGGGGGAGGCACTCACCTAGTACTCGTTAGTCGGCTTCGGCTAACCATGAGGAGAAGGGTCTGCCATGCCTTTTTGGCTAGGTGGACCAAGTTGAGCCTTGCCCCTGTCAGGAGCCTTGCACCCCAGGGGGTCAGGGTAGAGTCCTATTCCTTCAGGAGGTGGACTAGAGACACACCCTTCATATATAAAGAAAGCCAGCAGCCCGATCTTCCACAATGAGTATGTTTATTAATCCAGGTGTAGTACAAAATTATTCAGTGTTTACACATTTCAGTGCATAGCCTTAATCATGGCTATGAGTAATGCTACACACCGAAACGCGTAAGCCCTGTATTATTTTGTACTACACCTGGATTAATAAAGTTAATTAATGTGGAAGATCAAACTGCCGGCTTTCTTTTACATATATGCTTGCTTGGGTGCTAGGAGGGCACTACAACCCAGTGCACCGGCCACTCAGCACCTTGGGGAATTACAACAGGTGTTTTCTACTATATTAGAGATGCATCCTTCAGTGCACTTCTTTGTGTGTGTTTTTCACATGTACTTTTTTACTCTTAGGTGTTTTGTTTTTGCGCACACCGCAAATTCAGAAAAATAAAAAGGGGCGGGGCGGGGGGGATCAGGCTGGGGAGGAAACAGCTAAATTAGACTGTATGTCCTCCAGCCAGGAAATGAAATGGGATCTATCTGACTTGCTGTAGGTTCTAATTTACATTGAGAGAAGCTCACAGTGTGCAGTGAAATCAGAGTATCCAGTTTCATTATAGGAGAGAAGCCGGTAAAACTGTGCAAGACTGAAAGGAACAGTGGGGTTCAGCTATAAAGATTTGAATTGGTAAATGTTTCCAGTACTTTATAATATATCTAAATGGAATGTGCGTACAATGAGTTACAGTTCCAATAAGAAAGAGGGGACTGTATGGCTAAAGGTTTATCTACAGCTGCACCACATCCCGAAATAACATTGAAGGAAAGAAAAAATAGATAGGATGAGATTTTAAAGGTGCTATTTGAGTTCGCAAGCAAATGTAATATAAAAACAAGTTCTAATTGTACAAAGGTTAAAAACCGTAAACATGTAAACAGATTACATAGCTTGCTATATTAGATTTGATTCCAAATGCACTAATATATCCTACATGTTTCGCCAAAATGGCTTCTTCAGGAAGTGTTTAAGTGCGGATAACATAACAAAGCTCCCAAAGGTTGCACCCAGATGGAGTCAAGGGCCAGAGATGGAGGGGAGACAATCCCAGAGAGGCAGGGGGCGCAACGAGTCACCCAACAGCCCAAGGAGACAACCCCAAATCCCCCACACACACCTACACTCTGGGTCAATCGTAGAAGAGGCACAAACGACAAAGGACAAAATTGAGTTAAAATCAAATTAATGACAAAAAAGGCTGGGAGGATAAAACGCCCCAAATTGGATGCAGTCAGAATCATCCACTGATATGAAAGTCCAAATTGGATCTATTTGTATGAAAAATGCCGCTATCTCCATGTGGAGAAGCCTTCCGGGCCCTTCTTTGGCCCTAGACTCCATCTGGGTGCAACCTTTTGAAGCTTTGTTATGTTATCCGCACTTAAATACTTCCTGAAGTTGCCATTTTGGGGAAACATGTAGAAGATAATAGTGTGTATGGAATCAAATATAATATAGCAAGCTATGGTCAAAATTCTTGTTTTATATATATATATATGTAATCTGTTTACATGTTTACGATTTTTAACATTTGTACAAATAAAACATTGGTTTTATATTACCCTAAATAACACATTTAAAGTCCCACCCTATTTTTTCTTTCCTGCAGTTCCAATAAGCCTAATTGGGCATGCAGCATCATACCTGCGTAAAGTGGGTGAAGATACATCAGGGTACTTATTTCCTGTCTGGCGGGTACCACCGGGCGCTCCCTGCGATGCTGGGTTTAATTTCACAGAGTTGCAGGAGGCTACACTCTCATTGTCCGAGGATATTCCCTTCTCGCGGTCGGTCTGGTTTATAAATCCCGGCACAGAGTTTCCAAGGGTCACTTTTCCGGATTCCCTCATTTTGGGGACGGGAAGTCCGGCGGACTTGCTGCTGATGTTGGAGTCGATGCTGCTGGTGCTCGATCGGTTCCCAGCACCACTGCGGGATTTACTGGGCCGGGGTAAGCTGCGGTACTGGAGGTTGGTCCTGGCACTAAGCTGTAAGTAGCCATCGTCTTGGTTGTGTGAACCATCTACGCTGGCCTTGCGGTTCGCCGACCTGCCGATGAGTCCGGCAGATTTTGGCATTTTTCCTAAAGTAGCAGACCCGCTGGTGATGGTGACGCCGCTCGCGGTTATGATAGGCATGCCAACGATCGTGCTTCCTGGTTTCTTAAAGCCAAACGTGTTGGTGTTTGTGATAGACCTTGAGGTATTGCTCGGAGGTTTCTTGGTCTCATCTCCGCTGCTGCGGCCGGCATCCGATGGGGAACGCTTTACCTGTGCAGACTTTGGGGAAAGCCGACCTTTCTCAGAGACCTTTGCATCGTCTGTTTTCCCGGCGCCTATGAATTTAAAGGAGAAAACATTATTGGTTGCTATGGGCAGGAAGCGTTGTCTTTCATCCAGACATTTTTAAAGGACCCATCATGAACTATCACTCACCTGTCCCGGGTGTCTTTAGTGTCCCTGATGGTTTGGTGCGAGGTGCTGTTATCCCCACCTGTGCCGTCATCCCCCTCCGCCAGGACCCAGTCTGTGATATGACTGTGTTCTTCCTCCCCGATGTACTTTTGTCAGACTCATCCGAGAGGTCTGAGGGGTTTTTCCTCCATTTACAACCAGACTCCATCTTCACTCCGCTATCTGAACCGCCATCCGACTTCTTACGATCATCACCAGGCCACAGCGCATTGCGGTCAATGTGCAGATGCTTCTCTGCATCCGTCTGCAGGGAAGATGAGGGTACAAGATTCAGACATGACAAGCCTTTACACCTTCCCTAATACAACCTTAATATCTCTCTTTTATATATGTGATCTGACTGATGATCAGGAATCTCTCTCTCTTTTATATATGTGATCTGACTGATGATCAGGAATCTCTCCTTTATATATGTGATCTGACTGATGATCGAGGATCTCTCTCTCTCCTTTATATATGTGATCTGACTGATGATCTGGGATCTCTCTCCTTTATATATGTGATCTGACTGATGATCGAGGATCTCTCTCTCTTTTATATATGTGATCTGACTGATGATCAGGGATCTCTCCTTTATATATGTGATCTGACTGATGCCCAAGGCTCTCTCCTTTATATATGTGATCTGACGGATGATCTGGGATCTCTCTCCTTTATATATGTGATCTGACTGATGATCAGGGATCTCTCCTTTATATATGTGATCTGACTGATGATCGAGGATCTCTCTCTCTTTTATATATGTGATCTGACTGATGCCCAAGGCTCTCTCTCTCTCTCCTTTATATATGTGATCTGCCTGATGATCTGGGATCTCTCTCCTTTATATATGTGATCTGCCTGATGATCTGGGATCTCTCTCCTTTATATATGTGTTCTGACTGATGATCAGGGATCTCTCTCCTTTATATATGTGATCTGCCTGATGATCTGGGATCTCTCTCCTTTATATATGTGATCTGACTGATTATCTGGGATCTCTCTCCTTTATATATGTGATCTGACTGATGATCTGGGATCTCTCTCCTTTATATATGTGATCTGACTGATTATCTGGGATCTCTCTCCTTTATATATGTGATCTGACTGATTATCTGGGATCTCTCTCCTTTATATATGTGATCTGACTGATGCCCAAGGCTGTCTCTCCTTTATATATGTGATCTGACTGATGCCCAAGTCTCTCTCTCCTTTATATATGTGATCTGACTGATGATAGGGGATCTCTCTCTCCTTTATATATGTGATCTGACTGATGATAGGGGATCTCTCTCTCTCCTTTATATATGTGATCTGACTGATGATAGGGGATCTCTCTCTCTCCTTTATATGTGTGATCTGACTGATGATCGGGAATCTCTCTCCTTTATATATGTGATCTGACTGATGATCGGGAATCTCTCTCCTTTATATATGTGATCTGACTGATGATTGGAGATCTTTCTCTCCTTTATATATGTAATCTGGCTGGAGCTCATGACTCTCTCTCTCTCCTTTATATATGTGATCTGACTGATGATCGGGGATCTCTCTCTCTCCTTTATATATGTGATCTGACTGATGATCGCAGCGTGTGCTTGTAGTTGCGCATCTTCCGATCACGCTCCAGTGAGGGAATTGAGGACGGCACATTGTCCTTGTAACGGGGATCCAGCAGGGTGGCCACCCAGTAATCTGCACAAGTTACAATGTGGGCAACTCGGCTGTCATTGAGCAGGCACTGCAGCATCTCTCTCTCTCCTTTATATATGCGATCTGACTGATGCCCAAGGCTCTCTCTCCTTTATATATATGATCTGACTGATTATCTGGGATCTCTCTCCTTAATATATGTGATCTGACTGATAATCGAGGATCTCGCTCTCCTTTATATATGTGATCTGACTGATGATCGGGAATTTCTCTCTCCTTTATATATGTGATCTGACTGATGATCAGGGCTCTTTCCTTTATATATGTGATCTGACTGATGATCGGGAATCTCTCTCTCCTTTATATATGTGATCTGACTGATGATCAGGAATCTCTCTCCTTTATATATGTGATCTGACTGATGATCGGGAATCTCTCTCTCCACCTATATGTGATTAGAGTTGATCGAACCCCTGGATGTTAGGTGGGTTCAGCCGAACTTCGGGAAAAAGTCCGGGTTTGGTACCGAACTTGACCTGAACTTTACCCCGAACCCCATTAAATTCAACGGGGACCTGAACTTTTTGGCACAAAAATGACTGTAAAAAAGTCCTGGAAAGTGCTAGAGGGCTGCAAAATGATTTTAGAACAATAATCTGTCCCTTACAGCAACAGCAGGAACCTGACCCTATAGAACTAGAAGATGGTTTTAGAACAATAATCTGTCCCTCTAAGCAGTAGACTCTACCTAGTCCAGTCACATCGTTCTGTAATGCAGGATGAGATCTGCAATCTGGCCCTAAAAGCTGTAGTAGTAATCTCTACCTATCTATCTATCTGCAATCTGTCCCTCACAGCACCGGCAGCATCCTCTCCCTACACTACCCAGAGAGCATGTGACATGCAGCACTAAGTCCAGTTCAAGCCATGGTTTGGGCCTGAAAAAGGGCTTCAAGCCGACTTGGGTGGATTGTAGGTCCCCAAGCTAGTTGAGATTAGTGTATATCCACCTCTCTCTCTA
>BLSH010246290.1:848221-862637 GCA_018402905.1 Glandirana rugosa | reverse complement strand
AGGTTTCAGAGGGACTTCCTGTCCCTCTTCCACCTTCCGCCTCGGGGCCGCCTAGGCGACTCCTCCTCTCCTCCTAGGCGGCCCCTCCCTCCTGGCAATCTTCTGGGACACGTCACAGGTCCCAGAAGATTGCCTGGCCACTGGCAACACGCAGCGCGACTCGCGCATGCGCAGTGCGTGCCCGGCCGTGAAGCCACGGCCGGTGCCCACACTTGCAATGCCAGCGTCGCAGGGAGAAGGGGGGAGACGAGCGAGGATTAGGGAGCAGCCGTCGCTGGACCGGGAGACAGGTAAGTTTCTGTTTATTAAAAGTCAGCAGCTACACTTTTTGTAGCTGCTGACTTTTAATAAACAAAAAAAAGCATGGAACTCCGCTTTAAGAACTGGGGTATGTAAACTTTTGATCAGGGTCATTTGGGTCGTTTCTGTTGTCATTATGATATAAAAAGAGTAAACACAGCTGATTGATAATAAATGGCTTCAGCCAAACACCAACCATGAGTGAAAGAAAAGTTTTTGTGCTATCATTCATATTCTCTGAAAAATGGCCAAGAAATCATAAATTCTGCCAGGGTATGTAAACTTATGAGCACAGCTGTATATTATATATATGTGTCTGACCTCATCTTATAAAGCGCTGCGCAAATGGTTGGTACTACAAAAATCCTGTACAATAATGATGATAATAATATATATAAATAAGTCTCAGGCACAGCCGGAAAATCTTAGGCAGAGATAGAGATATGGCACATTTCTAAGGGGCACCAAGTATCAGAACATGCAGAGTTTGTATATTGCCAACAACCATGAACTCCATAGTCCAGGAGACTATAACATTGTCCAGATGAAGATCCAGCTCCCAGACGTGTGCTGGCAGCGGTTTATACTCACCTCCACTCTTATTCCGAAGGTCATTAGAGTTGGCGAGAGAATCTGCGTTCTCAGCCCTGACAGGTACAAGGTGATACGGACTAATTTGGCTATCAGGCAGAAAAAGGTCCAAATAGAAGTCATGCAGAAAAAATTCAGCTACCCTTTCCCCGCAAAATCCCTCGCTCTGTTTTTAGCCTGTAAAAAAATAAGTAATCGGCGGAGGCGGATTACCGTACCTGTCTGCGTTCGCCGTCCATCGCAGGGTTCTGATCTGTCGTCCGCTGACGATTTCTGACATGGGGTCCTCAGTTATGGGAGATGACACCTTCATTGAGGACAGGGATCTCTATACACAATCATATCCTCTGTGTGTCTGCAGCACATGGAAACCTCTGACAATCACTGGAAGTCTCCCAGTAGAGAAAAAAAAAAACTTCAAAAGTTCCTCAGTCAGGAAATCTGATCTCTGAGCGGTTAACCGGTTCAGTGCCGGAGGCCGGCAGCCAGGGCAGGATAAGTAAATGACAGGGGCTGTTCTCAGCTCTGGGAATCTGCTGAGCAAATATTGAACTGTGAGCTGCTGGACAGGCAAGGAGGGAAGGAGGAACGTAGTGTGGAGGGCTGTGTCTGCCCAGTGTAGGGTGGAGAATGGGGTGATACTACTATGACTGCCCAGTGTAGGGTGGAGAATGGGGTGATATTACTATGACTGCCCAGTGTAGGGTGGAGAATGGGGTGATACTACTATGACTGCCCAGTGTAGGGTGGAGAATGGGGTGATATTACTATGACTGCCCAGTGTAGGGTGGAGAATGGGGTGATACTACTATGACTGCCCAGTGTAGGGTGGAGAATGGGGTGATATTTCTATGACTGCCCAGTGTAGGGTGGAGAATGGGGTGATATTACTATGACTGCCCAGTGTAGGGTGGAGAATGGGGTGATACTACTACGACTGATCAGTGTAGGGTGGAGAATGGGGTGATACTACTATGACTACCCAGTGTAGGGTGGAGAATGGGGTGATACTACTACGACTGATCAGTGTAGGGTGGAGAATGGGGTGATATTACTATGACTGCCCAATACAGGATGGAACATGGGGTGCTACTACTATGACTGCCCAATACAGGATGGAACATGGGGTGCTACTACTATGACTGCACAGTGTAGGGTGGAACATGGGGTGCTACTGCTATGACTGCCCAGTGTATGGCGGAGAATGGGGTGATACTACTATGACTGCCCAATATAGGGGGAAAAATGGGGTAATATTACTATGACTGCCCAGTGTAGGGTGGAGAATGAGGTGATATTACGAAGACTGACCAATGTAGGGTGGAGAATGGGCTGCTACTACTATGACTGCCCAGTGTAGGGTGGAAAATGGGAGGATACTACTATGACTGGCAAGTGTAAGGTGGAGAATAGGGTGATACTGCTATGACTGCCCAGTTTAGATTGGAGAATGGGGTAATACTACTATGCTTTTTCAGTGTAGGGTGGAGGATGGAGTGATATTACTGCGACTGGCCAATGTAGGATGAATAATGTAGTAATACTACTAAGGACTGCCCAGTGTATGGTGGAGAATGGAGTGATGCTTATACCAATGGCGGGTGTAAGGCGGAGAATGGAGTGATACTACCTCAACTGCGCAATGTAGGGTGGAGCGCTGCTCTCTCTCTTCTCACAGGACACAGAGGAAGCAGTGGTAGCCAATGGCTCCTGCTATTGTCAACCAAATTCTGTGAGGACAGAGCTGGGGTTGCGGGGCCGAGCAGGGACGTGTGTATCTATGAACACACACAGCACAGCTTGGGGGTGAACCTGCATAAGTGCCACCATAGAACACAGCTTGTATGGTGGCACACGCAGAAGAGGAGGAGTGGAGAGAGACAGTGGGGGACCCCAGAAGAGGAGGTAAGGGACAGCTCTGTGTAATATCATTGCACAAAGCAGGTAAGTATTACATGTTTTTTTTTATTTTAGATTTTTAAAAAAATACCTTTGCTACAGGAATCTACAGGATTAAATGTGATTGGCTTAAAGCGGACCGGAAAAATTGAAGTCTGCTTAATATATTAGGGTTCCCTCCCTCACTGTAAAAAATGAAGAGTGGAAAAAAATATATACTTACCTTACCCCAGCTTCAGTACTGCACTATCACCATCCTTCTGACGAGATCCCGAGGAATGCTGAGTACCTGAAATATCATTTGATACCATCCCAGCAGTGTAGTGCAGAATTGTCTTTAGAGATTTCTTGAACTTGGCATTTTCCCGGGAACATTACCTTGGCTTGGTGCCAAAAGCACCATGTCCAATAGGGGAGGGCTCCTTATATATTGTACCAAGTCGACATTGCCTTTTAATGCAAGGTCTAATTTAAAGCAGAACCCCAGATAGAACTTTCTTTTTGGACGGGGTGGGGAAGGGTTAGAACCTCCATCGGGTGTTCATAGGTAAAAACATTGGTCAGGTATCAAAATAAAATACAGTATTTGGTCAGCCTTGACACTTTGCTGACCTCCATCTACTATTTCTAAGTTGCTGGTCAAAGCTGAATAGATCTATTGAGTATTGATCCCAGTTTAAGATTGGATTTGCTATCTAGATAACCCAGGAATTTGTTGTAGTAGAGGAATTTGTGCAAAACAATTTCTTGTGAAAAACACGTCTTACAGGCTTCCCATCTTCATTAACAGTCAATCAGGAGGGTAAGAATTACAAAAATAAAAATCAAGGGGCTGTGTGTCCACAACTTCTAAGTCAATAATGGAGGGCGGGCACAAACAAAAAAACTCCAATCACGATCCTCAAAAAAAAAGTAGGGAGGGCACAGTTAACAATTTCACCCCTTCGCTGCTGGAGCATTTTATTTTTTAAAACACATTAAAAAAAACATAATTTTAGGCCTGAAGATTACTTAAAACCCCCAAAACATGATGTATTTTCTGAAAACAGAGACCCTGAAGAATAAAATAGTGGTAGTTCCAGGTTTATATGTCACACAATATTAGCGCAACGGTTTATCAAGCACAATGTTTCAGGAAAATAAAGGTACTTTTAGGGCACACAGACAATATATTGACTCACGTTTTGTAAAATATAAAAGATGAGGTTGTGCCGAGTAAATAGATACCAAACATGTCAAGCCTTAAAATTACGTGCGCCTGTGAAACGATGACAAACTTCACTACATTAAATTTTCCATAGGTGACACTTTACAAGCCTCTATAGGGCATCAATTTAGAGTTCACTGTGAATAATAGGCCAAGAATTATTGCTGCCACCCCGGTGTGTGCGGCGATATGTAACGTGTAGTGCTACCAACATATTCATGGGTAGGTACCCCTGACATGTGTTTATGTTCGTAGGTGTGTGTATGTGGGGGTGGGACAGGGCTCAGAATTTTTTGTGGGGGGTTTAAATGCTTAGGTGTAACTAATTTTGCCCCTTTTTTTTTGTTACTAAAACTTTATTTTTCATCACATTGGGGCAAAAAGTCCCCCATGGGATGTTTTTTGTGTGTGACAGGTTCTCTTTAACCACTTAGGCTACTTTCACACTGAAGCGTTTTACAGATGCTATTTAGCTAAAAATAGCATATGTAAAGCGCCTCAAAAGCAGGGGAGGGCTGGCCCAGGGGGTAGGGTGGCAATTGCCCCCCAGGCCACCCTAACTTACATTTAAAATGGCTGATGGCTGCTGCCCGCTCACACTTTTTTTTCTTGTGGAGGAAGGAAATAGGGCCCAGGGGCGCAGCCACCAACTAACTGCAGGCAAAGAGGGGGCGCCCAGGGCCGGCCCTACCATGGATCCCGCTAGGCCCATTGGGTGGGCATGGATGGTGAGCTGATTCGGTGGTTCAATGGGCCACTTGACTGGACTTGCCCCCCAGGCCTACGGCTGCCAGCCCTCCCCTGCTCAAAAGTCCCCCCCAATCCACCCCAATGTGAAAGCCCTGAGTGCTTTCACACTGGGGCGGTGCGCTAGCAGGACGTTAGAAAAAGTCCTGCAAGCAGCATCTTTGGGGCGGTGAGGGGAGCTGTAATATACTGCTCCTCCACCGCCCCTGCCCATTGAAATGAATTGCAAGCGCTTCCGAAGCGGCTGCACGCCGCCTCGGTAGCACTGAGCGCCGGCACTTTTAACCCCTTTTTAACCCACCGGGTCTGTTAATGGGAGCACAGAGCCTGGGAAACATGGGAATGGGTGTGCATGGGGGGGCGTTGGGAATAACAGCATTGCCGGGGTTTATGGAAGCAATCAGATGTTGCACACTGGAGGAGAGAACAGAGTGACAGAGAGATGAGCTTAAAGTTGCTCCATGGAATATCCGATTGCCTCTTGGGGATCAGGGAGGAATTTTTTTCCCCTGCTGGAGCAAATTGGTTCATGCTTTATTGTTTTTTTTTTACCTTCCTCTGGATCAACTGTGGCTATAGAAGCGTGTGTATGTGTATATATATATATATATTTTTTATTATTATTATTTATATATTTTTTTCTTCTATTGGTTGAACTAGATGGGCTTGTGTCTTTTTTTTTTTTTTTTTTAATCAACTTTTTATTAGTTTTGCAGGGTTTACATAGCAAATGGGGGGGAGGGAAAAAACAATTGCAGTACAAACTTGTGTCTTTTTTGAGCTGTGAGCTCATCACTGTGCTACTTATCCTTTCACTGTCCAGTTACAGGCTGGGGGCGAGTCTAGGATGACATGGACTCAGAGGAAGTGGGTTGAATGCTGCTGGCCATTAGACTGAGGACGTCTATTGGCAGAAAAAAAGTACTGCATCTCCAAATTGACAGTGAATATTGCAATAAAAGCTGTTTTTGTGATTTTATCTTTTAAAGGGCTATTTATTTTTATCTTAAATTTGTCTTGAGTTCTGCTTTAAGTTCTATTTAAAATATTTTGCTTATTGAAAACTGCAGCCAAGTTTTGAACTCGTTACTACACAGATTGGATTTTTGTTATGCACTATTATGTCATGGACATTTCATAAATCTTATATTTTGTACATGTATCTATTTATTATTTCACTGTTTATTAGAAAAATTGATTATTGTTCATTTATGCGCTACGGTGAATTTTACGGCCTATGAAACGGCCATTTTACCGATTGTATTTAATTTTGTCTATTAAGTAGCAGCACTTCTTTCACTTTTAGGTTTAACATTAGGGCAGTGTCCCTGTTTATTATTACAGGTTTTGAATTGGCTCGGAGTCGTCCTTTACCTTTCATTTCACATTTCTGTATTTGGCCATCGTGGCAGATGGAGATGGAACTATCCAATCCATAATGTTCCTGGAGAAGCCGTTAGATTACATGCAGCTGTTTATAATCTAGGCCTAATCGCAGTATTATGGCGACTCCACAAAACATGACGTAACAGCGACCATACATCTCCACAGAAGGCCAACTGGTTATAGATTCAGGAATTACGCTCCAAACCGTTTTACTGGGCGCATATTACCGGCAGGACTGGAACAAAAGAGGGTTCTTTTC
Organism: Glandirana rugosa; assembly: GCA_018402905.1. Taxonomy (NCBI): domain Eukaryota; kingdom Metazoa; phylum Chordata; class Amphibia; order Anura; family Ranidae; genus Glandirana; species Glandirana rugosa. The sequence goes on along the minus strand of BLSH010246290.1, from coordinate 856,248 downwards.
TGGTGTGTAAGGAAGCGTATTTACTGCCGGTTTACAAGGCCAGGCAGCGAAAGAGACGCTAAGCTGCAGGTAATGAAATTCTAGATGCGGAATTGAAATGCCGAGAGCATGAAATCACTTGTGTGTGTCAGTGGTGCTGGAGGGAGGAATCAAGGTTACAGATCTGATGACGGGAGAGCAGCACTGAGCCAATTCCATGGTATAAATCTCAGCTTAAAGGGTCAGTCCACCCAAACAGTAGATTCCAGTTATAGGTTGAGTCTCTCGGACTGAGTTTTCCACTGGCTTTTAATACATCAGGGGTCCCCAGACCTATGACCTGCAAGCCACATCCGAATTGCTACAAGAGTTTATCCAGCCTGCGAAAACTGTGAAAATACCCCAGCTGGCTGGCAGTGGTCAGTGTTTTGTAATATCCTGGGCAATCCTGGATCTAAGGCGGGACGCTCATGGGATCTACTGTATTGAAGTTAGACTCTGATGGGTCCTCCTAGATCTAAGGGGGGCACTTTAATGGGCACTCCTGGCTCTAAGGAGAAACTCGGATGGGCCCCCAATCATCCTGTCGGGCAATCCTGGATCTAAGTTGGGGCGCTGATGGGACCTACTGGACTCCGAAGGGCACTCCTGGACCTAAGTGGGACTGATGGGCACTCCTGGATCTAATGGGAGACTGTGATGTGCACTCATGGATCTACGGTGGGACAAGTGGCAGTATATTGTGGGGGGGGGGGGGGGCGGCGGCGGCAAACTAACACCAAACCCCCCCTCCCCCTCACAGCCAGGAATGCAGCAATCGCAGACCCCTGGAGACGGATGTGGATGCTGAAATCAAGTCTTAAGACTCCCTGGCTAATCGGGTCGCAGGAACTGCTTCCTGATTGGCCGGGAGGTGAATCAGGAAGAAGATAGCGAATATTAATTTCGCTACTGCCACACAACTGAGTGGGCACCGAGCCCATCCTTTTTTGAAGCCATTTAGAGCCTCGGGCTCTAATCACATGCTTCAAAAAAAAAAAAACCCATAGGAATCCATGCGTTTGGTGCCCTGCATGTAGATTAGCGGCTGAGTGCATGGATTAGAGGGGTGGAGCCCCTGCGCCCCGTATGGATGGGCCGCCACTGGGTGGGACACTGATGAGCCCTCCTAGATCTAAGGCGGGACATTGATGGCCACTCCTTTGTCTAGGGGAAGACTCTGCTGTGCACTTCCAAAATATAAGGGGAGATTCTGATGGGCACTTCGGGATCTAAGGGGAGGCTCTGTTGGGCACTTCTGGATATAAGGGAGTACTTTGGTAGGCTCTCCTGGGTGCAAAGGGGGGACTCTGACAGGCTTTTCTGGATGCAAGGAAATACTCTGGTAGGCTTTGCAGGATGTAAGGGGAACTGTTATAAGCACTTCAGAATGTATGGCGGGAGTTACATAAAAAGACTGATTTTTTTTAGGCCCGCAAATACTTGTAAACTCCACCACGTGGCCCTCGTACAGAAAAATGTGTACATATCTGATAAACACTCTGGGGACAACTCTCTAAATGATGGAGTTTTGTTGTCTCCAGTGAAGGGTATGGTTAATACTATATCAAGACATTGCAGACAACTGAGATCTTCCAACTTGTGGTAGCAGTTTAATGAAGATGGTGCCTCTGTGTACAAGCCAGCTCCATAGACATGGTTGACTACTTTGGTGTGGTGGAGCTCGAATGTCCACACAAATGCTCTTTTGCAAACCTTACAATCTTTTTCTTACAATCGCTTTTAGATTGCACAGTTTTCTTGATGTGTGTGGAGATATCTTACAATGAGAAAACTGAAATGTCAAAACAGAAAGGAAGGTCTGCGGCCAGCAGTGTAAGCAGTCAGTTTATTGGGTCTTCAAGCGAGCGGTCACTTCCCCTGATCTCCCAGGAGCCTGCAAAGTTATTCTTCTCTGTATTAGTGATGTCGGGGCCTGGTGGAGGGGTCATTGACAAGTGTCTGTCACCTATCCAGGAATTTACAACACCCGGCAGCCAGCGCCTTGTAAAATAAGGCATCTCAGCAGACAATTCCATGCAGGCGATCCATACATCTGGCCAATTAGCGTCCACTGATAGATGCACCCTGGGAAGGCAGCCATGTGTATAATTTGTTATTTTAATCTTCTGTATTGTTTAGACGTTTGTTTTCAATCACTCAGGAGATGAAATTGCTGACAGGGAGAATTTGAGCATGGGAACAGAGATTGCACCCCCCACCCACCCCACCTCCCGTGTAATTATTCTGCCCGATAAAGAGGGCATTTCCTGTGGCTAATGACTTTCAGGGCCGGGGACACGTCAAACGACTGCTGGAGTCTCTACAACTGGAGTTATTAGGAATCAGTGAAACAAGATAGGAACACCCGGGAATGCACTGGACTCTCACTAATCACAATTGGGGCTCCCAGGATATACTGTACTCACGCCAATCACAGTTGGGGCTCCCAGAATGCTGTGCACTCATGCTAATCACAGTTGGGTCTCCCAAAATGCTCTGCACTCATGTTAATCAGGGCAGGGGCTCCCAGAATGCTCTGCACTCATGCTAAGCATGGCTGGGGCTCCCAGAATGCTCTGCACTCATGCCAAGCATGGCTGGGGCTCCCAGAATGTACTGGATTCATGCCAATCACAGCTGGGGCTCCCAGAATGCACGGGACTCATGTCAGTCACAGTTGGGGCTACCAGGATGCACTTGACTGGTGCTAATCACGGTTAGGGCTCCCAGAATGCTTTGCACTCATGCTAATCATGGTTGGGGCTCCCAGAATATACTGCATTCATGCTAATCACAGCTGGGGCTCGCAGAAAGCACTGGACTCATGCTAGTCACAGCAGGGGCTCCCTGAATGCACTCGCGCTAATCACAGTTGGGGTGTTTAGAATGCACTGAATTGATGCCAAGTCTGGGCATCACAGTCTGGGCTCCCAGGATGCACTGGATTAACACCAATCACAGTCAGGGCTCCCACAATGCACTGGACTCACGCCAAATACAGTTGAAGCACCAAGGATGCTGCACTCATGCTAACCACAGTGCCCACAGATTGCACTGGATTCAGGCCAATCACAGTTGGGGCTCCCAGGATGCACTGGACTCACACCAATCACAGTTGGAGCACCAAGGATGCAATGCACAGTGCTAACCACACTGCACTGGAATCAAGTAAATCATAGCTGGGGCTCCCACAATGCACTGGGCTCACGCCAATCACAGTTAAGCTCCTAATCACAGTGACCCAGAATGCACTGAACTCATGCTGATCACTCTTCAATCAGGCAAAATTGGGCTCATGCCAATCACAGTGCACCCAGAATATGCCATTTACAGCTGGGGCATCCAGAATGCATTAGGCTCAGGCTAATTACAACTGGAGCACCAAGAATGGTTTTCTATGTATTCTTGCATGTGGCCTGTGCTCATCAGTGCAGCCAAACAGACATGATGTGATCGAACCCCAAAAGTCTTTTTCACTCTATTACAAGATAGAGTACACCATGGTAACCGCTGAGAAGAGGAAGTGTCCTGGGGCTTTGCGCTTTCATGGGGCATTTTATGGGAGAGACTCCTGAACCTCTTTAAATGTCTGCGTATGCTTGTGAAAATCTTGCATGCTTGGGTTTCCAAGTCTACTGAACGTTACTTGGAAATAAGCTCCCTTGTGTACTCCTGAAAACAAAAAGAAATAAGTGAGACACGGCCGATCAGGGAGACCTATTTACACACTGGAGCTGAACTTTGCCAGTCCTTCGGAGAATGCGATAAGCCGTACAGAAATCCTTCAGTAAACAATGACTAACATGGCCAATCAGACAAATATTTGTCTGGCAGGACTGGGCCTGGAGAGAGGAGGGTTCTGGGTAACATAAGCCGACTGAGTCTGCCGTTCTTCTGTGGCTGGCGCGGTGCCGCCTGGGTTGGCGATGTGAAGAACGCAACGTATATAAGAAAGTCATCAGCCTCCTATGACATAACATAGCCAAGGGTTGCAGTACACCCTCTGATCTCAGACACAGCCCAGGGCTCATGATAGGAACACAGAGGTTGTTAGGACTTGCCGGAGTGATATCACCGCCAGTGTGAATTCTCGCCTGTCATTGGTACCCTGAGCGGCCGGGGCAGCGATGATGCGTTTAGGTGTCAGTCTTTCACCAGGATATCAATGTACTTTTCAAACTAAATTATGACTGAACAATGCTTAAAGGTATTTAAGAGACACGGGTGTCAGCCTATTAATTTTAACAAATGTTCCCATAAAATTAGACAGTGGGGAAAATAATGATGGTCTCCCCTGCAGATATTGTAAGTTTGCCCACTTACAAAGAAATGAAGGGTCCATCATTTTTATCATAGGTGTATTATAAATGATAGAGACAGAATATCAACCAAAAATCCAGAAAAAACACATGATACAAATGTTATAAATTGAGTAAAATAAGTATTTGATCCCCAAGCAAAACACGACTTAGTAGTTCGTGGAGAAACCCTTGTTGGCAATCACAGAGGTCAGATGTTTCTTGTAGTTGGTGGCCAGGTTTGCAGACATCTCAGGAGGGATTTTGGTCCACTCTTCTTTACAGATCTTCTCTAAATCTTTTACGTTTCTTGGCTGTCGCTTGGCAACTCGAAGTTTCAGCTCCCTCCATAAATTTTCTATAGGATTAAGTTCTGGAGAATGGCAAGGCCACTCCGTGACCTTAATATGCTTCTTCTTGAGCCAATCCTTTGTTGCCTTGGTGGTATGTTTTGGGTCATTGTCATGCTGAAAGACCCATCCATGACCCATCTTCAGTGTTCTGGCTGAGGGAAGAAAGCTCTACAATACATGGCCCCAACCATTGGCTCCTCAATGCGGCAAAGTCAGCTGTATCTTTAGCAGAGAAACAGCCCCAAAGCATCATGTTTCCAAGTTCCTGCTTGACTGTAGGGATGCTGTTCTTAGGGTCATAGTCAGCATTTTTCTTCCTCCAAATATGGTGAGTCCTCCTCCTTAAGAAGGCACAGTCATGTACAGTCATGCCAATGAACATCTAAATCAACCTTTCTCAACCTTTTCAACACTGAGGAACCCTTGAACTAATTCTCCGGTCTCGGGGAACGCCTGCTAAAAATCTACAACACATTAGTGTGATGGTTAATGGGAAGAATGCTCCTTACACTTGTGGTCTTTGGGAAGAATTACCCCCTTACGGATAGCTAAAAAGATCAATGGTGTCATTGGGAATTTATCTGAGAGAAATTGACCATTGCTCAAGGAACCCCTAGCAACCTCTGGAGGAACCCTGGTTGAGAAACCCTGGTCTAAAATGATCACGAGAAGGAATTGGAGAAAGTGCTGTGAACTCTTTGGCATTAACTGGACTCTCTGTGTTTGGAGGAAGGAAAATGCTGACTATGACCCTAAGAACACCATCCCTACTGTCACACACGGAGGTGGAAACATTATGGTTTGGGGCTGTTTCTCTGCTAAAGGTAGAGGCCGACTTTGCCGCATTGGGGGGCTAATGGACGGGGCCATGTATTGTAAAATCTTGGATGAGAACTTTCTTCCCTCAGCCAGAACACTGAAGATGGGTCTTCCAGAATGACAATGACCCAAAACATACCGCCAAGGCCACAAAGGAATGCCTCAAGAACAAGCACATTAAGGTAATGAAGTGGCCTAGTCAGTCTCCAGACCTTAATCCTATAGAAAATAAATGGAGGGAGCTGAAACTTGGAGCTGCCAAGCAACAGCCAAGAAACCTTAAGGATTTAGAGAAGATCTGTAAAAAAAGAGTGGAGCAAAATCCCTCTGCAAACCTGGTCACCAACTACAAGAAATGTCTTACCTTACCTTTCTCCACCAAGTACAAAGACATGTTTAGCTTGGGGATCAAATGCTTATTTTACTCACTGAACTGCAACTTATACCATTTGTATCATGTGTTTTTTCTGGATTTTTGGTTAATATTCTGTCTCTATCATATAAAATACACCTATGATAAAAATTATAGACCCTTCGTTTCTTTGTAAGTGGGCAAACTTACAAAATCTGCAGGTGATCAAATAATTATTTTCCCCACTGTATGTGCATTTAAAGTGATTTATTTACCTGTAAGGGCTCATTCACACAGGTGGCCGGGGATGGTAAAAATAGATGGTTGAGCCAAAATTTTACTGACCCTGAACCGCTCTTCTCTAAGCTACAACGGCAGCTGGAAAGGGTTGTACACATGCCATGGGTGTGATGCCTGACTTTATACCCAGTGGCGGAACTACCAGGGTCACAAAGGTCACACCTGCGACCAAGCCCTGGCGTTGCGCCAACAGGGGGGGGGGGGGTCAAGAGGCAGGAATGGGACCTGTTGCAGAACATACAAAAGGGTCCCAATGCAGGACCTTGAGGCTCAGTTCACACTGCTGCAACCCAAAAGTAATTTGACTTTCTTGTGATTTCCTTACAACTTATATGATTCAACATTGCAGTCTATAGCACTCAAATTACACAAAAGTCACAGAAAAATAGTGCAGCAACCTTTTTTTTTTGTTCCTGCGACTTCAGTTGCATTGATCAAGAGGCACCTATTATAATTAAAGGAGTTGTAAAGGTTTGAAATTTTTTTTAATAAAAATAACAAACAAGTTATACTTACCGGCTCTGTGCAAGGGTTTGGCACAGGGCAGCCCCGAGCCTCCTCTTCTGGGGTGCCCCGCAGCGAGCCGCTTTCCATTGGGCACCTATGCGGGCTCGCTCCCGAGTCCTGCTGCTGTGTCCATTGACACAGACAGCGGGACTCGGCCCCGCTCCCATGCCACTGGATTTGATTGATAGCAGCGGGAGCCGTTATCAATCTGTTCAATGAGAACATTGACCGCGGCTGGAATGAATGGGCTCAGGTAAGAAAAAGGGGGGCTGGGTGGGGGATGGTTAGCTGCAGCAAAGAATGCTTTTCACCTTAATGCATAGAATGTATTAAAGTGAAAAACCATAAGACTTTACAACCCCTTTAATGAGTTTTGGCTGGTCATGCAACTTTATACCCATCAACTTCAGGGACAACATGTTCACTTGGTGCCTACTAAATCCCACCCACTTTCAGGTACCATTGTAACGAGCCAATCAATGTCATTCACTTTACCCATCAGTGGACATAATGTTTTGGCGGATCAGTGCAAGTCTGAAAGAGTAGTCACAGAAGTGGTGGACACAGACTAGGAGAAGAAAAGAAAGTCGTGTGAGAAAGACACCGGGGAGGTTCACACAGGGGTGTGAGTGTGTGTTCTAGGTGTGGGAAAGTGTATTGGCCCTGAGGAGCCAGTCTATGTTTCTCACTGTCATCTACAACCCCTACGGCTACCTGTTCCATCGCACAGAGAAATAAACAAAGCTCAGCTTCACCTGTCTTCTCAATAATCATTGCTGATCATTGCACGGCCTCTATCTATGGAGTTAAATTGAAACTCCACTCAAGACTTCATTCTAACTTTGGAGATGATAAACCAGATTTTTGGTGACTTTCTCTGAAAGGCCAAGTTAAAGAAGAATGCCAGGTATGGATATTTTATACGTAGTTACATTGGTCCATCTTGGACCAATATAACTAAGTATATACTATACCTGGCTGATGTCCCTGGAAGCTGGAAATCACTGCAGTAGATGCCACATTTTATGAATAGTGCCCATGCCAAGCAGCCGACCTCCTGTGTTCATAATGTAGCAGTAGAACATGACCTAGAAGCTAATGGAGATCACTGGAGTGTTGGTGCCGACTTCATTGATTTCCAGCTTCTAGGGGCATTGGGCAGATATGCTATAGGTCAGCATTTCTCAACCATGGTGCTGCACCCTGGGGTGCCTTATAGGCTTGTCAGGGGTGCTGCACTGCATCCCATATTTTATGTGTTCCCATGGTGCAGGTGGGCGTTTCCATGTGAAAGTGGGGGGTGAAAACCCAGATATGCAGGGGGCAGGGTAACTTAGGACTCTGATGTGAATAGGGTGGGGGGGGGGGGGGGGGGGG
>BLSH010246290.1:818663-837096 GCA_018402905.1 Glandirana rugosa | reverse complement strand
GAACTGTACAGAGAGGCCCCAAACCTCTTCTTGGTTGCCCTGCCGGTGCTTCTGGCTCCTCCTTTCTGGTGAGTGCCCCCAAAGGTAGCCGCTTCCTATGGGGCACTCGTGCGCGCTCGCTCCTGAAACTCACTGTCTGCATCTATAGACACAGACAGTGCAGCTTGGCCCCACCCCTGCTGCCTTGTCACTTGCTTTGATTGGCAACAGCTGGAGGCTTTATAACCACTTTAATGATTAAAGGATGAGCTTGTTTGGCTGTACTTCTCTTGTGGATCACAGGAGTGCAGTTCATACCTCACTCCTGTGACCTGTATTTAACAGACGGCTGAAGCCCGCTGTCAGCTGACGTCACACAGTCGGTCCCAGCTCAGGAAAGATTGTAACCATATGGGACACCCGGCTCAGCCTCTCAGCGAGCCTGAGCCGGCCGCTCCCCTCCGCAGTCCAGCATTCCAGTGAGAGAGGGGGGGGGGGGCAGAGCAGAGAACCGATGACTGACAGTCACCACCTCTCTGCTCAGCTAGCAGCTAGCCCTGAGAACTAAGCGATCAGCGGTGTTTGATTGCTCGGTTCTCAGCCTTAGAGCCTGTGAGGCACAGATGTGGGTAAGTATGATTCCTAGGCCATGCCCCTGACGACGTCACAGTATGACGAAACGCGTTGGAAGGAGCCAGGGACCACATGCAGGAGTCAGTCACTGGACGCGGCGGCCATCTTTGTGTAGCTAGGAACGCCGGCCGTTCCTTACCTTACGAGGCTTGTTTTTAATACGCAAATGTGAGTACCTCTCCTTTTACTTAATAAAAGTGTTATTGCATACTGCACCATGAGAGTTTCCTTTTCTATATATACCGCTCTGAGGGGTTGAGATCGGAGGGACTGTCTGACATTGGATCCCCACGGCCCATACTTATTCCAGACCATCTGCTGTCTGCCTGCAGGCGTGTGAGACCTCTGTGAGGGTCATGTATGGTTGGTAAGGGGCAGTGTGTGAGGGTGTTGGTGGAAGCCTGTCTGCTCTATCGCTTTTCGGAGATGGTGTTTTCCTTCACTCTTCCCTGTATGGTGCACCCCTAGCGGCAATTACTTATTCACTACCTTCCACATTGGGATTTGACCCTAATGGTTCCTTCTCCTCCGGCTTGCTGACCATCTACCATTCGAAGGGCTTGTTGGACCTCTGTGATGGGGGTCAGGGGAGGGCTGGCAGCCTTAGGCCTGGGGGGCAAATCCAGTCAAGTGGTACATTGAACCACCGAATCAGCTCACCATCCATGCCCACCTGGTTTTATAATGGACATTGATGTTATGAAGCAAGACAAATATGATACAATGTGGTAACATAATTTAATGTTAATAGCAACAAAGGAGGTTTAACAAAAATAATGCATCAATGCAGCTCATCAGTGCCCACCAATGCAGCCTCATCAGTGCCCATCAGCTTAGCCTCATCAGTGCCCATCAATGCAGCCGCACCAGTGCCGATCAATGTAGCCTCACCAGTGCCTATCAAATGCAACCTGATCAGTGCCCATCAATGCAGGCTCGCCAGTGCTCATCAGCACAGCCGGCCCTGGGTGCCCTCCCCCCCTTTGCCTGCAGTTAGTTGGTGGCTGCACCCCTGGCCCCTGCTTCCTTCCTCCACAAGAAGAAAAAAGTGTGAGAGGGCAGCAGCCGTCAGCCATTTTGAATGCAAGTTAGGGTGGCCTGGGGGGCAATTGCCACCCTGCCCCCTGGCCCAGCCCTCCCCTGATGGGGGTCATGGCTAGTCGGTAAGAGGCGGTCTATTGGGGTGTGGATGGTGTGTTCTGCAATCACTAGTACAGCGTTGCACCTTTCCTTCTCAATGTATGACCCCCCCCCCAAAAAAAAATTCTCTCTTGTAAGTGACAATTTTTGCTATGTGCGGCACGTTAACAGTAAAAGTAATGTACAACATATGTAAACCTTTTACCTCATCGGTCTGAGATTGTCCGGGGATATTCTTGGGTCCTTTCTTCAATAGCTCCCAGTCAAAACCACAAATGGATACCAAACCAGATGAATCAGTGATGTCAATAGTTTAAAGTTAATTGACTTCATCCTCATGAATAGGCAATCATTGCAGCGGATTGTAGCTGATCCCTCAGGCCTGATCCTCCAGGGAATACAGAATACAGGCCCAGCCTGAAAAATGGCTCCACATTCCTGGAGCTCCGGCACCGACTTCCACCCATATTATCCAATGAGAGCGAGCTATCCCATCATGTCCTGTCTTTCCTATCTGCTTGCTGTGGGAAGACAGGATGATGATTTCACACACCTTAAGGAATGAGGTCATCTCACACTCAGCTGAGATGGGTGGGGGGGTTTGCAGCCATGCAGAAAACTTCCCAAAAATGTGGCGAGTTCACTCCTACAGGACAAGTTCCTGCAGAGCGGCCGGAAGGGTCCAGCCAGAGATAGGAATCTGCTGACACCACCAAAGGTGACCTTTGCATAATGACCCCCCCAGCCCCCCCACCCTCCATCTACAGCTGAATACAAACACTGACGGAGTTACTCATGTTTACTAAATCTCACTTCTGGTCAGAAATCTGTTTTTTTCTTTTGTTTTACTGTTTTTTGATGTTTACAGAGTACATTCAGGCCCCTTCACACTTATGTGACGCAATTTTTTGCCGCGATGTTACCGTGGTTTTACAGCGACTTTGTTGCAACTTTGCAACAATCCCTCCACTGGCTTCCCATTTTCCAAAGAATTAAATTCAAAACCCTACAAAGGCATTTACAGTTCTGTCCCAAGCTACATTACCAATCTTATCGCCCAAACCGTCCTCTTCGCTCCTCCCAAGACCTTCTGCTCTCTAGCTCCCTTGTCTCCTCCTCCCATGCTCGCCTCCAGGACCTCTGCCATCCTCTGGAACTCTCTACCCCAATCTGTCCGCCTATCTCCTACTCTGTCCACTTTTAGGCGACCCCTGAAAACTCATCTCTTCAGGGAGGCCTATCCTGCCTCCAGCTAACAACGGAATCTTCTACTCTCCTCATCAGTTCATCCCTCATAGTCCCTAACTTTTGTTTTACCAGCCCCTTCCTCTTAGATTGTAAGCTCACAGGAGCAGGGCCCCTCTAATCCTCTTGTTTTGAATTATACTGTTTTGTCTCTCTTTATATTGTAAAGCACTGTGCAAACTGTTGGCGATATATAAATCCTGTATAATAATAATAACTTTAGTTCAATGAAAACATATTACAAAGTCATACAGAAGTAGTACAGAAGTCGCATCTATATTATTCAGGTGCAATTTGCCTGCAACTTTGAGGGTTTAACATTGAAGTCTATGGACCTCAAGTTGCATCAAAGTTGGGCCAAAGTAATGCAGGGACTCCTTTGAAATCATCACGACTTGAAGTCATACAGATATGAACGGTACTCATTGGACATCATGGGGAACGACTTGTCATGCGACTCTGCAGTCCCAAATCGCAGGAAAAGTCGCATGGGTGTGAAAGGGGCCTTAATCTGAACTTCAGGTAGAGATAAAACCACCAACATGTGCCGGTTTGTGTTCATCAAAACTTATACAGTTTATTTTAAAAGGCAACTACAGTAGTGTAGGTACACTATATTGTCAAAAGTATTAGTACAGTGACAGTGCATTTTTTTTAACACTGATCACTGTATTGGTATTACTGGTTCCCAAAAAGTGTAGTGTCAGATTTGTGCGTCGCAATATCGCAGTACCGATATAAGTCACTGATCTCTGCCATTACCAGTAAAAACAATTTAAAAAGTCCATAAATCTATCCCCTAGTTTGTTGACGCGATAACTTTTGCACAAACCAATCAGTATACACGTATTGGGATTTTGTTTCCCAGAAATATGTAGCAGAATACATATTGGCCTAAATTGATGAAGAAATTTGATTTCTTACATTTTTTTATTGGATGTTTTATAGCAGAAAGTAAAAAATATTGTTTTTTGTTTTTTTTCAAAATTGTCAGCCTTTTTTTGTTTATACGCAAAAAAACGCAAAATATAAAAACCGCAGAGGTGATCAAATACCACCAAAAGTATCAGTCAATGCATCTGTATGTATATGAACATAAATATATTATACATTTTATTTTCTTGAATAATGGCAACTTTAGATCCTACGTTTAATCGCCGGTTCACATATATGCAACGCGGGAACCCTGCGAATCCACTGCGGGTTCCCGCATCGCACCCGACTCGCACGGCAGTTCACTCTGCCATATGCGAACTGAGGGAGGGGTCATTACGTTGTTAATGACACCCCCTTTTCAGCTCGCATATCGCACTGAGAACTGACAGTTCGGACATGGATCAGATCGCATGGGTATGAACACCCATGAGATCCGATTCTGGTGCGGACCAAAAAAAGGGTGCTGTGTGACTTTGGTCTGAATGCGATGCGGTTTTTAGCCATACTATCTGTATGGCTGAAATCACATTGCACGGACATCGCATGTGATTTGCACTGCAGTGCAGCGCAAATCACATGCAATATCGCAGAGCGCACCTATGTGGGCGGCACAGTGGTGTAGTGGATAGCACTTTCGTCTGGCAGCAAAAGGGTCGCTGGTTCGAATCCCAACCACGACACTACCTGTCTGGAGTTTTCATGTTTTTCCTATGTCTGCGTGGGTTTCCTCCGGGTACTCCGGTTTCCCCCGACACTCCAAAGACATGCTGGTAGGTAAATTCGCCCTAGTATGTGTATGAATGTGAGTTAGGGACCTTAGATTGTAAGCTCCTTGAGGGTAGGGGCTGATGTGACCGTACAATGTATATGTAAAGCGCTGCGTAAATTGACAGCGGCTATATAAGTACCTGAAATATATAAATAAATAAAATGTGAACCGGGTCTTAGGATTTAATCTCCTTTAAATGCGTTTGCGGGGTCAACCAATCCGATATAAAAAGGCCAATAAAAGGGATAATCCACAAAGAACAGATGTTTAATTCTGAGCCACTGAACACCATTCCTCCTCCGTTCTACATATCAAAGCCCCTTCTAGATTTTATAATAAGAGGGGGAGGATCGGCCATCACCTCTCAGAAAGGGGATCCAGCCCGAGAGCCCCAATTACACACGGAGATTACACTCTGCACAATGTCTGCCGGTGTATCCAGTTACAGAGAACCTGAAGACCAGGTCCCTGCAGGGCAGGATGTGGGGAATCCCCCCCAACGGATCCGAATGTGAGAATAATACCAGCAGTAAAACGAGGGCTCAGTATGTTCTATAGAATGTCATGAAGGTTTCCCAGGAGTGTGAGCTACCACTGTGCGGGTGAGAGGGGGGAAAAAGAAAAGATTGGCAGTTTACAACACTTCATCATAAATGTATGCGCTGAAACATGACAGTAAACTGAGACAACAGAGCTTAAAGGGAAACTCAGACACATATTTGAGCCATTATTGTATCAGTTACCTGCAACTCATTTTTAATGAAATTCTTAGATTTTTGCTGTTCCATATTCTAATTATTGTGTTTCCCACACAGATTAGTAACTGATCCCTCTAGTGGTACAGGGGCAATTCGCATCCCTTAGTAAAAAGGGTCCAAAAATATCAGCAGGGAGCAAAGGGCTAGTCACTGGTATTGCCTATATTTATTTTTATTATAGGTACTTATATAGCACCACCAATTTACATAGTTAATCAGGTTGAAAAAAGACACAAGTCCATCCAGTTCAACCAAAAAGAAAAATTATATATAACCATACAATCCCATATACAATCCCTCACCCAAAGTTGATCCAGAGGAAGGCAAAAAACCCAGCAAAGCCAATGATCCAATTTGCTATAACGGGGGAAAAAAATTCCTTCCTGATCCCCCGAGAGGCAATCAGATTCACGCTGGATCAACTTTACCTAAAAATGTCAGTAGCCAGTTATATTATTTACATTAAGGAAAAAATCCAGGCCCTTTTTAAAGCAATCAACCGTGCTGCCCAAAACCACCTCTGGGGGGAGTCTATTCCAAATTTTCACAGCTCTTACTGTGAAGAAACCTTTCCGTATTTGTAGATGAAATCTATTTTCCTCCAGATGTAAAGAGCGCCCCCTTGTCCTTTGTGATGACCTTAAAGTAAATAACTCAACACCAAGTTCACTATATGGACCCCTTATGTATTTATACATGGAGATCATATCCCCCCTTATGTATTTATACATGGAGATCATATCCCCCCTTATGTATTTATACATGGAGATCATATCCCCACTTATGTATTTATACATGGTGATCATATCCCCCCTTATGTATTTATACATGGAGATCATATCCCCCTTATGTATTTATAGATGGTGATCATATCCCCCCTTAAAGTGGTTGTCAACTCGTGACAACCACTTTAACCTAGAGGTAAGCCTGTAATAAGGTTTACCTGTAGGTTCCCTGCATAATAACTGCATTTATTCTCTCTTGAGAAGAGGAGGTTAAAGAGGAAGTAAACCCAGATTGGTTTTACTTCCTCTTTAATCTCCTCTTCTCAAGAGAGAATAAATTCAGTTCCTCCAATCTTTCCTCATAGTTGAGCTCCTCCATGCCTCTTATTAGTTTGGTTGCCCTTCTCTGCACTTTCTCCAGTTTCATGATATCCTTTTTGAGAACTGGAGCCAAAACAGAACTGAATATTCCAGATGAGGTCTTACTAATGATTTGTACAGGGTTGCCAAATGATGTCTCTCTCTGGAGTCCATACCTCTCTTAATACAAGAAAGGATTTTGCTTGCTTTGGAAACCGCAGCTTGGCACTGCATGCCATTATTAAGCTTATGATCTACCAGAACCCCCAGATCCTTCTTAGGATCTTAGCCCCCGAATGCATAACTTTACATTTATCAACATTAAACCTCATCTGCTACATAGTCGCCCAATTAGACAGTGCATTGAGGTCGGCTTGTATGTTGGAGACATCCTGTAAGGACGTTATTCCACTGCATAGCTTGGTGTCATCAGCAAACACTGAAATTGTACTTTTAATCCCAGACCCGATATCATTTATAAATATATTGAAAAGTAAGGGTCCCAACACTGAGCCTTGGGGTTCACCACTGATAGCCTTAGACCATTCAGAATAAGAATTATTAACCACTACTCTCTGAATTCAGTCTTTTAGCCAGTTTTCTATCCACTTGCAAACATCTTTCCAAGCCTGTAGACTTTACCTTACCCATTAGCCATGTGCGGAGAACGGTGTCAAACGCTTTTGCAAAATCCAAGTATACCACGTCCACAGCCACCCCTCTGTGCATGTATACCACGTTCACAGCCACCCCTCTGTGCATGTATACCACGTCCACAGCCAGTGCTTCACATAAACATTGTACATTCACACCTGTCCCTGCCCTCAAGGAGATTACAAGCTAAGGTCCCTAACTCACATTCATACATACAAGGGTCAATTTTTTAGACAGGAGCCAATTAACCTAGCAGCATGTCTTTGGAATGTGGGAGGAAACCGGAGTACCCACAGGAAATCCACGCAGGCACAGGGAGAACATGCAAACTCCAGGCAGGGAGCATCGTGGTTGGGATTCAAACTGGCAAGCCTAGTGCTGCTAGGATGAAGTGCTAACTACTTAGCCACTGTGGCAGTGGTTGTCAACTTATGAGGTAAGTTTGGTGACATCACCAAAAGGCCACACATAATGTTCACTATATATAATGCTGGAGAGGACTGTCTGAGACTGCAGACCTAATAGAGGAAAT
Source organism: Glandirana rugosa (assembly GCA_018402905.1). Lineage (NCBI taxonomy): Eukaryota > Metazoa > Chordata > Amphibia > Anura > Ranidae > Glandirana > Glandirana rugosa. The sequence continues at coordinate 829,365 of BLSH010246290.1, read as the reverse complement.
GAGGGCCATAGAGTGAGGACAGGATGCATTGTTAGTGGGGAGATGATCCAGAAGACAATATGAAGCTGGGAAGAAGTTACATGAGGCTATAGGAGATCAATGCTATTACCCTAACCAATGTTCTCTCTACAGACTGCTGAGGTCCCAGGGCCACACATCACTTACCAAAGGGCCACAGGTTGGACACCAGGACCATTAGCAGTGATGGCGAACTTTAGCCCCCTAGATGTTTTGAAACTACATTTCCAAAGATGCTCAACTACACTGCAGAGTGCACGAGCATCATGGGAAATGTAGTTCCAAAACATCTGGGGTGCCAAGGTTCCCCATCACTGGCCTATAGGATCCATGCTGCTGAACGTTGTTTCACTACTGATTATCCACAGCTTTGCTTCCTCGCATCAGAGCTACCCAACTGATGACCAGGGATTCATTGTCTGGTGGAGGTAATGATAGAGAAGCAGCATAAAAGGTGAAGGAAGCACAGAAGGGATGAAGCAGAAGCAGGTAGATCCTTGCACTGCGGGTCCTCAGGTGTTGCTTCTTCTCCAGCTAGGAGAACAGTGAGCACAGTAGTGACCTCGCCAAATCATCTGGTGAGCTTAGAGCCTAAAGTTGGATACACATTATACAATGTTCTTTAGATTTACCAAAACCATATAATATGAGGTCAAACCTAAACACTTTCAATTTGTACACAATCAGGCCGGCCCTTGTACTACATAGTTGAAGGTAAATCTAAAAGGAAATTGAACAACAAAAGTTGTATAGTGTGTATCTAGCTTAGGTCAGCCTTTTTTTAATCATGGTGCCTTCTGGGTTTTTCAGGGGTGACTTGGAAAAATGTCTAGAAATTGCCCCAAATTGCCCAAAAAATGTTAAGAAGCCAGTGATTGGAACAAGCCTGACTTTTATTGTAACACAAAGCCATAGGTTTTTTTATTGTGCATAAATACAATCTTAAAGTGGTTGTAAAGGCTCAATGTTTTGTTACCTTCATTCTACGCATGAAGATAAAAAACCTTCTGTGTGCAGCAACCCCCCAATACTTACCTGAGCCCCATTGCAAGCAATGAGCACGAGATCCTCGTCTCTCTGGGGACTCTCCCTCCTCATTGGCTGAGACAGTCAATCACAGCAAGTGAGCCAATGAGGAAAGAGAGGGGCAGGACCAGCAGCAGCTCGTAGAAAGCTGCTTGCTCTGGGAGCACAGAGCAGGTAAGTATAACATTTTTGTTTTTGTCAAAAAAACATTGCCTTTAAGACATAGGCGGTTCAAATTCAGTAGGAACCGGCCGAGATTCGAACCATGTATGGGCAGGCTGAAATGTACCCAAGTTGATCGATCAATCAGCTTGGGTACAACCAGCCTGTCAGATTTTACATCTTACTGTTATAGCCACTAGCAATATTCACTGTGTTCTCCCGGCGAGAACGGCTTCTAAAATAGGGTGCCTTAAGATACCGGTAACTCCTTTAACTACTTGTCGACCAGCCGCTGCAGTTTTGCTGCGGCAGGTTGGCATGGCTGCACGAATCACCGTCATTGTACGTCAGCCGCTTTAAAAGCTATAGGGGGCATGCGCCGCCGGAGCCGAAACACTCCTGAGAGAGACTGAACGGGGATCTGTCAATTTAAACAGACAGACTCCCATTCTTTCAGGGAAGCAGGGAGAGATCTGCTGTTCCTAGTGATCAGGAACAGTGATCTCTCTCTACTCCCAGTCAGTACACTCCCCCCACAGTTAGAAACACCTCCCTAGGGAGCACATTTAACCCCTTGATCATCCCCCTAGTGTTAACGCCTTCCCTGCCAGTGACATTTATACAGTAATCAGTGGCTATTTTTAGATCTGATTCTGTATAAATGTCACTAGTCCCAGAAAAGTGTCCGATCTGTCCGCCGCAATGTCGCAGTCCTGCTAAAAATCGCAGATCATTACCAGTAAAGAATAAATAATAAATGCCATAAATCTATCCCCTATTTTGTAGACACGATAACTCTTGCGCAAACCAATCAATATACGCTTATTGCGTTTTTTTTTTTACCACAATATGTAGGAGAATACATATCGGCCTAAACTGATGAAGAATTTTTTTTTTATTTTTTTTAGGGATATTTATTAAAGCAAAAAGTAAAAAATATTGTTTTTGTTTTTTCAAAACTGACACGCGTTGTTTTTGTTCACCTTTAATAACGCGTTACATATTATGTAACATGTACCACACTATGAATATACCAGCCCCCCGCAATTTATTTTTTTTTTTGTGAAAAGGTGAACCTCTCCTTTAAGGTGACAACTTTCCTCCACAGATACAGAGGAGGAGTAACGTAGCCACCTAGTGACAAGTGTGGTGTGTTGTTTGCAGGATTACCAGGTGAAAACAAAGCAAAAGTAGCTCGAAATAAAACTACTGCAGCCACCACACCAAAGACTAGTAAGCCGTAATATATATTTTTTTGGTTTTGGATTTAGATACATTTAAAACATCAGTGCTATTAAATCACTCAGGATTTCCGGGTGATAAAAGCATCTTCCTACCAAACACTGGGGTTAATTTCAGTGGCGGCTGGTGTTGTATAATTCTTTTTGGGGGGGTGTCAAACAAGACACCCGTCGCCACCAATCCCCCGCCCCCCTCCGGTCGCTCATCCAGCACTTACCTTCTAGCAGCTTTGGCTCGTTCCTGAGTCTCCTCCTTCTCCATGGCAGCAGCTTCCTCCTTGGTGGCATCACCCTGCGTAAGCAGCTTCGTCCTTGCGGCTTCCCTCCTCCTTCCCTCAGGGGCCAATACGATCGCTTCTCCTCTTGTCCAATCAGGTCTCACCCACTTCCTGATTGGCTGGGAGGAGAATCAGGAAGACAATAGCGAATATTAATTCGCTATTGTCACACAGCTGGGTGGGATCACAGTCTAGTGCTCTGCGCCCTGAACCCACCCTTTTTTGTAGCCAATTAGAGCCCCGGGCTCTAATTGTGTTGCTATTCTTCTGCAAAAGAAAAAAACCACTGGAATCCATGCGTCTGGCACCCCACATGTAGATTAGGGGCCGGACGCATGGATTAGGGGGGCGGTGCCCCTGCGCCCCTAATGGAGGGGCCGCCACTGGTTGATTTACTAAAGGCAAGTGCAGTTGCTACAGCGTTTAGTACATAAGGGGATGCTGCGCTGCCCTCCATCATCTAATCATGTCCAAGCAAAAATGCTGTTTCTTTATTTTTCTTACATGTGATTGAGTATTCTTTGCAAAGCGAAGCTTCACCTCATTTACTAAGCTTTGGAGCAACTTAGAAACATAAAAAAGTGATGGCAGAAAAAGACTGAGTAGTCCATCGACCCATTTTTTACATTTTTTGGGGGGTTTTTTTGGTTGTTTTTTCGTTAACTTTGTTGTCTGGCTATAGATCTATGTTTGTCCCAAGCATGTTTGAAACCATTTACTGTTGACTGTTTCACTACCTCTGCTGGTAAATTTATTCCAAGCATCAACAACCCTTTCAGTAAAAATAATACTTTCTAAGATTATGAACTTCCCTCCAGTTAGTTTGAGGTCATGTCCCCTTGTTTTTTAAATTTTGGTTTTATATTGAAAGAAAACTGCCCTACTGCACTTGCAAAGTGCACAGTCCGTTTGCCTTTAGTAAATCAGACCCTTTGCATGCAGCAATCCCTACATACCAGGTGCTGATAAATATTTGCAACAGGCAAAAAGAGCTTTCATTCACACTAACAGGAGTGCTGGGTGAGTAACGGAGGGGCTCCATCCGGCTCTCTGTGTGCACAAAATATAAGATTTTCTGCTTTCTACTCCTCAGTCACCCCTTTTCCTCAGGAAGATGAAGTGTATTAGCTTCACTGAACATTCAGGGACCCCCCCAAAAAAAAAAAAAAAAAAATCAGAACAAATTTTTAGCACATTGGGAGGGCTTAGAAAAGTATACAGGATTAGTTAAAACAATCATGTATATAAAAGGAGCTTAAATACTGAAAACCTTCCATTGAACATTTAAATATTTAATCCATCGGAAAGAAAAATAATCAGATCAGACTGGAGGAGAGATGGAGGACCTACCTGGGGTTCCTGAGATGACGGACCACCCGCACTGTCCTGTGCAGTCCCTGTGTGTCCCCGGCTCTGCGCTGTGGACTGGTAGGAGGAGATGAAGTTGCACTGATCTCTATGGCAATGCCATGGATCTTCCCCTCCTCAGCACCTTTCTCTAGAAGCGTTGCTAGCTCGGGGAAGACGGGGACGTCTCAGAGGACTGCGCTCCGCCCCGAGGGCCATGAGAACTGCTTTTTTTTTTTTTTCTCTGAATTACACCAGCCGGCAAAAAACCAGCACAACATCGAGTGCAAATACTAGACACGTTTCACTGGGGTACGTCTCCTCTCAGAGGAACCCTGCCTGCTTCTATGTGCAAGGAAAATATGATGTGCAAATACCCAAACCATACCTAGGTGTGACTATACAAAGTATAAATACAGAAAAAACTGCGCAGCCAATCCTCGAAAGCGTGAATAATAATGAATAAAATGCAAGTGCTACATAAATCAAATATAAAAGAAATGGCAGAAAAAACAAATTATACATCAACACATGCTAAATACCAATTCATATTGTGAAATATGTGCAATATCAGTAAATCCATAAAGTGCCAAAAGAAAGTCCAATATAATTCAACAAGTTAGGTTGATAGAAGATGAGAGGGAACTTCCTCCACCGAGTGCGGAAATGGTGTAACTAATGTGATATCACCAACCACTGTGTGTTCCAAACACTCTTACCGGAATGGTATTGTCTACCTATCTCTAGGTAAACTAAATCCGCAGGCAGATAGCCTCTGCAAGCTTAGAACAGGGGAGAGCCGAACGGCACCTCTGGTTCCACTCCAATTGGAAGTCACCCATCTACAATGTCAGTATTTTCCTCGTTGGCCGCCATTGGAGATTTTGTTAGCATAACGAAAGTCACTCCCATTCTGATTCACTTTGCACCCTGACATTACCCAACAGAGGAACAACAGATATACACATTGGGAGATAAGCTACCTTCATCTCCAATGGCGGCCAATGAGGAAAATACTGACATCGTACAGGGAGGGCCATTTATATGGATACACCTTAATAAAATGGGAATGGTTGGTGATATTAACTTCCGGTTTGTGGCACATTAGTATATGTGAGGGGGAAACTTTTCAAGATGGGTGGTGACCATGGCGGCCATTTTGAATCCAACTTTTGTTTTTTCAATAGGAAGAGGGTCATGTGACACATCAAACTTATTGGGAATTTCACAAGAAAAACAATGGTGTGCTTGGTTTTAACGTAACTTTATTCTTTCATGGGTTGTTTACAAGTTTCTGACCACTTATAAAATGTGTTCAATGTGCTGCCCATTGTGTTGGATTGTCAATGCAACCCTCTTCTCCCACTCTTCACACACTGATAGCAACACCGCAGGAGAAATGCTAGCACAGGCTTCCAGTATCCGTAATTTCAGGTGCTGCACATCTCGTATCTTCACAGCATATGGTTTTTTTATGGTTTTTATGGTCAGTAAAAACCAATACCGGGTGAGCTGCTCCTTCCAGGAGGTACCGCCATCCCTCCAAAGCCGACTTGATGGCCAGCAATTCCCTATCACCGACATCATATTTCCAGCAAGATGGTGCACCACCACATTATGGGTGTCAGGTCTGAGCATTCCTAGATGAACAGTTTCCTGGAAAGAGGATTGGTCGTCGTGGGCCAGTTGAATGGCCCCCAAGGTCTCCCGATCTGACCACCTTAGACGTTTATCTTTGGGGTCATCTGAAGGCAATTGTCTATGCTGTGAAGATACGAGATGTGCAGCACCTGTAACTACGGATACTGGAAGCCTGTGCTAGCATTTCTCCTGCGGTGTTGCTATCAGTGTGTGAAGAGTGGGAGAAGAGGGTTGCATTGACAATCCAACACAATGGGCAGCACATTGAACACATTTTATAAGTGGTCAGAAACTTGTAAATAACTCATGAAAGAATAAAGTTACGTTAAAACCAAGCACACCATTGTTTTTCTTGTGAAATTCCCAATAAGTTTGATGTGTCACATGACCCACTTCCTATTGAAAAAACAAAAGTTGGATTCAAAAGGGCTGACTTCAAAATGGCCGCCATGGTCACCACCCATCTTGAAAAGTTTCCCCCCTCACATATATTAATGTGCCACAAACAGGAAGATAATATCAGCAACCATTCCCATTTTATTAAGGTGTATCCATATAAATGGCCCACCCTGTAGATGGGTGACTTCCAATTGGAGTGGAACCAGAGGTGCCGTTCGGCTCTCCCCTGTTCTAAGCTTGCAGAGGCTATCTGCCTGCGGATTTAGTTTACCTAGAGATAGGTAGACAATACCATTCCGGTAAGAGTGTTTGGAACACACAGTGGTTGGTGATATCACATTAGTTACACCATTTCTGCACTTGGTGGAGGAAGTTCCCTCTCATCTTCTATCAACTTCACTTGTTGAATTATATTGGACTTTCATTTGGCACTTTATGGATTTACTAATATTGCACGTATTTCACAATATGAATTGGCATTTAGCATGTGTTGATGTATAATTTGTTTTTACTGCCATTTCTTTTATATTTGATTTATGTAGCACTTGCACTTTATTCATTATTATTCACACTTTCGAGGATTGGCTGCGCAGTTTTTTCTGTATTTATATTCGCATTTAGGTGGTATCCTATTTACTGCGGCAACCAATTTCTAATCACCTAAAAAGCTATTTATTTATATTATACACACTAGCACGGTAATTTTATAGAATTAGTGACTATGCAAAGAGCCAAGACATATCAGCCAATCAGAATTCAGCTACAGTATGACTGGTGATTGTTTCTTAGGTTTTGCTGTACATTATTCATCACTGATCGCTCTGCCTTGTACCATCTTTAATTATCATTGTTACATTGTATTGAAAAAGTAATACTTAATACCTTAAGGCTTCACAGCCGGTTCCCTACTGCGCATGCGCGAAGCGTGCTGCACTTTCTGAATACCCTGGCGGCGGTGGAAGGAGGAGGGGAGCCAAACTTCTGAGGGATCTTGCATCTTGCTGTCAAAAACAGGTACCTGCTCCCCCCTGCCCCGCGAAAGGTGCCAAATATAGCAGCAGGGGGGGAAGCACACAAATGGAGCTTCCCCTTTTAGGCTCCATGTATACTATTTTTTTTGCTGCTCCTCAAAGCTAAATAGTGTTATCCTATGTGTCCATGCACACTATTTTATGCTAGAAGCATTTTTCAAGCTTCAGCGTTTAGGAGCAGCAACAAAATTGTTTTTGTAGAGGTTTTGGGAGCACTAAAAGCTCAGTGACACAGCATGACATCACAAATAGTGTACCAACTGTAACACCACTAGAACCCCAGTTACACACCCTGACATCATTAGACACCCAGTGACTCCCAGGGGCACACGGTGACATCACGTGAAACCCAGTGATATACCTTGACATTATTAGACACCTAGCGACACACCATGACATCACAAGTAGTTTACTGACACACTGTGACATCACTAGACGCCCAGTGTCACACTTTGACATCATTAGACACCCGGTGGTACACCATGTCATCACGAGCAGCACAGTAACACTGTGACATCACTAGTTGCCCAGGAGCACTCCGTAACATCACTAGAAGCTCAGTGACACACCATGACATCACAAGCAGCACACTGTGACATCACTAGATCCCCAGTGATATGCCTTGACATCATTAGAAAACTGACACACCATGACACCACTAGAAGCTCAGTGACACACCATGACATCACAAATAGTGCAGTGTCACTGCACTTCACAAATAGGTCAGTGACACACTGTAACATCACCAGAAGCCTAGTGACACACCATGACATCATTAGACACCCAGTGACACACCTTGACATCACAAGTAGCACAGTGACACACTGACATTGCCAGATGCCCAGAGGCACACTGTGACATCATTAGACTCCCAGGGGCACACTGTGACATCACTAGACGCCCAGAGGCACACTGTGACATCACTAGTAGGAAAAAGACACAAAGTAGTATCACTGATAGCACAGTGAAATGCTATGTCATCACCAGCAGAGTACTGGCCGACCACTAAGCAGAGATTTAGTCATACCAGCAGAGGAAAAAATACAATTTTGCAATTAATATATATGAAATCAAGAAGGTCGGGGGGCAACAGGTGCACCAGACCAAAAAGTGAGAGTCCACATTGCTTTAATTAATCTTCATCACATGGTCACATAAGAACATCCAATGCATTTCAGGGGCTCAAAACATCAGGTAACGAATTAGACCCACGATGTCTCCCCTGCATTGAAATGCAGATAATCAAGCACAGCTCCTGCTTGATTAGCTGCATCCTTGGCTACAGTAGCCAAGGAATGATATCTGTGAACTCAGAAATGACATAATGCTTGGTGTTTTTGGGTTCATTACTCACAGAGGGATCGAGGAATGATCACCTCCTTCACTAAGGGCCCATTCACAGCTGAGCGTTTTGTAGCTCAAATATGCCTGAAGCATGAAGCTACAAAAAGCTGGAGCGGAAAAAAATCAATGATTCCCTATGGAGATGGTTCACATGTCCACTCAAAAATGCCTGAAGCCAAACGCCCTGCGTTCAAACTACTCCCGGAGGTATTTTTGTTGCGTGAATCGGGCATATTCTGGCGTCTCTGATCCATTTCTATTGCCATAGAATCAATGCAAACAAGCATATTAGCGCGACATCGGTGTTTGCAAACGTCCGATGTCGCGCTATAAAACGTGCGACAAAAAGCTTAAAAAAACGCCCAAAAACGTGTCGCTCAGGTGTGAATGCAGCCTCACTGTGGAAGCTGCTTCCCATGGTCCTGGGCTCCTCAGAGGAACAAGAAGGGTGCACAACTTCAGGGAGCACCCCACAAGTCATCAAGTGAGTCTACAGCCCCCAGATCAATTTATCTGAAAGCCCTTTGCTGGCTGTAAAAAATGATACCAAGCTCATGTCTGCATCAGCTGAGCTTCATTTAACCCCTTGTATACCATGCAATGTATAAATGTTTCTTGGCAGACAACAGGTTAAAGTGATTGTAAACGATCGCCTTGTAAAACAACCCATTCAGTTTAAAATAGAAATGAAAAGCAAAACATTTTTGTATAGATATAAAAATACATAATAAATGCCCTTTTCCCTCTGTCCTCAGCTGAGGGCTGAGGGGAGGAGAAACAGCAGCACACTGAGCTTGCCAGTGAATGGCTGTGCAGTGGGGGCGTGTCAGGACAAGTCTGACCATTGGAGGAGAGCATACCGAGTTCCCAGTATTGCTAGAGAACTGATCATGGTGTGCTCTCCTGCTTAGCATGGTCAGTTTGTAATAGGAAAGCAAGGAGACTAGCAGGAACACCAGAGATTTCACACAAAGACAGCAATAGAAAGAGGACAGGAGATTTTTCATACAAGTACATGGTACAGCAGCCACATATCAGGAATATGAAGTGCTGGGGTAACAGACACTTTGGGGGAATTTACTAAAGCTGGAGAGTGCAAATTCTGGTGCATCTGTGCATAGTAACCAATCAGCATCCAGGTTTTATTGTCAAAGCTTAGTTAAACAATCTGAAGTTAGAAACTGATGCACAGCTGCACCAAATTCTGAGTGCTCAAGTTTTAGTAAATCAACCCCTTTAAGTACATGCAATATTCAAGCCCTGATGAAGGGGGGAGGTGTTTTGAGCCCCTGAAACGTGTTAGCTGTTTTATGTGATCAAATGATGAATCATTAAAGCTACTTGGACTCTTTCACTATATGGTCTGGTGCTTTTATATTTGGAGTCACCTTCTAGGTATCAACCAAAGGAGAGCCTTGTTTTACATGAGAAGCCTCACCAGAGCCAGCAAGTTCATTAAAGAATTGTGTGGACAAAGTTTTCTCCATTTTACTCAATAAATACATTTTGAATCCCAAAAGCCTCTTGGATATGTTTATTATAGAGAGAGGGGGGCTATGAACAGTGATGTGTAATGAGCCACCCCCATGCCTGGGAGAAAGGTCTTTAATTCCTCATTAATGGCTTCCCCTGTGTTCCCAGGACGGGACAACGAGACGGATCTGATGTCACTATATCGTTATTATTTCTCGTGTCTAAGGAAATATATCCGGGTATATTATGACGTCACCCGACCGGGAGTAACATTAACCGGAAGGACGACCCACACACTATTACCGGGAGTCGGGCAGGTAAGAAGAGACCCCACCCTTATAGACCCTACCCTACACAAAGGCCCCCTGAGACTATCTCTAGACACACAACCTATTAACAGGGGTCTTATACCGCCTCCTCTCTGAAGATAACGAGCGATAATCACTGTAGTCTAGGCAGAGCAACAGGGCAGGACCCTTGTGTCCCCTTCGGTAATTACTCCTTAATTTCTGGAAAGAGGGTCCGTACCCCCACCGAGTAATGTGTAGTGACAAGTATCGGGGGGAGAGAGATATTATTTGTATAGGTTCTCCGAAAACCCTAAGTTTTACATAAATAACTCATTTTACCTCTTTTGAAACAGGTGTGTTAAGAAATTACTTGAACGACCGAGACCACTCCGAAGAGTACATTTTGTTCCGAGAGGAAACCAACTATGGATCTTCCACTGAGGTTTATATTT
>BLSH010246290.1:798330-816641 GCA_018402905.1 Glandirana rugosa | reverse complement strand
ATCAGGGCCCCTATCAAGAGTTCCTCCATACATCACGGTCCCTATTAGAGTTCCCCCTTACATTACAGTTCCTATCAGAGTCCCCCATACATCAGGGTCCCAATCAGTGTTCCCCCATATATCAGGGTCCCAATCAGTGTTCCCCCATATATCAGGGTCCCAATCAGAGATCTCCTTTACATCAGGGTTCCCAGCAGACGTGGAGACCATCTGATCAGTCTGTGCACTGTCTGAGGATAGACCCCTGACCCTAGTTAGGGTCTGGATAAAATATTGTAGCGGGTTGGATGTGACCCACAGGCAGTAGTTTGGAGAGCCCTGCTCTACAGTGAAGGGAGGATGGGGGGAGTAGTTAAGAGCTGTGCAGAAGGGCTGTCTTATAATTGATTAGATGTTTTGCTTTACAGTAAATAACAGATGTCATTTTTAAAAGATGATCATTTCTTTTGGCTGGTATTCAGTAAGGAAAGGTGATAGTTCTTACCCGCTAGTGATCTCATCACTTCTTATGTTCTTGCTGAGGACATCGCCATCGCTCATGTATCCCGTGGCATCGACGTTGACGCTCTCCATGTCTAAGTCGTCACATTTATCAGAGAGGTCGCCATGGCCTAGGTTCCCTCTGGTCGCCAGCTGCCTCCTGAGAGGCGCGGAGTACATGTAGCGCCCGGATTCGCAGCTTATAAAGCGGCTGGCGCTGGCTCGTGGAGGGTACCCGTTGCCCAAAGAGGGGGCGTCGCCTGCCTGCAGACGAGGGCTGGACTGTCCCAATCTCCACGTCAAAGGAGTCGGTCGGGAGGCTAGGCCAAGCATGCTGCGGCCGCTGATTTCAGTAGTCACGTTGCTGTCAAATGTTGTCTCCAACGTGCTGAGAAAAGAGACAAATATAATAAATATAACACATTATTGATCTGTTACATTCAATTTATTATAAGGAAACTTGTCCAACAATAATTTTCCCCAGCCACCAAAAAAAGGTTACAATAAGCTGACTACAAACATACAAACACACTCACAAGGCTTTAAAAAAATGCATTCCTGGATAAAATGTTTGTTATGTTGATGTGCTGAACACCCACACAGGACAAAAATTGCTGTACTTCCTCTAATGTGTGGTTCCTATATTGTTAGCTCCATCTAGTGTTCATAATATGTTTTTTTTTTTCCTGGAAGTGGTCGGTGATGACATAGGAACCACACATATTTACAATTCGGCACTGCGTCGCTTTAACTGAAAATTGCGCGGTCGTGCGACGTTGCACCCAAACGAAATTTGCGTCCTTTTTTTCCCACAAACAGAGCTTTCTTTTGGTGGTATTTTATCACCTCTGCGTCATTTCTGATCGCCGCTATAAACAAAAGAAAAGCGACAATTTTGCAAAAAAACCCAAATTTCTTACTTTTTGCTAGAATACAAATCAAAAAAAAAAAATATAAAAAAAAATTTTTTTTCAGCATTTTTTGGACGATTTATATTCTTCCTCATATTTGCGATAAAAAAAATCGCAATCGGCGTTTATGGATTGGTTTGCGCAAAAGTGGTCGCGTTTACGGATGAGGAGAATTCATTTTTGGGTTTTTTTTTTTTACTAGTAATGGCGTCGATCTGCGATTTTTAGCGGTACTGCGATATTTCAGCGGACATGTCAGACTATTTTGACACTTTTTTGGGACCATTGGCATTTATACAGCGATCAGTGCTATAAAAATGCACTGATTACTGTGTAAATGCCATTGGCAGTGAAGGGGTTAACCTGCAGGGGGCGCTCTAAGGGTTAACTATGTTCCCTGGGCGTGTTCTAACTGTATGGGGGACTGCACTATATGGGGAAGGGAAGTGGTCACAGCCTTCACGTACAGGAAGGCTGTGATCACAGCCCTTCCCCCTCACACAGAGCGGAGGTCCGTGTTTACTTACACGGACCTCCGTTCCTCCGCTCGGGGGGGCCATCGCGGGTAGCCGGCGGCAATCGAAGCCGCCGCACCGGCTCCCTGGCCCTCCCCAAACACAGTGAGCGCGCGGGCGCGCCTCTGGCGGTGCGCGCGCGCTCACTAAGCTCGATCCCGCAGCCGCCGCCGTATGACGGCGTTTTGCGGGAACGAACCACTTTGCCGCCGTCAGATGCCGATCGGCGGTCGGCAAGTGGTTAATAAAGATATGTGCGATTTGTTTCATTATCGAAATTCAGACAAAATTTTCATTATTCGGAGATTCGGAAGTATCAGAATTTCTGAATTACAATAGTAATGAATCTGAAATAAATTAGAACAAAACAAATTATCCCAATTTTAACCACTTGCTTCCCGGGCCAATTCTGACACTTCGCTCCTACATGTAAAAATCATAATTTCTTTGCTAAAAAATTACTCAGAACCCCCAAACATTATATGTTTTTTTTTTAGCAAAGACCCTAGGGAATAAAATGGTCATAGTTGCAACTTTTTATCTCACACGGTATTTGCGCAGCAATTTTTCAAACGTGTTTTTAAAAAAAAAAAAAAACTTTCATGTATTAAAAAATAAAAAAACAGTAAAGTTAGCCCAATTTTTTTGCATAATGTGAAAGAGGATGCTACGCTGAGTAAATAGATACCCAACATATCACGCTTTGAAATTGCGCACAATCGTGAAATGGCGCCAAACTTTGGTACTTAAAAATCCCCATAGGCGACGTTTTAAAAATTTTTACAGGTTACATGTTCAGAGATACAGAGGAGGTCTATCGCTATAATTATTGCTCTTGCTCTAACGTTCGTGGCGATACCTCACATGTGTGGTTTTCTGTGTGCGAGCTCGCAGTGACGGGCACTCTAATTTTTTTTTATTATTATTTTTATTTTAACTTTTATTTTTTTTATTTTTACACTACAAGGAATGAAGACATCCCTTGTAATGGGAATAGTGCGTGACAGGTCCCCTTTATGGAGAGATGTGGTCAATAAAATCCCACATCTCTCCTCCAGGCTGGAAAGACCGAGATCAGAAAAAAAAAAAAAAAAAACGAGCGATCTCGGCTATTCCAGGCATTGTTTACATATGGCCGGCCGGTCGTAACGTCATACGTCGCGCCCGGACCTCCGAGGCGCCTAGAGATGACTGGTGGCCATCTGATCAACTACCGCCGGTGACGGATCGTTCTCCGGGCCGCCGATGGCACGGACGGGCCCAGAGAAGCACTGGATTGTGAAGGGGGGGCTGGGGGAACTAGGGGGACTCCCCCCGCTGCCTGTAAGAACAACCAAGCTGCTGGACTGCCCCTATGATTTTTCTTACGGTGCACAGAATCGCCGGCGGAAAAAAACAATATCTGAATGGTGCCTGTAGCTGCACCCACCATTCAGATATCACCACTCAAAGTTTGCGACGTCATATGGGCTGCTTTATAGAATAGAACAGAATAAAACAGAATATAACAGAAAATAAAGGAATAGAACAGAATAGAACAGAAAATAACAGAAAATAAAGGAATAGAACAGAATAGAACAGTCTTCTGAAATTTTAATTTTTGAAATTCAATTGAATTAGAGTGGATTTGAAAATAATGAACATATGAAACAAATTTTGAAAATGAAGAATTCTAACATAACGAATAGGACAAAAGGAAATTATTACCTTAAAGCGGAGGTCCGCCCAGAACTTAAAAAATTCAAAGCCAGCAGCTACACATACTGTAGCTGCTGACTTGTAATAGGACACTTACCTGCCCTGCAGTCCAGCGATGTCGGCACTGTAGCTGATGTTTCCATCAGCTGACGGGTGCTGCCGCCGCCATTGCTGGTGAGGCATTGGGGCTTCATGTCCGGGTCTCTACTGCGAATGTGAGAGGCACCACTGCTCGCTCCTACTGGCCCGACGGCGGAGGAGGGGGACCTAGCTGCTGACGTAATTCGCCTCGTCTCCCGGAAGTGAGGACAGGATACAGGTATCCGCACCCCCTCCACCCCAAAAGGTGCCAAATGTAGCACCGGGAGGGGACACAAGTGAGCGGAGGTTCCACTGTTGGGTGGAACTCCGCGTTAAAGGAGAAGTATGGAGAGAGCTCGTTTGGCTGTACTTCTGCTGTGGATCACAGGAGTGTAGTTCATCCTGTTTTTAGAAGGCAGCGGGCTAAAGCACGTTGTCAGCTGATGTCACAGAGCTGTTCCACATGCCTGGACTGCCACCCGACTCAGCCTCTCAGGGAATATCAGAGAGCCTGAGCTGGCCACTCCCACCCCCTCTTTAGCCCAGCGCTCCAGTGAGGGAGGAGGGGGCAGGGCAGACAGCGCTGAATGACAGTCACCAGCTCTCTGCTCATGGAGTTCTGAGAACCGAGTGATCAGCGTTGTTTGATTGCTCGGTTCTCAGTGTTTGAACCGGTGGGGGGGGGGGAAAGATGCAGCATCGACTTAGGGAAGTATGATTCTTAAAAGACCCCAAACTTCTTTTTTAATGAATCTGAAACGAAACACATTTTTTCCATTGTCCACATCTCTAATTCTTTATACAGAGCCTCAAGTGTATTGCTCTGCATTGATAAACACAGGCTCACTGCAAGGACACTGAGAAAACAATTGTTCTGCATGTGTCCTGGTCACACCATGCAAGTGTGTTGTTGTGCTTTGCACAAATGCAGAAAGTCTGCTCCTGCTTACAGGAGAATAAAAATAAGTGCACCCCGGTGACACAGAAGTATGGCTAAACAAGCTTTATCCATACTTTTCCTTTAAGCAGTATACATGCTGAGGGGTGGAGAAAGTGCCGGGACAAGATCATCAAGTGCCCAGGACAGAGATGCCAAATTGCACCCCCCCCCCCCCTTCCCCTTCATTATGTGTGAGCTTATGAGGAGGAGGGGGAGAGAGAGCACAGCCAGCACCTCTTCCTGGCACTTTCCTTCTCTCCTTGCCGCTTCCAGCGCTGGGGCTGACAGAAGCAGCGATGCCACTGTCCCTACTCCTGTCAGCCTTATAGTAGAAGGAACTTGTGGTGCCCCAATCCCTACAATACTTGCCCTGGCCTTGGGTGGTGAGAGTACAAAGTGAATCAATTTGTGTCCATTAAAAGTTTTTAAATTCCTATAACTTCCGATCTTGTTGATAATGAGCATTAGGAGAAATAGAGAAGGTGAATCACCCAAACAACACAAACACAGCAATAAATATCTGATAAGGGGGTCAACCCCCTCCTCACGAGTTTCTGGAAAACAGCAAGTACAATGAAGGGGTGACCAGGATCAGAGGGTACCTGTGTGTGATCTGGGTTCCCCTGAGGCTGGACATGGTCTCCTCCAAGTTTTGTCGAAGGTCAGCAATGTTTTTCACAGTTCTTAATCTCCGAGTTTCAGGATCTTCCCCTGGAAGCACAATAGAGAATACACATTACTTACTACACAAGGCACTGGATGACACAGGAAATATACATTATATAATCTGGATAGAACAACAAAAAAACTAAAAAAGTTTCTGCTGCAGCGAGGCGCCCACTGAAGGATTGGCTGCGCAGCCAGAACCATAGGATATTGGAACAAAGAATACTGAAATAAACAGGTTTCTTTTCTAGTAAAGAAATATTAATTAAAGTGGTTGTAAAGGCTAAAGGTTTTTCTTTTTACCTTAATGCAACCTTTATGTGCAGCATCTCCCCTGTCGAACTAAAGACTTACCTGAGCCCGAACTCGACCCATCGCTGTGCCGTGGCGCTATGCTCTCTCTCTTCCTCCTCACTGGCCTCAGTGAGAGCAGTGGAAGCCATTGGCTCCTGCTGCTGTCAAATTCAGTGATGAAGGAGCAGAGGGTGGGGTCAAGCTGCACTGCCTGTGTCAATAGATGCACACAGTGTGACATGTGACTTTAGACTGAGCCTGCATGAGTTACCCCCCCCCCCCCCAAGTGGCTTGCTATGGGGGCGGCTGGCAGGGGGGTGGAGCCAGGACACTGGCGGGGGACCCAAGAGGAGGAGGATTAGGGGCTCCCTCTGTGAAAAACGACTGCACAGAGCAGGTATGTATAACATGTTTGTTACTTAAAAAGAAAAGATCTGTTAAATCAATATTAAAGCGGTACTAAAGTTGTGGTGTTTCTTTTTAGTTAATAACACCAACATGTAAGAGCCTGTTCACACAGGGGCGACTTGCGCTCAGACTAGTGTCGCCCCAAGTCGCTTGACATCTTAAATCCCATTGAAATGAATGGGAGCCGTCTTAATGTACGCTACTGAAGTCGCTCCAATTTCAAAAAGGGTTCCTGTGCTACTTCAAGGCGACTTCTATCTGACTTGTACCCATAGAATTCAATGGAAGTCGCCTCCAAGTCGGATACCCATCTATATTGAAGCCACTTACAGGAAAAAAAAAAGAATTTACACAGTTACTCCCCTGAAATACAGAGGCAACGCCATCCCTCCCTTCTCTGATTGGCCACAGGTAAAGTCGCCTGGCATGTAGTCGGGTTGTAAGTCGCCCAAAGTTGTGCTGAAGTCGCCTTGAAGTTGCGTTTAAAATCGCCTAGCAAAGTCATGCCTAAGGCGGATTGCCCCTTGTGAAAGGACCCTTATACCTACCTGCTCTGTTGCAGTGGATTTGCACAGAGCAGCCCAGATCCTCCTCTTCTCGGGTCCCTCTTCAGATCTCCTGGCCCCTCCATCATGTTGAGTGCCCCCACCACAAGCAGCTTGCTATAGGGGCACCCGAGCTGAGCCACAGCTACCTGTGTCCATTCAGACATGGAGCCGTGACCAGTCCCTGCCCCCTTTCTCTCCTCATTGGCTGACTGACTTTGACTAACAGCGAGAGCCAATGGCATTGCGCTGTTGTCTCAGCCAATGAGGAGGACAGTCCTGGGTAGCCGAGACATTCCTACAACATCGTTGGATCTAGAGAGGGCTCAGGTAAGTATTAGGGGGGGCTGAAAGGGGCTGCTGCACACAGAAGGCTTTTTATCTTAAAGCGGAGTTCCACTGTGGTTTTAAGTTTATTAAAAGTCAGCAGCTACAAAAAATATAGCTGCTGACTTTTAATAAACAGACACTCACCTGCCTCCCTGTCCAGCGATGAGGCCCTACGGAGCCTCGGATCTCTCCCCCTCCCCTCCACAGCGCCGTCATTCTTACTGTGGGCACCCGACCGGGACAGGAAGCGGATTCACGGCCGGGCGCGCACTGCGCATGCGCGAGCGGTGCTGCGCTTTCTGATTGGTCCCGAAGTCTTCTAGGACCTATCCTGTGTCCCAGAAGACTTCGGGAGGGAAGGGATAGGAGACCTTCCACTTCGGATCGCCTAAGGCGGCCGAAACGGAAGTACCCCTAAAAATCGGGTATCCGCACCACCCCTCCTCCCCAAAAGCTCAGTTTCAGTATCAGGAGCTGGGGAGGAGTTCATAAAGCGGAAGTTCCACTTTTGGGTGGAACTCCGCTTGAATGCAGAGAATGAACCTTCTGCCTTTACAGTCATTTTAATACCGATATTACAGTAGTGTTTAATAAATTAGTCTTTTCCAAGAAAGGTACATGTTTTGGGGTGCTTTGGGAGATTTCCTCTTCTTTCCTGTTCTTGAGGTCCTTTTCGATGTAAAAACCAAAAGGTCTGATTTATATTTGAGGACAATTTCCTCAATAGTTGATTTAGGTAAGGGGAAATAAACTACAAAATCTCTTAAAAAATAAAAACACGTGCATTGTACGCAGTTGCGGGGTGCCAACATTCAGTTGAATGGGTCATGGTTCAGCAAACCTTTGCTGCTTAAGGGGGAGAGAAAAAAACAATGCTCAGCCGTGCGTTTTTGACGCCCCCTGACCACAAGTTTAAACAAGGCCTTAAAGTTGTATGAGTGCCTGCAGAATGGATTTCCTCCATCTGTTTATAATTGGAGAGAAATGTGTGCGGGTTTGGATTCGTTTTCTTTATTTATTATGTTCAGGAATACGAAAATAAACAAAAATGTTTAAAAATATTTTCCTTTCCTAGACTTCTGTTTGGAATATCTGGCAGGAGCCCGGTACAGACTTCTTAAAGGGAAAGTACAGTTTATATTCGGTGAGAACATATTTTGTGTGTGTGTTGCGTTTGCCCTAAGATATTTATGTGTTTTTACTTTTCATACCCTCCCTGTCCTGTCCTGTAAGAAAAAAAGCCATCATAGAATATTTCCTTCCAGCAACCAGCTTCTTAGAGTAGGACTGGTAGAGAAGGGATTTAGGAGCTCACTCTTGCGAGGAGGAGGTGAGCAGTGATGACTAGGCCTCTCCTAGCAATGTCCTAGCAACGTCCTAGCAACATCCTGGGAGTATTCCAGTCAGGTTTCAGGAGGGATGTAAATGGCCTACACATAGCTCCTAACTGTCCCTCACTTTTGTTGCCAGTGGTTTAGACATTAATGGCTGTATGTTGAGTTATTTTGAGGGGACAGCAAATTTACACTGTTATACAAGCTGTACACTCACTACTTTACATTGTAGCAAAGTGTCATTTCTTCAGTGCTGTCACATGAAAAGATAGAATAAAATATTTACACAAATGGGAGGGGTGTACTTACTTTTGTGAGATACGGTATATATATATATATACATATATAAATAAAATGTTTGTAGGGTTCTAAGTAGACGTGTGCAATCCATTTCATTCCAAATTAATTTTTCATCAAAATTCGGCAAATTCGTTCATTCGGAAACATCGGAATTAAACCATTTGACAATTTTTTCCGAAAACAAATTTTCAAAAAGAACGTAAATCCGAAATTCTAAAATTCGAAAGAATGAAAATCCGAAAATAAGAACAAAAATTCAAACGAACGAAAATCCGAAAATAAGAACGAAACTCTGAAAATCCGAAAGAACAAAAAACATTCGGATAATTTCTATTATAAATAAAATATTAAGTTATTAACCATTATTATAGTTTTTATTATTATTATTTAATAATAATAAAAGCTACAATAAGAGTTATAAACTATTAAATTATAGGTATTGGAATTTCCTTTAAAATTTGTCTGCCTGTTAGTGAAAGTAACAAATTCAAATTTATCCGAATTTAGGAATTTTAGAAATAACGAATACTACATTTATACGAATGGAACGTACGCCGAATTCCGATTTTTCTGAATTTCCGAATTACCAAAGTAACAAATAGTGTATCTATATGAATGGAACGTACCGAATTCGAATATTTCTGAATTTACGAATTACAGAAATAACTAATACCGCATCTATACGAATGGAACGTACCAGATTCAAAGTTTTTACGAATTACCGAAATAACGAATACTACATCTATACGAATGGAACGTACCAGATTCAAAGTTTTTACGAATTACCGAAATAACGAATACTACATCTATACAAATGGAACGTACCGGTTTTGAATTCTTCCGAATTACCGAAAATAACAAATTCAGCATCTATACGAATGGAATGTAACAAATTAGATTTTTCTGAACTTCCGAAATAACAAATACCGCATCTATACGAATGGAATGTACAGAATTTTAATTTACAGATTACCGAAATAACGAATACCGCATCTATACGAATGGAACGTACCGAATTCAAATTCTTAAGAATTTATGCAATCTAACGAATGATCCGAAAAACAAAGAAAAAAAAAACGATGAAAACAAAAACGAATTTTTCAGCAGTGCACATGTCTAGTTCTAAGTAACATTCTAGCAAAAAATACAGATTTTTACATGTAGGAGAGAAGTGTCAGAATTGGCCTGGTCTTCAAGCAGTTACGCCTGATTGGTGGGGAAGGATCAGCACAGACAGTTCCCAATGCAGACACTGGGAGAATAGACGTTTGTTGCTGCACAGGCCCACCGGATTCTGGCGTTGATGTATGGGAGCAGAGTGGAGGGATGATGGGACCCCGCATGCAGCAAGTACAGTACATTACAATGCTGGTCATTGATGAGACTCACCAGACAGATCCTCCAGACAGGCCGTTCCTGGTTTATTATACAGCGTTGGTTCCATGTGTAATCCACCCGTACCGCTCTCTACCGAAACATTCCCTTCACTGTCTGCCTGCGACCTGCACAAAGCAAACACAAAGAATAAACTTGCAGCAGATTCATCTTACATAATTCATTACAGTTATCTTCACACTGTCACTTCCACTCATCCCGGCCATGCCAGATCCACGCCAAGAGCTGCCAACGCTGCCAGCTGGCAATGTGTGCTAACCGGGTGAGAGGCACTAAGGGTTAAAAAAAAAAATTGGAGATCTCTACCCTTTACAAACTCTTGGAAGCGGCTAAGCCTAGTCCTAAACCCATTTCTATTACAGAATGGGAACCAGTGTGAGTTCATTGATGAGCAATTGAACCAGCTGTATTACCTAACACATTCGAGTACAGTGGAGTCGAAGAAAATAATTACAAAATACTTTCAAGGTGGTATAGGGTGCCTACGACCCTGGCCAAGATCTACCCCACAGCAGGCGATTTGTGCTGCAGGGGATGTGGGCAGAGAGGAACGCTTCTCCACATATGGTGGGAATGCCCAATACTGAAGCCCTTTTGGTCTATGGTTGCCAAACATATCTCTGAGGGAGTCGGCATGGACATCCCTGATTCACCGAGGCACTTCTTTCTCCGCAACCCCCCCATCCCTCTATCACAATATAAAACTTATTTCAGTGGAGTGAAGCGGAGTGGATGAGGAAGGTGGGGGAGATCATGGAAGCAGAGGAGTGGCTCGCCATCTGTAGAGATACTGGGAAGAGATTTGACTCAGCATGGGCATCTTGGAAGGTCCACATTTCAGGGACGCTCTCAGTTAAAAAGGGGGGTGGTCTATTGACTGCCCTCTACTTATATCAGACCTCCATCCCTAATTACAACATAAAGCAAAGCAATAAAGT
Organism: Glandirana rugosa; assembly: GCA_018402905.1. NCBI lineage: Eukaryota > Metazoa > Chordata > Amphibia > Anura > Ranidae > Glandirana > Glandirana rugosa. The sequence continues at coordinate 805,806 of BLSH010246290.1, read as the reverse complement.
CGCCCCCTGGGACTTTAAATGAGGTCTGTATAAGGTCAACACACATAATAATAGTACTGAAGTAAATAACTTTATTTTTTTCTCCCTGCTGTCTGCCGTACCCGCCTCCCACTGGGGTTCCGCCTGTGCGTCACTGGCCCCACTTCCTCAGCTCCCGGGCCGAACGACGCCCGCCGCCCCCAGGGGTGGCGGTTCCTGAAGCAGCTTTTGGAAAGTAAGTATGGAACACCCACATTGTCAGGTTCCCTGCTTTCTGCCCTTACCTGTATACAATTGTCATCTTTACTTATGAAATACATAGAATTGGTACCTCTTTTTTAGATAATACGCATCTACTCCTGAGGAAGCGAGCCGAAACGCGTCGAGATAATTGATGCTTACTACAATTTTTTACCATCTTACTATGTACCACGCTTATATATGCCCTTGACTGCATTATTTTGCAACATACTGTTTTATACGGACATTTTATGTATGTTCATATTTAACCACGCCATGATGCTTTCATGATCTGCTTAAATAAAGTTATTTACTTCAATACTATTACCTGCCCCCTGCAGGTTAACCTTTTCACTGCCAATGACATTTACACAGTAATCAGTGGACATTTAAATTTCTGATCGCTGAATAAATGTCATTGGTCCCAAAAATGTGTAAAAAATGTCCGACATTTCTGCTGCAATATCGCAGTCCCGATGAAAATCGCAGATCGCCGCCATTACTAGTAAAAAAAATAAAAAAAACGCCATAAATCAATTCCCATAGTTTGTAGATGCGATAACTTTTGTGCAAACCAATCAATATACGCAGATTGCGATTTTTTTTTTACCAGAAATATGTAGAAGAATATATATCGGCCTAAACTGATGAATAGTTTTTTTTTTTTTTAATGGATTTGTATTTTAGCAAAAAATATTGTTCTTTTTTGCAAAATTGTCGCTCATTTTTTGTTTATAGCGGTGATCAGAAATGATGCAGAGGGCATCAAATACCACAAAAAGAAAGCTCTATTTGTGGGAAAAAAAGGACGCGCAATTGTCATTCAAAATGGCACAGCACTGAAAGCCGAAAATTGGTCTGGGCAGGAGGGGGGTTTAAGTGCCCAGTAAGGAAGTGGTTAAAATCCAGTAATACGCTGTCTCACCCTGCTCTGCGCATGCTCAGTTGCTCTCTTATTTTTCGGCACTGTGCCAAAAATCAGAGACTAAAAACTAGAGGCTGATTTGCTGACATCCTAAAGATTTACTGCTGCTCAGGGGGCTCTTGGCGTCATTAAAATGGCAGCCTCTAGCAAAAAGAAAAATAAATCTGTGGTGAATATAAACTGGCTACCTGGTATGTTCCAAAATCCAGGTCTTTATATGCTACATGTTAAAACACACATTGGATACAGCTAACGTATTTCGGCCACAAGGCTGCTATGAGGACGGCCACCATGGTCAAAACGCGTTGGTTGTATCCACTGTGTGTTTTAATGTGTAGCCATCCTATATTCATCAAGGATTTAGTTGCCTAAGCAGAAAGTTCACACAGAACTATAGAATCCCCATGTGTGAGCACTTATTGGCCCAGCGCAGTGACATGGAGACAAATGCTCTTCCATACTAAGAAGTACTGAATATTTTTTTCAGCTCCGGTGACAAAATGGAGCAGTGGGGGAACTATGGAAAGGTAAGCATATGGTCCTGGGCAGAGGCGTAGCTATAGCGAGGTTGCAATTTGACCCGACTCTATGCTTCAGGGGCCCATGCAGCTCCCCTGTCATATTTGGTTCTACACCTAGATAGAAAGGGCGGTGGGGGCGGCATATAGGGCAACCAATGCCCTCCATTTTCCTCCTGCAGCCGCTGAAAGCCAGCTTCTCCTTCTCTCCTTCCACATTATGCAGCTGCAGGAGAAAACGGTAAGGCATTATTTCCTCTATATGTCACCCCCACCACCCCTTCTATCCAGGTTACTTGTTTCCTGATGCTTCCCGGCCCCTGTTTGCTTCCCTGATCCCCCTCCCCCCCACCCAGACATCCCCCACAGCGCTGCCAGCTTCCCCCCTCCAAGCTGCTGTGGGGGATGCTTTCAGGACAGAGAGCGGGAGAAGGGACTGGTAAATATGTCATTTACCAGCCCCTTCTTTTTCTGAATGCACACAGTGAGTGATCTGTAGCATTCGTTCCTATGTCCATTCATAACTGAAGCATAGTAAATACAGTGCCCTATGTGTCAGTTTGTGAATGAACAGGAAGCTCTGTACAGAGCTATTCCTGTCCATTCATTCTGTGCAGCTTTCTCTGTCTCAAAGGTGAATCAGCAATAGTCTGTTTGGATTTCTGATATTTCATGAAAGCCCTCCCAATGGGGCTCCTAAAAAAATTGTAAAAAAAAAAATGTATATAATAATAATAAAATATAATAATAATATAATAAAATGGTAAAACATAATAATTATACAATTGTAAAAAAAAATAAAAAAAATAATAACCAAAATAAAAAAAACTGACCCTGTCCACTGCCCTACTGACACCATCCACTGCTTTACTGACTGACAACATTCACAGTCCAAATGACACCAATGGAGGAACTACCGGGGTCGCAAAGGTTGCTCTTGCGACTGGGTCCTGGCATTCCGCCACCGCGGGGGGCCCCAAGACAGCAGGAAGGGGGCCCACTGCAGAACATGTCAAAAGGTCCCGCTGCGGGAGTAAAGGGTCCTGGGATCAGTGGGAAGGGCCCTGAATGTTCTAGTTACGCCTCTGGTGCTGGGGATGGGAAATGAAAGCAAACCTGTTGCCTTGCTCTGACACGGATGGCATGGATATACTGTATGTGTAATCTGTCATAGGATGTTGTTTGACAAGTCTTGCGATTCACAAGCTAAATGGCCAACGTAGTGACACCGCTATCCAATATTGCAGCTTTGCAGCTTCCTATGGAACCTCTTCGCCCTCCAGCTCAACAACAAATCAGTTTTACTGCAGATTCATTCAAACTGGAAAAATGTAAGTCGATGCCAATATCAACCAATCATCTTTAATTTTATCAAAAAATCAAAGGATAATGACGATCATTTTCTATTTTTCACTTGAATGGTCCAATGAACAGGCAGCTAACCCAGAATGCTGAAAACCAAATCAGCAGAAGTAGATGCAATTCTTTTCTGAATTCCAGAAATATCCTGGAATGACATTCCTATGATCCTGACCTGCAATGGTCACCGGAGGGCGCTGTGGCTCAGTGTGAGCTGACAAGCAGCGATGTTGGTTATTAGGACTCTCCTATTTACACAGGTTGTTCGGATTTCTGGTCTGTAGCAGAGGATTAAACATTGTATTTCCTACCAAGAAGACCTTTCTTTTCGAGGAACTCCCACCCACCCTGGAACTATCAGCTTCCCAATGCCCTGCAGGTCATTCCAGACAGACGTCTGGGTGCAGCATACCTGGAATCCCTGTAGCAGACATATTCTGATATGTGCATAAAGCAGGTCTGTTGAGTATCTGTAAATGTATAATTCCTTCAATGGTTAAAGCCCTTACTATAAAGCAGGGGCCTCCAACCTTCCTAAACAAAGGGCCAGATTATTGTCCTTCAGGCATTATAGGGGCCAGACTGTGGTCATTGGGGTAGAAAAGGTCCTGTGGGAAAAAAAACAATGCCCCATCTTTGGTGTCAGTGGGAGGAATTTTGTCCCATTGTTGGTGTCCATGAGAGGAATTGTGCCCTGTCATTGGTAAAAAAAAAAATGTACCCCATCATTGGGGTCACTGGAAGGAATTGTGCCCCATAATTAGTGTCATTCGCCCAATTGTTGGTGTCATTGGGAGGAATTGTGTCCCATTGTTGGTGTCATTGGGAGGAACTGTGCCTCATCATTGGTGTCATTCTGCCCAATTGTTGGTGTCATTGGGAGGAATTGTGCCCCATTGTTGGCGTCATTGGGAGGATGACTTTATGGGATTTGGAATTGTTGTCGGTCACACAGACTAGCTGGACCACATTTAAAAACTTTTTTGATGGGAAGGTTTGACCATTCTTCCAGAAAAGCATTTGTGATGTTGGACATGAAGACCTGGCTCGCAGTCTCCACTCTATCTCATCCCCGTGGTGTTCAATAAAGCATCGTGAAGTTTCCTGGATGTGCTGCTGTTTTCTTCTTAACACTTGGATGCAGCAGAGCGGGCCGTGGTAGGCACTCCGGGTTTTACTTCCATTCATAATTAGCACCTGGAGCGGTAGTTTGCTCTTTGTTTCTGAAGGTGTTCTATCGGGTTGAGGTCAGGACTGCTTTGTGCACCGGTCCAAATCAATTGGCGGAGGGGGGATTATGGTGTGGGGTTGTTTTTCAGGGGTTGGACTTGGCCCCTTAGTTCCAGTGAAGGGAACTCTTAAGGCGTCAGCATACCAAGACATTTTGGACAATTTCATGCTCCCAACTTTGTGGGAACAGTTTGGCATTGGCCCCTTCCTGTTCCAACATGACTGCACACCAGTGCACAAAGCAAGGTCCATAAGGGCCTGGATGAGTGAGTTTGGGGTGGAGGAACTTGACTGACCTGCACTAGTCCTGACCTTAACCTGATCGAATACCTTTAGGATGAATTTGAGTGGAGACTGCAAGCCAGGCCTTCTCGTCCATATCAGTGCCTGACCTCACAAATGCGCTTATGGAAGAATGGTCAAACATTCCCATAGACGCGCTCCTAAACCTTGTGGATGGCCTTCCCAGAAGAGTCTGCTCTCCCTACCAGCAGTGACTTGAGAGCCTGCCAGTCTTTTATTCTTTAATGTAAACACTGGTGTGCAGGAAGATGGGGAGAGCAGAATGTTGAGTCCCAACTTCAATGCATTTCTTTTCTTGTGGATTGTGAGGATAATTTGCTCCACAGTGCCTGCAGCTACAGAGATCAGTGAAAGTTTATTTTAAACCTTAGTTGCTGCTTGGGGGGGGGTTACTAAAACTGGTGCATCTCTGCATAGAAACCATCAGCTTCCAGGTTTTATTGTCAAAGCTTAATTGAACAAGCTGAAGTTAGGAGCTGATTGGCTGCCATGCACAGTCACGTTAGATTTTGAGTGCTCCAGTTTTAGTAAATCTCTCCCTATCTCTATATATAAATGTCCATGGCCTGTTCACATTTCAACTTTACACTAGGGCTCAAGCACACAGCTGCTATAATTATTTTCTAAAAGCACACATTACCTGTACATGAAAGGTGCGACGGTGGCCGTGTTCGGGTGATTATACTGCTGTTGAGGTTGAGGTAGCTGGACACTGACTGTATTACTTCCTGTCGTCTGTGTATTCCCACTGGGCCCATTAGCAGGCTGGGCTCCTCCTGTGCTGGCCACCCCCTTCCCCTCAGAGGAGGCCAAACTTGACGTAGAGCTTGAATTCCTATTGTCAAGCTTCTGAAGAGACAGCCCGGAACTGGTCTTCGAGCTCCGGCTCCTCTCCCCATCCTTGGCAGAGACTGGGGCACTTGAGGACTTCCCTGGGGTGGCAGTTTTAATCCCTGGTTTTGGTATTCCACTGTGAGAGGCGGCAGAGCCCTCCTTCTTGCCCCCTTTGGGGATGAAGCTGGCAATCTTTGAGGATTTTTTTGGCATGTCGGCGGAAACTGGGACAGGTTCCTCTTTTGCTTCTTCTTTGACCTCCGCCTTTTCCGTAACGGAAATCCTCTTGGCGACCTCTTTGTTCTTATCTTTTTCTTTCTGTTTGTCCTTTTCTTTCTCGCTGCCTTTTGGAGAACTTTTCTTGTTTGTCAGGGCCCGGCCAAGCGTCCTTTGAGCGATGCCCTTGAGCGCTATCTTGGGGCTGTTCGAGGATGGGCTTGTGCTGTTGGCGTTTCTTACGGAACTCTCCATTTCCTCTGCCTCCTCGAAGCTTGGGAGGGTGTCGAGTCTTTCACAGCTGGTATCCCGAGAGCCCTCTAGACTGGTTTTAGAACCCCCCTTGCTATTGAACAGTTTTAACTTCTCCAGCATAGATTTCTGATTGTTGGGAGTGGGTTTGGGGGGTTCTTGAGGTTGTTTAGAGCTGTCCGGCATGGGTTGCTTGACGGACAGAATGGAAGACGTGTTGGTGTGCTTTGCGCTAAGGGATTTGCTCCTCCAAGGTTTATTTGCAGAGTTAGGCTGGGGTATGGCTGAGTTGTTAGCGGAAAGCGTTGAGAATCCATTTTCATTCATTCCTGTCTGCTGTGAGACAGCACTCTCCGTCGGCTCTGCAAGACACAAAAAATATTATTGGACATTGCTTTAAGAGTACCTGTCACACACACAATGTCTGTATATAGCAGGCTTTCTCAACCTTTTCAACACAGAGGAACCCCTCAAATAACTTTCCGGTCACAGGGAACCCCTACTAAAGATTACTATATCTACAACTCATGATACATTAGTGTGATGCAGGGCCGATCCTGGGCGGGTGCACAGGGTGCACCGCACCCAGGCGCCGCAAGATGCTGCAGAGAGGGGGCGCCGAAAAAGTTGTGGCACGCACTGTCACTCACACACTAAGGGCCGTTACTTCAGATCACAGACTTACTGCTGGCACTGCCACTGGTTCAGGCAGCAGAGTAGCGGCGCCGCCTGCCTGCCCCAACCCCTATCTTGATAGCTGTAGTACTGTCCAGTGAGTCCTCCCTTCCCTCCGCTCCTGTCACTGCGTTGCACTGGTTGCTATAATCGTATGCCGCTCGGCGTCTAGCAACCAGTGACGTCAGCAGCGCCGCCCCAGCATGCAGAGCGGAGCGGAGGAGGAACCATCTTCCGCGCCTAGCTCAAATAGCTCCACCCACCTCTTCCATCTTCTGCAGCGTGGTGGTGGGAGCTGCTGGCCTGGGTGGCACCGGGACTCTGGAGACTGGAGGCTCTGGCTCTGGGAGGCTAGTGGCTGGGAGACTGGGAGCACATCTGAGGAAGAGAAGAGAGATGCCTGCCTGCCTGCCCGCCTGGGACTAAGTGCGAGGAGAGGAGGAGCTGTCATCCACAAGGTCCACCTGCCTGCTGCTTCCTGAGGTCAGTGTGGCATTGACCCATTCCACCCACCTCCTCCATCTTCAGTGTGGTCAGAGAGGCTAAGGGAAGGGACTGGAGCTGGAGCACATCTGAAGAAGAGAGAGAGAGCTGCCCTGCCTGCCTGTGATTTTGAGGAGAGGAGCTGTCGTCCACCTGCACTGCACCTGCCACTTCCTGAGGTTGGACCCTGTTCGCGTCCATTCTTCTGCCACCAGGCTTACAGGTAAGGCAAGCTGTCACTGCGGTGTGTGAATCATTGTTTAGGCCACTTTCCCACTGGGGTGTTTTTCAGGCGATTTAGTGCTAATAACAGCGCCTGAAAATCTCCTCCCAATCCACCCCAGTGTGAACGCCCAAGTACTCTCACACTGGGGCTGTCCGCTTGCAGGATGAGAAAAAAAGTCCTGCAAGTCGCATCTTTGGGATGGTGGGGGAGCAGTGTATACACTGCTCCTCCCCCGC
>BLSH010246290.1:777590-795046 GCA_018402905.1 Glandirana rugosa | reverse complement strand
GACGCCGTCCACTGCCCTACTGAGATGCCGTCCACTGCCCTACTGACGCCATCCACTACCTTACTGACGCCGTCCACTGCCCTACTGACACCGTCCACTGCCCTACTGACACCGTCCACTGCTCTACTGACACCGTCCACTGCTCTACTGACAACATCCACTGCTCTACTGACAACATCCACTGCTCTACTGACACCGTTCTCTGCTCTGACACCATCCACTGATCTACTGACACATCCATTGCTCTACTGACACCGTCCACTGCCCTAATGACACCGTCCACTGCCCTACAGATGCCGTCCACTGCCCTACTGATGCCGTCCACTGCTCTACGGACACCGTCCACTGCTCTACTGGTGCCGTCCACTGCCCTACTGGCACCGTCCACTGCCCTACTGGCACCGTCCACTGCCCTACTGGCACCGTCCACTGCTCTACTGACACCGCCCTCTGCTCTACTGACATCATCCACTGCTCTACTGACACATCCATTGCCCTACTGACGCCGTCCACTGCCCTACTGATGCCGTCCATTGCTCTACTGATGCTTTCCACTGCTCTACTGACACCATCCTCTGCCCTACTGACACCATCCTCTGCTCTACTAACACCATCAGTACCTCTGCTCTACTAACACCATCAGTATATATAAATATGCATATGTGCTTGAGATTTGGGGTGCACACGATTGAACTGAAATATTAAATATTCTGATTATGCTGTTATTTGGAAAAGTAACTTTGGGACTACATTGTTCTCCCATTCATAATCCAAATACTGGTTCCATCTTTTATATACTGAATTGACTCAACACTGACTACCTGGTGATCCTACCAGTCCTTATGCCTTCCTGTAGGTTTCAGACCATGCTAAGCACAGAAGCAGATCCAGGTTAGCTTTAGGAAGCCTTTAACATCTAATTAAACCCATAGGACTCTGCCTGCCTGATAAGACTTTCTGCACAGCTTTATTGAGCGCAGGGACTGACCAGATGCTTTCTAAGGCCTCGTTTATATGGGCAATAATGCCCTTATAGCCCTGGTGCCTAACCTGTGGCCCTTTGGTATATATATGATGTGTGGCCCTTGGACCTCAGCAGTCTGTAGTGGGAACATTGATTAGGGTAATGGCAAAGATTTCCACTAGTCTCATGTAACATCTCCCCGGCTTCATATTGTCTTCTGCAGCATCTCCCCACCAACAATGTATCCTTTCCTCACTCTCTGACCCTCATTTCATCTATTAGCTCTGCAGTCTCTTACACTCCTCTCAAGCATTACATATATTGAGCATTATGTGTGGCCCTTTGCTGATGTCAGGGGCCACACTTGAAGCCCCCTTTAGCTGATGAGTTGACAACCACTGCCTTATAGCGTGAAGAGGCCTTTTTTCTTTCCGGTGTCTCAACTTACAGGTGCTGTATGTAGGCAGCCCATTTAGTATATTAGGATGCAGTGGCTCCACAGACACAGCCTCCGGTCCTAATGTAACAGGTGAGTGGTGCCAAATGTATGCTGTATACGTCTGGGGCCGCTCACCTGCACGGGGCTGGAAGACACTTCTGAACACTGCTTTTTGCTTTTAACCATTGGATATCATGGATGTTTTCTGGATTGAATAGCGTATGCCAATAAAGCATTTTTATCAAAGGGAATTACGCTATTGGCCCCTTTCATTTTTACCATACATGATACTGGTGATTATACCGTGGAATAAACCGATGGAGCGGGAGACAAGCTGAATGAACAGGACGCCAGGATTCGTTGTCTGCATAACTTCCACAAGCCTCTTTGACCCTCTGATAAAGGGTCCATAGGATCAGGTAAGCATACACCTTTATGTTGGTGATGGGATGTGCACTTAAGAATACCGGCTAAGGATTCCTGACAACTTTGAATGAACTTTGAGTCAGAGACTTTGTCACATCTATTTATTGAAATTTAAATTTTATTGACTGTAAAATACTTTTTAGTGCAACTTCACGTTCGGATTTGGTTTACACATGACACTCTTACATGTTTAAGTTGCAGCTGGATCACTTATTTCTTTTGTTATGACGAGCGCAGTATTTTCTTTTGCATTTTACATTGAGACCAGTGACTGCGTCTGTGCATCTGCTGCATCCTTAAAGACCTCAATCCTGCATGCAGTACCTCAAAGTTGGGATGGCGGGTAAAAAACTGCCCATGCACACTGTGACAGACTCACCCGGGACAGAGGCTTTTGGAGGGGACTGAATGCTAGCCTCTTACCCATTGACTATGGATTTTGAGGGAACACTACTTTTTGTGAGGTGCATGCCTGGGGATCCTTGAAGTGATGTTACTTCGGATTGAATTGAAGTCCATGTTCCTACAAGCTAGTGTCTTATAGTTTGTACGGGCGGCTATAACATCTGATCTCTGATGTTCAGACTGAAGGAAGCGGTATTCTGACGGAAGTACTCAAGAGTAGTGAGTCGGTTCCGTCATTATTAGTGGCAAACGGTGAGATACTTCCTGCAATCTGGGACATCCAAACCTCCACTGGGATCCAAGGTTCGGATAGCAGAAGAGGAGAGATATAGATACCAGCAGCCATGGAAGAGGAATTCAAAAAGAGGTTGCAAGAGATGCAGATACAGCACAGAGGACCAGTCTCAGAGCAGGTCATGCTGGGATGGTATGATTCTATTCACTGCAAACTCTGGAAAGAAACGCTAGCCCATGAGCAGCGCCACCAGGGAAAAAATTCTCTCCTGCATCCAGGAAAGGTACTGGTCGCAGTATGGATTGCGCGTACAGTTTTTGGGAGAAAAAACGCACAATAAGACAGTTGAGTTAAGCAGGCTGGTCTGGGCAGAAATGTGCTGGATAAGAGCTACAGAGCCCTCCGGTGGCATGTATCCTAAGCATTCCCTGTTATAATGGCATCTTCGCCAATGTGAACAAGGACTAACAATGCCCAATATCATAAAAAAGTATAGGAATGGACCTCTTGCCCAAACCTGTTTAGCTTGACAGCAGGGATTGGCTGGAAGTCTCCTTTCCAACCGTACCCCTCCACCATGCAATATTGGGATCTGAACTGAGCTCTTGTGGTCCCATGACCGCTTAATAAAATTCATTTTTAAGGTAATTGGCAGCAATTTGGATTGTAAAGGGATTTATATATACAGAAATGGTTAGTCTGCTTAAAAGACTTCACATAAGCTTTTAAAAGGGAGCAAAGAAGAGAAATTCATTATTAGGATTTATATAAACGGACTGTCAGCAGTGAAAACTGTTAGTTAAAAAATTATCTGGGCAACGTTACAGAAAATAGTTTTGCTATACTTTATTGCTAAGTGTCACAGAATAATGTCTATATATATTTTCACCTAAGATAAAATGTATCAAAACAGAAGATAGAGATCTGCCGGCTGTATGAAAAAAAATAAAAGTCAGCGGCTACAAATGCAGTAGCTGCTGACTTTTAATAAAATGACACTTACCTGTGCAGGGATCCAGCGCCATCCTCACCCGGGTTCTTTACCAGTTTTCAGGTCACCGGCCCGATATGTTTACTAAGGGAAGACACTGCGCATGTGACTTGTCCCATAAGGATGTGGACAATAGGGAGTTGAATTTTCTAAGCGATCCAAGCATAAGTGGGAGTGGGTACCTGCCAAAGCCAGGTACCCACTCTCCCCCAAAACCATAAATGTATCCACTTTTGTGAGAAGTTCCCCTTTAAAGTGTCACTAAACCCACATCATAAAAAAAGATGAATAAATGGTGGATTCCATGCTGTTCCTACTCACTCATCACTACGAGATTTTTTTTCTGTATTCTGCAAAAAACCTGGTTGATCCTGCTGCTTTCTGTCTCCCTCTTCTGTTCATGTCCCCAATTCAGCTAGGGATTTTGCAGAGCAGTGTTGGCAGCTCTGCACATGCTCAGTTTGCAGTGAGTTTCTATGCTGAGCATTTCCTCCCTATCACATCCCTATCTGAGCAGCTCATGTGACCATAGAGTCACACATGTGGGGCGTATACACAGTGGTAAATGACAGCCCGCTCCCTCCCTCCCTCCCTCCTCCATGCCCACTAACCAGCTAAACACAATGGTGGTGGGATATGTAGATTGCTGGAGGCTTCACCTCCCTATTATTTTAAGACACAGGCTGGAGGGGCGGGACACAGTCTGTGACTGGCAGAAATCCACCCACACCATGTTATTACTAAAAATGATAAATTTTTTTATTTTGAACATGTGACCAGCAGCAGAGAACTAGAAGCTCCTCCTGCTTAGGTTTCCCTGCAGACAGGCTGGGAGAGAGTTGGGTCAAGTGTGTATCGAATAGGACATCACCCCTACCTACCTCTTATCACCTATAATTGAGCTCCATGTTCTTATGATTGAAGATAAAAAAAATAAGTGTTGACTATAAATTATCTTCTTAACACTGCTACTTATTGCATAATATAGAACATAATATTGCTATACAGCTGCTCAGAGAGGACACAAAACCAATTATATATATTTTTTTGTTTCTCAAGATGAGCTTACGCTTTAAAGTGGTTGTAAAGGTTAGTTTTTTGTTTTTTTTAATAACATACATGTCATACTTACCTGCTCTGTGCAAGGGTTTTGCACAGAGCAGCCCCTATCCTCTTTTTCTGGGATCCACTGGCGGCGCTCCTGGCTCCTCCTCTTCATCGGGTGCCCCAACAGAGAGACCGTTTCCCTGGGGGCACCTGAGCGGGCGCGCTCATGAGTCCCGCTGCTGCATTCATTGACACAGACAGCGGGACTTGGCCCCGCCCCCCGCGTCACTGGATATGAAACCAAAATCAAGAACACGGGGACCTCAAACTAACTAGAGGGAAGTTCAAAATGAATCTTAGAAAGTATTATTTTACTGAAAGGGTGGTTGATGATTGGAATAAACTACCAACAGAGGTTGTGAGACAGTCAACAGTAAATGGCTTCAAACATGCTTGGGAAGAACATAAATCTATAGTCAGACAACGAGGTTAATGGGAAAAAATAAAAAACAAAAAAAAAGGTGCAGACTCGATGGACCTCTCAGTGTTTTTCTGCCGTCACTTTTCTATGTTTCTATGGATTTGACTAACACCAGGAGTCAATGGCTCCTGCTGCTATCAATCTATCCAATAAGGACCCAAAACAGCATCTGGAGTCGCTCTGGGGGCAGCTGCAGCAAAGAAGGTTTTTCACCTTAACTCAGAATGAATGAAGGTGAAAAACCTTGAGACTTTACAACCCCTTTAAGTTCCTTATCATGCCAAGTTGGATGGTGGGGTGAATCTAGTTCTTTAGCACTGCAAAGCAATATCACCAATCCATTAGGATGCCCATAGATAAACTATACCTTATATTATAATTGACATTCACAGATCCCCCAAAACGAACAGGGAACTCAATTCTAGACCCAGCGTCTGATGACCCAAGGCTTGGATAGGTTGAGCCATGCCCGTCTCTTTATGACCCTTCAAACTCAAGTTAACATGCGGGTAATCACGTGAACTTCCTAGGAAATGAGTAACCACCTGTACTACAGAGATCATTTACTAAACATTAATGGAAAGGTGACCACATCAGCCTCCGCGGAAGATAGAGAACTGCCTAATGACGAGAAAAGTCATCTACAGGTCAATTAGTAACTATTTCACATATTTCCTGAGCTGATAAAGCTTCTTGGGATATATGAACCCTTCTACTGACCGCCCTGTCCAACTAGGCCAAAACATTGCCTTCCACATGACGGTAGAGAGATGGAATGGCATTAAATGAAAAGAAATTTCTTTTGGGAGCCTGCTACTGTGGGACAGCACATTCCACAAATTCACGAAAGGGGGCAGAGTCAACCAGATGAAAAGGCAGCAGTTGGAGTGCTAGCAATTTGGCCAAGCTAGCATTAAGCATGTGCGGTCTGAGACCCCTGACTGTTATGGAATGGAGTCTCAGAAATTACTAGTGTTCCCCACCTCACCTTCCCAAATGCTGTCCATTGGGTTTCTGGGAGTTAGATTTTCAATGAATTGAATTTCCTGATAGGCGTTTCATTTTTTTTTATGGTAAGCCAGCCTTTTTCAACCTAATGGTTGAGATCATGACATCACCACCCCATCTCTCCATCTAGTCCAATCACAATGCATTAGGACAGCCACTCTAACAGGACCTAGAAGCTAGTGGATATCACTGTTATAGCGATGAATTAGTGGTGCCTACTACAGAAATGTCCTGCTTCCAGAGGGATTCCACAGGTATGGTATATACAGAGGTGGTCCAAGATGGAACATGCAAATATACAGCTGTGCTCATAAGTTTACATACCCTGGCAGAATTTATGATTTCTTGGCCATTTTTCAGAGACTATGAATGAGAACACAAAAACGTTTCTTTCACTCATGGTTGGTGTTTGACTGAAGCCATTTATTATCAATCAACTGTGTTTACTCTTTTTATATCATAATGACAACAGAAACAGCTGACTTTTGAGGCCTCATACACACGGGCGTCTCTTTAAAAATAAACAAAACGTCGGGCCCGACGTCAAGGAAAAAAAATTGGTGTTTTTCGGCGTTATGCATCAGCGTTAGTGAGCGTCGGCGTCAATAGGAGTTTTTAAAAAAAAACCATCCCTCTATTTTTCAACCTAAAAACATCAGCGTCAAAAAACGCCAGAACAATATTAGTTGGCGTTTGTTGGCGTTAGTTGGCGTCAAAAAATGCCAAAGGCCTCATACACAAGGGTGTATCTTCAAAAATAAACAAAACGTCGGGCCCGGCGTCGAGTAAAAAAAAAAAATGGCGTTTTTCGGCGTTATGCATCGGCGGTAGTGAGCGTTAGTGAGCATCGGCGTCTTTAAAAAAAAATCATCCCTCTGCTATTTTTCAACCTAAAAACTTTGGCGTCAAAAAACGCCGGTACAATATTAGTTGGTGTTTGTTGGCATTTTGCGGCATCGGCGTCAAAAAATGCCAAAACGTTGCAGCCTCAGAACGCGATGGCCATGGGTTCTACTTTCAGCTCTCTAACGCCGACGCCATCTACAGCTCAAAAACGCCAATGTTTTTATGGGGCCATTGACTAACATGGAGAGCTGCAGAAAACGCCGGCGTCAAAAAACGTCTGTGTGTATGAGGCCTAAATGGGTAGAACGCCGCTTTAACATCAATACAGCTTGCTAGATTTTGGAATACCTTACCAACTACCAGATGCCATCCCTCTTTCATACAGGTGAATCCCCTGAGGTGTTATAGTGAAAGGAAGAATGAATCTCTCTCCGGATTCTTCCCGGAAATGTAGCACATGCCTAAAGACGAGAGGGTTCCATCACTGCCTGCTAACCCAACTCCACTTCTTATGCCTGAATGAAGTGACGGCGTGCATTTTACCACTCATCGGCTCCACCAGAGCAGCCAGTAATGGTGATAATGACCATGTCAGTGACTCTACACCAAACCATTGTGTAACATTTTACTACAAGCCGAAGAATTGCCTAGGACAGACATAACGCTACGTAACTGGGATTTAAAAATAAATCAGTCACATCTGCTTTTCCTTCATTTCTTCCTCTCGGTGACTGCAAACATGCGTTATGGCTTGAAATGGGTCCAGGAAAAAAAAAAATAAAAACGTACTGCAAATCGAAATCACGTTTACCTGTAATAACTGAACAATGGTATAAGAGGGGAACCTAAATCCCTGAATGTTCCTCAATAAAACGCAAGCTTCTGTGGGGAGTATCAGGGGGAGGAAAAGGATAGATGAAAGGAGGAGGTGGGGGGGGGGGGCTCTCTCAGGATTTCATAGTCAACTTTTATCTTCCATCAGCTGCTTAATATCTCCTAAGTGCACTTGGCCGGGAACCAGCTAGAGAAACTTTTCACTGAAAGGGCAATTCTATTCCGACAGATAAATACACAACTGAGAAACTCCTATAGAGACCTGACACTGCACAGGGGGGGGGGGATTTACTAAACCTGGAGTGCAAAATCTGGTGCAGCTCTGCATGGCAGCCAATCAGATTCTAAGCTCAGCTTCTTCAATTAACGGCTTGCTGACTACCCTATAGCTGGGGGTATGCAATTAGCGGACCTCCAGCTGTTGCAGAACTACAATTCCATACCTCACAACTTTCTGAGACGGGGCACGAGGGACAACTATCAGCAAAAGTATGTAGGCATAGGACATGCCCCTCTGCCACGCCCCCTTAAAGGGGAATTGTACAACAAAAAAATGATTGGTTAAACCCACAAGTGCTTTTTTACCAGTATTATTCCATTATATTGGCTTATGGAATTTACAAATGCAGCAATTTAGAGATTGAATGAAAGGTTTAACACTGTGAAACACTTTTTGATAGATAAAAAGTGCATTTTATATACAACTATATAGATCAAAGCGAGGGACAAATGAGGAGGACAGAGGGACATTGCTCGAAATCAGGGACAGTCCCTCAAATTCCAGGACAGTTGGGAGGTATGCAATTCCCATGAGGCATAGCAATACTCTGACAGTCACAAGCCAGGGCTGTCTTAATGCATGGGCACCCCTGGGCACTGCCCAGGGGCCCCAGGTGCATGGGGGGGCCCCATGATAGTCTTGCATTACATACTTGCCAACTGTCCTGGCTTTGCTGGGATAGTCACACTTTTTACTAAGCTGTCCCAGGCTGACATTGTCCCGAACCTACATTGTGCCCTCCAGACCTTCCCTGTACTGTTCCCTGTTCTGCCTCCCCCTCGTACTGTGCCCTTTGTGTTGGATTATGGCATGTTTTCTTATTGTTTAAAATGGATTTTATTGAAAGTATTTATACTTTAATTCTTGAGAGTAGTTGCATAAATTGGGGCAAAATTGTAGGGGCTCCATTGTATTACTTTGCCCAGGGGCCCATGATGCTATTAAGACGGCCCTGCCACAAGCATGACACCCAGAGGCAGAGGCATGATGGGACTTGTAGTTTTGCAACAGCTGGAGGTCCGCTAATTGCATATACCTAGCAGATTTACTAATACAGAGCGGCAGCTGTACGCAAGATCGTGTACAATATATAGATTTTTTTTTTTAATTTTCAGAGAAGACAATTTTTTTTACTTTCTGCTATAAAACATATCCAATAAAAAAATGTAAAAAAAAATAATCAAATTTCTTCATCAATTTAGGCCAATATGTATTCTGCTACAGATTTTTGGTAAAAAGTGTATATTGATTGGTCTGCGCAAAAATTATAGTTATATTTTACAAACTATGGGATATATTTATAAATTTTTTCACTAGTAATGGTGGCGATCAGTGACTTATAGCGGGACTGCGATATTGTGGCGGACAAGTCGGACACTAACTGACACTTTGTGGAAACAGTGGCACTAATTTAGTGATCAGTGCTAAAAATATGCACTGTCACTGTACTAATGACACTGGCAGGGAAGGGATTAACATCAGGGGCGATCAGAGGGTTAATTGTATACCTAGGGAGTGCTTACTAATTGTGGGGGAGGTGCTTTGACTAGGGGAAGGTAAAGATCTGTGTTCCTGCTTAGCAGAAACACAGGATCAGTACATTCCCCTCTCACAGAACATAGGTCTGCCTTGTTTACATAGGCAGATCTCCGTTCTGCCTGTGTCCTGAGCGATCGGCGGGTCCCAGTGGACATCAAGTCTGCCGGACCCGCTGATTGGCTCCTGCTGTGTCCAATCATGTACTAGGTATGTTCCTAGCACAGAGCGGCCGCCCTGACGCAGTATGTGTGCATGGGTCCACATGTGGGTCCACATGTGGTTAAAGTAACACAGTACCAAATAGAAAAATATGGTCTGGTCATAAAAGGGGTAAAACCTTCTGTAAGGCAAGTGGTTAAAAAAAAAACAGCACTATCCATGTATGGGATAGCAGGAAAGGTGGAGTGGAGGGAACTTCATTAAGAGGGTGAAGATCTGCGTTAATAAGCTGCCCTTGAGATCCAGTCTGTGACTGTACCTTGACCAGTGATGGCGAACTTTGGCATCCCAGAAGTTTTGGAACTACATTTCCCATGATGCTCACCTACACTGTGTATGAGCATCATGGGAACTGTAGTTCCAAAATATCTGGGGTTCCAAGATTTGCCATCACTGGCCTAGGCTGAGATGGAGTCATCAGTCAGCTGCAGGCAAGAAGAACCATTTCTCCAGTCCCTCCTCCCCCAGCGATCAGACTGCCACATTGTGACTGTGTAGCAAGTTACAAGGTGAGAGGCTGCACAGGGGCTGATCTGTGCCAGACATTTGTGAATACAAGCCAGGAACTGCACAGACACCAGTATTTACATGTAATATATAGCATCTCCGGCCAGAAGTAGATGGTGACCTTTAATGATGCTGGAGAGCAAAGCAGGTGACGGCATTGTCAGGGAAAGCACAGTGATCTGTGAGAGGTAATACATATAACAGGGATAAGCAATTAGCGGACCTCCAGCTGTTGCAAAACTACAAGTCCCATCATGCCTCTGCCTCTGGGTGTCATGCTTGTGGCTGTCAGTGTCTTGCTATGCCTCATGGGACTTGTAGTTCTGCAACATCTGGAAGTCAGCTAATTGCATATCCCTGACATATGACACATTATTTAGTATGTTGCACATGGGTTCACTTTCAAAAAAGTCTTTCACGCTTCTTTATAAAATTTTGATTATTTTGTATGACAGAATCTTATTTGCTCTATATACAGAGTTCTTGTTTTGTGAATGCTTCCTAAAATGGGCTTTATCAAATACAAGTACAATAGATAAATACAACATAGACAAATACAACAAATACTACAAACAAATACAACACATTACAACAAATACAATAAATACTACAGATAAATACAATAAATACTACATACAAATACAACACATTACAATAAATACAACAAATACAACATACAAATACAACAAATACAATAAATACTACAGACAAATACAACAAATAAAACAAATACTACAAATGCAACAAATTACAAGAAATACAACAAATACTACAGACAAATAAAACAAATACTACAAACACTACAGACAAATAAAACAAATACTACAAACACTACAGACAAATAAAACAAATACTACAAATACAACAAATACTACAGACAAATACAACAAATACTACAGACAAATACAACAAATACAACAAATACTACAGACAAATACAACAAATACTACAAATACAACAAATACTACAGACAAATACAACAAATACAATAAATACTACAGACAAATACAACAAATAAAACAAATACTACAAATGCAACAAATTACAAGAAATACAACAAATACTACAGACAAATACAACAAATACTACAAATACAACAAATACTACAGACAAATAAAACAAATACTACAGACTAATACAACAAATGACAACAAATACAACAAACACTACAGGCAAATACAACAAATTACAACAAACACAATAAATACTACAGGCAAATACAACAAATAAAACAAATACTATATACAAATACAACAAATTACAACAAATACATAAATACTACAGACAAATACAACAAATACAACATAAATAAATGCAGCATACTAATATAAAAACAAACTGTGAATTGCTGGAAGCAAACCGTTGCAGTAACAAACATTTGCACTCCTCACTGGATACAAACCTGTACAGAACATTTGCACTCCTCACTGGATACAAACCTGTACAGAACATCCATACAATCTCTTCTGTGTCATGCGGCAGCGGAGGAGGAGATCGGGGATCAGCGTTGTATCCACAGCTGGAGTGAATTTAGTTTTGTATAGAACTTATAAACGGCCCATATCCTCTCCTTTCAGTCTGGATTACAGCTGGTCACCGGTAGCTACTGTATTCCTGTCTATACATCCCCAATTATGCGGATGGCCCCTTGGGTACCACAAAGTTTGATTTTAGGAAACGGTCATCAAATTACTGCTAATTCCTTCTCTATATTGATAGAAAATAATTTATTTGTGACATTAGATTAAGCTTCCTTTTATTTGTAATTAAAATGATAAACATGTCACACTAACCTGCTCTGTATAATGGATTTACACAGAGCAGCCCCCATCCTCCTCTTCTGGGGTCCCCTGCTGGCACTCCTGGCTCCTCCCCCCAAGAAAGACACTTTCTAGGGGGGGTTGGGGTGCTCATAATGCAGGCTTGCTCACCAAGCAGCCCTGTCTGCATCTATTGACACAGACAGCGGGGCTCAGCTCCCCTTGAAGAGCTTTCAAGGTGGAAAACCCTGCAAGTAACTTACGGTGCGTGCTGGAACTTTTAGTTCCATAGAAGCTAAAACAGAATGCAATGGAATAAGGCATCTAGAAAGAAAGTGGTGCTAGTCAAAACTGAATTGCAGTCAAAAGGCTTAATTCACAAAGCTAACACACCAGGACCTCTATGTTCAAATCAGTCAGAATGGTTAATAATATTGTTCTCTGTATTCATTGGAGGATATAGCTCTATACAGTCATTAAAGTACACAGGGCTGTGTTAATATGTGGTCACAGCTCTATGCATTCACTGGTGGACGCATCTCTATGTATTCATTGGTGAACAGAGATCTATGTGTTTATTGGTGGATGCAGCTCAATGCATCAATGGTGAATACAGCTCTCTGCATCAATGGTGAACGCAACTCTATGCATCAATGGTGGACGCAGCTCTATGCATCAATGGTGGACGCAGCTCTATGCATCAATGGTGAACGCAACTCTATGCATCAATGGTGGACGCAGCTCTATGCATCAATGGTGGACGCAGCTCTATGCATCATGGTGGACGCAGCTCTATGCATCATGGTGGACGCAGCTCTATGCATCAATAGTGGATGCAGCTCTATGTATCAATAGTGGACACAGCTCTATGCATCAATGGCGGACGCAGCTCTATGCATCAATGGCAGACGCAGCTCTGTGCATCAATGGTGGATGCAGCTCTATGAATCAATGGTGGACGCAGCTCTATGCATCAATAGTGGACGCCACTCTATGCATCAATGGTGGATGCAGCTCTATGCATCAATAGTGGACGCCACTCTATGCATCAATGGTGGATGCAGCTCTATGCATCAATGGTGGACGCAGCTCTATGCATCAATAGTGGACGCCACTCTATGCATCAATGGTGGACGCAGCTCTATGCATAAATGGTGGACGCAGCTCTATGCATCAATAGTGGATGCAGCACTATGCATCAATAGTGAATGCAGCTCTATACATCAATGGTGGACGCAGCTCTATGCATCAATGGTGGATGCAGCTCTATGCATCAATGGTGGACGCAGCTCTATGCATCAATGGTGGACGCAGCTCTATGCATCAATAGTGGATGCAGCACTATGCATCAATAGTGAATGCAGCTCTATGCATCAATGGTGGACGCAGCTCTATGCATCAATGGTGGATGCAGCTCTATGCATCAATGGTGGACGCAGCTCTATGCATCAATGGTGGACGCAGCTCTATGCATCAATAGTGGACGCAGCTCTATGCATCAATGGTGGATGCAGCTCTATGCATCAATGGTGGACGCAGCTCTATGCATCAATGGTGGACGCAGCTCTATGCATCAATGGTGGACGCAGCTCTATGCATCAATAGTAGACGCCACTCTATGCATCAATGGTGGACGCAGCTCTATGAATCAATAGTGGACGCAGCTCTATGCATCAATGGTGGATGCAGCTCTATGCATCAATGGTGGATGTAGCTCTATGCATAAATAGTGGACGCAGCACTATGCATCAATGGTGGACGCAGTACTATGCATCAATGGTGGACGCAACTCTATGCATCAATGGTGGACACAGCTCTCTGCATCAATGGTGGACGCAACTCTATGCATCAATGGTGGACACAGCTTTATGCATCAATGGTGGACGCAGCTTTATGCATCAATGGTGGACGCAGCTCTATGCATCAATGGTGGACACAGCTTTATGCATCAATGGTGGACGCAGCTCTATGCATCAATGGTGGACGCAGCTCTGTGTAATATGAGGACACACCAAAACAATCCATTCTATATATACATTACATTGTTGTTGGTAGATCTGAGGAAGATTGTACAGTGTATGGTCAGTTCTTGCAGCATTTATACTGTCTGTAAAATCTCCTCTCATTATCCAGTGTAGCTGCTGATGCACAGTATATGGCACACGTTGAATCTGCACAGACATGTACTACAGCCAGATACATATACACATACAAATTGCTGGAGAGAAGAGAGAGTTGAAGTTGCTGTGACCTGACCGTACAAAGTGAGAATGTTGCAGCACGTGACAGGGAATATTCAGCAACGGATCCCTTATATACATAATTCAGAAGTATAGAGAAGACTGAATAATTGTGAAGTATGTAACTCACCTTCCCTGCCCCATAGTACCGGCTCCACGCTGACTGGATTTATTACTACAAAGTCTTCTGTGAGATGTACTAATCTCTCCACCCTCCACCAGACTCTGCCAGCCGCCCCTCCACCCCCTCCCATCCATACAAATCCCCGTCCCCTCTACAGCTCTCCACCTCACTGACCTTTCATTTAGTGCTAAAGAGAAGGCTGAGCCTGGTCACATCAGTCTCTGTACCAGAGGAGCTTACACTCTAATGTCCCCCCCCAGTCACACACTATTATTATTATACATTTATATAGCTCTGACATATACCGCAGTGCTGTACAGAGATCACTGAGCCAGTTACATCAGTCTCTGTACCAGAGAAGCTTACACTCTAATGCCCCCTCCCCCACAGTCGCACGCTATTATTATTATACATTTATATAGCGTTGACATATACCGCAGTGCTGTACAGAGAACACTGAGAAAGTCACATCAGTCTCTGTACTAGAGGAGCTTACACTCCAATGTCACCACCATGGTCACATACAAGCACATAAGAAACCATTTTGGAAGAATCAGATTAAAGAAGAACTCCAGGCAAAATATTCTTCTTTATAGACACAGCAGGAAAGGGTTAGTACTCCTGTGAGGTTTTCTTTGCAATTGGTCTCCCCATTAGGGAAAGGTCCCCCCATCTCTTTTCCCTGTGAGGAGAATCTATAGGAAATCCACACATATGCAGGGAGGTAATACAAACTCCACGCTGACGTGAATAACTCCCAGAATCTAATCAGTGGCTAACTTCTTTATGCGATTAGCTGAGCTGTTTTAGTACGGGGTCATTATAAATGTCAAATGAAGATTTGAATCTGTTTATATTGTACGGTCTTCAAATAATTGTGTATTTCTGCAGCCATGGGGTTCTCGGTACGATTTCATTAAATTCTGAGTTTGCTCTGAGAGTTCATACAAAGCAGAATTTGGGTCTGTGATGCCTTCAAGTTGTAAGTTCAGCGCAGTGTGCGTTACATAACATTACATAGAAGATCCCAGTTATCAGATGTTATATAACAGGCGCCGCAGCAGAGAAGGTGGAAATCACAGGGCGACTAATTCCCCCATATCTGCCAGGAAGACCGACCTTTAACCTTTTCGTCCCAGAGGAACCCTTGATATAATTTTGAATTCTCTGGGAACCCCTGATAAAATAAATTCATTAATGGTCAGTGGGAAGAATGCTCCTTATTTTGGTGGTCAGTGGGAAGAATGCTCCTTACATTGGTGATCAGTGGGAAGAATGCTCCTTACATTGGTGATCAGTGGGAAGAATGCTCCTTATATTGGTGGTCAGTGGGAAGAATGCTCCTTACATTGGTGGTCAGTGGGAAGAATGCTCCTTACATTGGTTATCAGTGGGAAGAATGTCCCTTACATTGGTGATCAGTGGGAAGAATGCTTCTTACATTGGTTATCAGTGGGAAGAATGTCCCTTACATTGGTGATCAGTGGGAAGAATGCTCCTTACATTGGTGGTCAGTGGGAAGAATGCTCCTTACATTGGTGATCAGTGGGAAGAATGTCCCTTACATTGGTGGTCAGTGGGAAGAATGCTCCTTACATTGGTGATCAGTGGGAAGAATGCTCCTTACATTGGTGATCAGTGGGAAGAATGCTCCTTACATTGGCGATCAGTGAGAAGAATGCTCCTTACATTGGTTATCAGTGGGAAGAATGCTCCTTACATTGGTGGTCAGTGGGAAGAATGCCCCTTACATTGAAGGTCAGTGGGAAGAATGTCCTTTACATTGGTGGTCAGTGGGAAGAATGCTTCTTACATTGGTTATCAGTGGGAAGAATGCTCCTTACATTGGAGGTCAGTGGGAAGAATGCTCCTTACATTGGTGGTCAGTGGGAAGAATGCTCCTTACATTGGTGATCAGTGGGAAGAATGTCCCTTACATTGGGGGTCAGTGGGAAGAATGCCCCTTACATTGGTGATCAGTGGGAAGAATGTCCCTTATATTGGTGGACAGTGGAAGAATGCCACTTGCATTGGTTGTCAGTGGGAAGAATGCCCCTTACATTGGTGATCAGTGCGAAGAATGCTCCTTACATTGGTGATCAGTGGGAAGAATGCTCCTTACATTGGTGATCAGTGGGAAGAATGCTCCTTACATTGGGGGTCAGTGGGAAGAATGCCCCTTACATTGGTATTCAATGGGAAGAATGCTCCTTATACTGGTGGTCAGTGGGAAGAATGTTCCATACATTGGAGGTCAGTGGGAAGAATGTGCCTTACATTGGTGATCAGTGAGAAGAATGCTCCTTACATTGGTGGTCAGGGGGGAAAAATCCCCTTACATTGGTGGTCAGGGGGTGGAAATGCTCCCTATATTGGTGGCCAGGGGGAAGAATAACCCTTTAAAATAATGGTCAAAATGCCACCCCTAAATACAGCCAAAAGAATAGTCATGCAGCTGGGCTCTGCCAAGTGGAGCTGACGCTGGAACTATGCAGGCACCATCAGATGCAAGGTCAATTAGTCACAACTCAAGGACCCCCTAGCAACCTCTGGAGGAACCCTAGAGTTCCGTGGAAATCTGGTTGAGAATAACTGCTATAGATCTAGAGGTTTTAAAAGATCAGTTTCCCATTCTCTTTGAGCTCAAAACATGTCACTAAATCCTCATGAGTGATAAGGCTTCACAAAGAACCCCTCAGCCCTTTCCTTACCCAGGCACTGGGCCAGGGGTGTGACTGGACCATTTCTGACCTCCCTAAAACATAAGAAGCATCAGAAATACTTACCTTCTCCTGCTATACTTACATGACCAGCACCAGTCACGTGACCTAATGCTCAAGAATAAAGTAAATGTGAGGAGCCAGCATAGAATTTAAAAGCAGCTCAACAAGGCGGGGGTTGCCCCACAAAGTAGGGGCCACCCGAACTGAGAAGTCCACATGAAATCAATAAATGGAGCACAAAACAACCTTCCCAAGAGTTCATAGACTTTTCTTGCAAATAATAATGTGACTACAGGATGAAAAACAATAGCCAATATGTTTTGGGGACCAATAGATCCCCCTTCATTGGAGCAACATTTTTTTTCAAAGATTCGGGGGGGGGGGGGGG
>BLSH010246290.1:753248-770865 GCA_018402905.1 Glandirana rugosa | reverse complement strand
AGTGCAGGGTTTAGGAGTGTGTTGCATATAGAGTGCAGGGTTCAGGGGTGTGCTATGTACAGAGTGCAGGGTTTAGAAGTGCGTTATATACAGAGTGTACATAGCACACCCCTGGACTCTGCACTCTGTATGTAACGCACTCCTAAACCCTGCACTCTGTACATAGCACACCCCTGAACCCTGCACTCTGTACATGGGTGAGTGCAGAGTTCAGGAGTGTGCTATGTACAGAGTGCAGGGTTCAGGGGTGTGCTATGTACAGAGTGCAGGGTTCAGTGGTGTGCTATGTACAGAGTGCAGGGTTCAGTGGTGTGCTATGTACAGAGTGCAGGGTTTAGGAGTGTATTACATACAGAGTGAGGGGTTTAGGGGTGTGCTATGTACAGAATGCAGAGTTCGGCAATGTACTGTGTACAGAGTGCAGGTTTTAGAGATGTGTTATGCATATTGTGCAACCCCAACCCCCCCCCCCCCAAACTTCTTCACATCTCACTTCCCTAAACATGTACCGGACTCATGTGTAGGCGGCTCTGCCTCACCTTGCAAAGAGGTCGTTCTCCCTCTCAGATTCTGGAGATCTGTCCCCACTGCGTGCAGGGATCTGTTAGATCCAGAAAGCTGCTGAGAGTAAAGCTGTCCCTTGTACACACAGAAGGCTGTTGTGGCAGTGGGAAGCGGAGGGTGAGAGCTGGAGGTGGGGGAATGGAGTTCCGCCACTTTCCAGCTGCAGAACTGGGGGCAAGGGCCACATGACAAGACCCGGCAAGCCACATTTGGCCCATGGGCCTTGTGTTTGACATATGTGCTCTATCCAATGGAATTGCATAGAGCAGATAAGTGTAAATTCTATTATTAAAAAAAAAAAAATAAATGAAGACTTTACAATCACTTTAACGTGAATGGCATCTGATATCTAAAATTTCAAAGCATGTCTAAGGGAGACTTACAGTCTTCACACCCGAAAAAGCACACATCAGTCCCAAAAATGAATAAATTGCACCTGAAGCATAAGGCCTCATACACACGCGCGACTGAGAAAAAATAAGCAAAACGTCAGGTCCAAAGTTTTGGAAAAATCTGCGTTTTGCATTGGCGTTAGTGAGCATCAGAGTCAATAGGCGGTTTTTAAAAAAAAAAAAAACAGTCCCCTGCTATTTTTCAAATTAAAAACTTTGGTGTCAAAAAACGCCGGTTAACGCCGGTACGGCGTTAGTGAGCGTTTTGCCGATTAGCATCAAAAAATGCCAAAACGCTACAGCCTCAGAACGCGCTGGTCCCGCCTTCTAGAAACAGCTCACTTATGCCGACGCCCTCTACTGCTCAAAAACGGCAGCGCTTTTAGAGGGCCATTGAATAACATGGAGAGCTGCAAAAAACGCCCAAAAAAGTGGCGTCAAAAAACGCCCGTGTGTATGAGGCCTTACAGTCACCGAGTGCAATTCTAAACCAAACTCTATCCATAAACCTGATCAATAAAAAAGAAAGGTAACATTTTGCCTGCCTTGCTGTCAACAAAAATTAATCTCAGTAGGACCTGCTGCATCCAAAGGAGAGAACGATCAGTCATTCACATTACTTTAATCTGCCGGTGAAGCCATTCCTTTGTTGATTTGGATGGAGGCTTTGGGTTGTTGTCATGCTGAAAGGTCAAGTTCCTCTTCATGTTCAGCTTTCTAGCAGAAGCCTGAAGGTTTTGTGCCAATATTGACTGATATTTGGAACTGTTCCTTTTACCTTGACTAAGGCCCCTGTTGTAGCTGAAGAAAAAAAGCCCCAAAGCATGATGCTGTCACCACCATGCTTCACGGTGGGTATGGTGTTCTTTTGGTGATGTGCAGTGTTGTTTTTGCACCAAACATATCTTTTGTAATTATGGCCAAAAAGTTCAACCTTGGTTTCATCAGACCAGAACACATTTTCCCACGTGCTTTTGGGAGACTTCCCATGTGTTTTTGCAAAATTTTGCTGGGCTTGGATGTCTTTCTTCATAAGAAAAGGTTTCCGTCTTTCCTCTCTTTCCCAAAGCCCCAACATTTGAAGAATACGGGAGATTGTTGTCACCAGTCAGTGCTTGCCAGATATTCCTGCAGCTCCTATAGGCCTCTTGGCAGCCTCCCTGACCAGTTTTCGTCTCGTCTTTTCATCAATTTTGGGGGGACATCCAGCGCTTGGTAATGTCACTGTTGTGCCATATTTTCTCCACTTGATGATGACGGTCTTCACTGTGTTAAATGGAACATCTAATGCCTTGGAAATTGTTTTGTACCCTTCTCTTAACTGATACCTTTTAACAATGAGATCCCTCTGATGCGTTGGAAGCTCTCTGCGGCCCATGGCTTTTGCTGGAGGATGCGACTAAGAAAATGTCAGGAAAGACCTACTAGAACAGCTGAACTTTTTTGGGGGTTAACCCGAGGCACTTTTAATGATAGCAGGTGTTTACTAACTCCTATCTAACAGGAGTTTGAATGTGATTGCTTAATTCTGAAGACAGTTACATCCCCAGTTATAAGAGGGTGTGCACACTTATGCAACCACATTATTTTAGTTTTTTCTTTTTACCCCCCTAAAAGATTTCAGTTTGTTTTTTTAACAGAGTAGTACAGTTTATAGGTCACATTAAAGGTGGAAAAAGTCCTGAAATTATTTATCTTTGTCTCTTCTTTACATAACAGAAACCTGACATTTTAACAGGGGTTTGTAGCCTGTTTATATCCATTGCATATATATATATTTATTTTATTTATTTATTTCAGGTACTTATATAGCGCTGTCAATTTACACAGCGCTTTACATATATATTGTACATTCACATCAGTCTCTACCCTCAAGGAGCTTACAATCTAAGGTCCCTAACTCACATTCATACACATACTAGGGCCAATTTAGACAGGAGCCAATTTACCTACCAGCATGTCTTTGGAGTGTGGGAGGAAACCGGAGTCCCCGGAGGAAACCCACGCAGGCACAGGGAAAACATGCAAACTCCAGGCAGGTAGTGTCGTGGTTGGGATTCGAACCAGCGACCTTTTTGCTGCCAGGCGAAAGTGCTATCCACTACACCACTGTGCCGCCCTGTTATATTTTTTTTTTTTTTTTTTTATGAAAATATAAGGTTTTACTGAAACTTAGCATATAGTACATACATACACACACACATATTATATATATTTATATATATATATATATATAAAATAAATCAGGATGAAACTAACAAACACTCAGTAGAAGTATGACATGCAGAAAAAAATAAATTATAGAGATTGTAAGCTCTAACGAGCAGGGCTCTCTTATTCCTACTGTATTGAATTGAATTGTATTGCAGTTGTACTGTCTGCCCTAATGTTGTAAAGCGCTGCGCAAACTGTCGGCGCTATATAAATCCTGTATAATAATAATAATATTATTTTTATATATATATATAAAACTTTTTTTTAGAATATATATATATATATATATTTATTAATAATAATTGTATATATATATATATATATATATATATATATTATTATTATTATTAATAATAAATATATATTTAATACGATATATAAAAAAAAAAATATATATATATATATATATATATATAAAAAAATATATATATATATATATATATATATATATATATATATACACACATATGACTTTTTTATACTATATATATTTAAATGAAAATATAAGGTTTTACACATATATATATAAAATAAATACTGTTGGGATGAAACTAAAACACTCAGTAGAAGGACGACATGCAGAAGTTACAGATTTCCACCCCAATGATTTATATCTGAGGTTTCCTGGCTGCAATAAATCCCAACATTTCTCTTTACTAACCCTCGTCTGCACTTCCCAATCCTAATCCTGCATCCTCAGAAACATCCCTCCTGATAATATTTCATATCAAACCTCCTCAGCCGTCCCCTGCAGGTCTCCGGATTGCTTGAATTCAGCAATGCTGACCAAACACTGGGCTGTCACTGTGCACCCAGCTCTCTCACCCCGGGGACTCCGCGTTAATAATCTCCTGACTATGTCAATAATACAATGTTTTCACTAAACGTCCCCTCTTCTACAAATTGGAAACATGTCCACAAGCCTGGAATTCCACAGAACCCGGAGCTCTGCAGATCTGGCGGGGTTGTGGGTTTGGTGTCACATAGAAGTGTGTCCGGGTTAGGACAATTCTTTTTATGCAAAACCTGCAATGAGACCAATAGAGGCAGCCACTGGTGACCTTCTGAAAATGCCTATTGCCTGGTTCTTAAAGCTTCAGTAGTGTCATTGACCAAACGAATACACAAGCAAGTCAAGATTTCTGATCTGTACAATTGTGTCAGATCAGTTATTCTTCATATGTATAGTCCAATGAGAGCACCAAACCAACATCTAAGAAAACAGAGGCGTAACTAGAACCTTCAGGGCCCCGGTGCAAGAAATTATGAAGGGCCCCCCTGACCCCTGGTCAGGGCCCTTCCCTCTTCCCACTGATCCTGGGGCCCTTTACTCCCATCGCGGGGCCCTTTATTACGGTACCGCAGCGGGGCCCTTTCACAATTTCTGCAGTGGCCCCCTTTCTGCTATCTTCGGGCCTCCCCAAAGTGGTGAAATGCCAGGGCCCGGTCACAATTGCAACCTTTGCAATCCTGATAGGTCCCCCACTGGTGTCAGTAGTTTTTAATTGTATTATTTTTTACCATTTCATTTTATTTCTTTTACAATTTTATTTTTAATTCCACAAAGAGTTTATTGAGGAAAATAGTAAGAGTGTACAGTCTCACTTAAGGAAGCATATATTACAGACAGTTTATGCAATTGTAGTTAACAGTAATGCCATGGCAAATAAAATAAAAACATTTGTCTCAGAACGTATAGAGAAAAGGTAAGAACAATATACTGGATGAAACGAAAATATAGAATTAGAAATTGCTAAGGGGGGAGGCATTATGGG
Organism: Glandirana rugosa; assembly: GCA_018402905.1. Classification (NCBI taxonomy): domain Eukaryota; kingdom Metazoa; phylum Chordata; class Amphibia; order Anura; family Ranidae; genus Glandirana; species Glandirana rugosa. Next base: position 765,920 of record BLSH010246290.1, on the reverse strand, counting down.
TGAATGCCCGTTTCACGTGTGGGAGGGGGCGTTGTGCCCCTAGTGGAGACCAAAGGGGGGGGAGAAGTAGAAGGGTATAGGGGAATAGGGAAGGTATGGGAAGGGTGGAGGATAAATTAGGGGGGAGAGGTAGGGGGAGTATTCTTTTGGGGCCCAAGTTTCTTTTACAATTTTATTTTTACATTTTTTTAGGAGCCCTGTTGGGGGGCTTTGATGAAATTTCAGGGAGTCTAAACAAACCTCAGCCCTCAATCTCCATCTGTGTGACCTCAGCTGCACAGAATGAATGGACAGGAATAGTTGTGTACCTCCCATTCATTCAGAAATGGAAGTATAGTAAACAGTTTACTATGCTTCAGTTATGAATGAACCAATTGGTACCAATCACTGGCTCTGCCCATTCAGAAAAGGAAGGAGCCGGTAAATTACAAATTTACCGACCCCTTCTCATCTCTCCATCATGACTCATCTTCTACAGCAGCTGGCAGGAGAGAGGAGGGGGGAAGACAGCAGCTCTCTCAGGGGACCAGGGAAGCACACAGGGACCCTGGGAACAGCAGAAGAAAAGTAACCTGGATAGGAGGGTTGGCGGGGGCAGCATATAGAGGAACCAATCTATTCCATTCGGAGGAAAATGGAGGAGATTGGTTCCTCTAAATGCCGTCACCGCCATCCCTCCTATTCAGGTGTACAAGGGAGGCACACGGGCCCCCTGGAGCATGGGGCAATTGCAACCCCTGTAGTTATGCCCCTGTAAGAAAGTGATTGTAAACCCATATATTAGAAAAAACAAAAAACAAAGATGCTATACCTCCATGACTATTATTATTTCAGGTACTTGTATAGCGCCGCCAGTTTACGCAGCGCTTTACATATACATTGTACATTCACATCAGTCCCTACCCTCAAGGAGCTTACAATGTAAGGTCCCTAACTCACATTCAGGACAGGATCTAATTAACCTACCTGTATATCTTTGGGGTCTGGGAGGAAACCAGAGTTCCCGGAGGAAACCCACTCAGGCACAGGGAGAACATGCAAACTCCAAGCAGGTAGTGTCGTGGTCGGGATTCGAACTAGCGACCCTTTTGCTGCAAGGCGAAAGTGCTATCCACTACACCACTGTGCCGCACTAAGCCCCGGGACAGGGCGAAATGGGTCGGTTGGCAGGACCTAGACCAGTGATGGCGAACCTTGGCACCCCAGATGTTTTGGAACTACATTTCCCATGATGCTCATGCACTCTGCAGATTATTTGTGCATCATGGGAAATGTAGTACCAAAACATCTGGGGTGCCAAGGTTTGCCATCACTGGCCTAGACGGAGCTAGTGGAGGCTGCTACCACTTACATGATGGATGGCTGCTACCACTTACATGATGGTTGGCTTTGCATGGCGTATGGCATTCAGGACACTTTTTTTGGTTCTATAGCTTGTATGGAGTCAGGACAGACTCTCATCCATCCTGCACCCACAGCGGAACCTACCGGGCAGAGCTGTAGTAGCCTAAGCATGGACTCAAAAGTTTATTCAGGTTCACAAATATGTTATACTTATCTGCTTTGGGCAGTGCTTTTGCACAGAGCAGCCCTGATCCTCCACTTCTGGCACTCCTGGCTCCTCCCCCCTGTCCACCATAGCAAGGCGCTTGCTATGGGGCGCACATGCAGGCTCAATCCAGAGTTGCACTGCCTGCATCCATAGACACACACAGCGTGGCTTGGCCCTGCCCACCGCTATCTCATCACTGGCTGTGATTGACAATAGTATAAGCCAATAGCTCCCACTGCTGTCTCTGAGCTTATGAGGAGAGAGAGAACAAAGAGCCACTGCTCTCATGCACATCGTTGGATCAAGATTGGCTTAGTAAGTATAAGGTGAGCAGGGCCTGGGGATCTGCACTCAGAAGGTTTTCTTACCTAAATGCAATGTTCTAAAACCTTCAGGATTTAGAACCAGTTTTGATGATAACATTTTAAAATTCATAGAGGAATAACGCATTTCAGGGGCCAAAGGACCTTTGCTGCATTCACTAACACTGGTGTAACCTGCCCTCCTGAAACATTCCCAGCAGTGAATCACAGTGCAGATTTATTCAGTATCTGCTTACCTGAGTCTGTTTAAGCACAGTCAAACTTTTCAAGTCCTGATGAAGGGGAGTAAGTTAGGCCCCTGAAATGAGTTGGATGTATTCTGCTATGAATCAGTCTTATCCTGAAAATATCTTGGGAGTCTTGGACGTTTGTTTGGCACTTTCATTGGATTGTATGTATATTTTACAATTCTATTTAGACATTTTACATCCCTAGGTGGATGACATCACTACTCACTGCTGCGGCACTGCAACTATTCGAGTCACCCATTGGATTATGAAAGAGCATTGTCACACTGCAGATCTCCTCCCTTTTGCTATTTATAGACAAATCAGGATGGATAAAAATCGAGAATTTTTTTTAAAAAAAAAAAGAAAAAATCATTTTTTTTTAAAAAAAATTTTAATCTGATTTTTTTTATTTTTATCAAATTTATTTTAACCGGTTCTGGACCGGCTCACGTACATTTACTGCTGCAGAGTGGCACGATCCTGCGAATCACCGTCTACAAGCGGTGGCTCGCTCATGCGCGGCTACCTGTGATTGCCTGCCAGAGAAGAAAAACGGGGATCCGCCGATGTTAAACCCGCTCTGTCAGCATGTAAGAGATCTACTGATCCCTGTCACTGGGATCAGTTAGATCTCTTATGCCCCTGGCAGCCCAGCCCAGCCCCCTCACAGTTAGGACACGCCTAGGGAACACTGTTAACCCCTAGATCACCCCCTGCAGGTTAACCCCTTCACTGTCAGTGATATTTACACAGCAATCAGTGGACATTTAAATTTCTGAATGCTGTATAAATGTCATTGGTCCCAAAAAAGTGTCAAAAATGTCCGATATGTCTGCTGCAATATCGCAGTCCCGATAAAAATTGCAGATCGTCGCCATTACTAGTAAAAAAAATTGTAAAAATGCCATAAATTCATTCTCATGGTTTGTAAACAGGGCAACTTTTGCACAAACCAATCAATAAACGCGATCGCAATTTTTTTTTTTACTACAAATATGAGGAAGAATATATATCGGTCAAAACTGATGGATAAATGTGTTTTTTTATATATTTTTTTTGGATCTGTATTATAGCAAAAAGTAAAAAATATTGTTTGTTCAAAATTATCGCTATTTTTTTTTGTTTATAGCGGCGATCAAAAATGACGCAGGGGGGATCGAATACCACCAAAAGAAAGCTCTATTTGTGGGAAAAATAGGACGCCAATTTTCTTTGGGTACAACGTCGCACAACCGCGAAATTGTGAGTTAAAGCGACGCAGTGCCGAATCGCAAAAAGTGCTTTGGTCCTAACGTGGGAAATCCTTTCAGTCCTTAAGTGGTTAATAAAATGCTTTTAGAGTAAAAATCTATCTAAAGATAGTTTTCTATTTAAGATTGATTAATAAATTAGTTTAAATGGAGCTTAGTTATGTAGCATGAGGCTGTATATTCTGCAATATTTACATTTTTGGTAAACTCATTCAACGAATCCAAGCTCTGCAAGCTGAGATAACATGCACTGCATTGATGCATTCACACAATGTCACAGTAACCATGAGATAAAACAAAGTTCAGGAATATTCCTTTATCCCATTGTTTTGCAAATCTATGTACACTACAAACTGTATGATTGAATAGGTTCTGATATCGCTGTTTTACTAACCTGACCGCTTATTATTCTAAATAGGAAACCTTTGTTTTGTTTGCAAATATTAAAGAGTCTAACTACCAGCAAGAATAAGTCCTTACATTTAAAGAGCACCTGTCATTTCAGATCCATCATGGCAGCGCCTGTTAGCGGGCATCCACTCACCTGCTGCTGCCACGTCCCTCACCTTCCTGTGTCACTGCCGCATCACCAGCCATCCCATTAAAGTGAATGGGACTATCAGTGAGTCACCAGTGGGTCAGAGGAGGAGCCGCTGCGGGTCAGAGGTGACAGTTGCTCTTTAAAAATGATTTAAATCAAATCCACCCTGAGACGAATGTATAAATAAAAAAAATATAAACATTGTTGCACAAACTATAAAAAAAAAATATTTCAGAACATGTGATTGTATCATTGGTGATGAAGCACAGCTCATTCATAAGCCAGTATAAGTAGGCGGCCGCTGTCAGGTGTTTGGCGGCATTCTGCTAAGCGGCATCCACACTCAGTAAACAGTCCAAGATACGGTGACCCCATTATAAGACCACGGGGTCATTCAAAGAAAAAGAATCACCTTGACTTCCAAAACGGCCGCGTTAATAATTAAAGGGAGTGAAGTTAAAAAGTAAACAGGTGAGAGCCCAAATCATTTCATGTGGTGGGAAAATGTTTCCAGCTAGACACGCCGGCCGTCCTCTCCTCTGATACCACAAAAGGAATGACCGGTTCTCTGACCTCAGAGATTACAATATAGAAAAAATAAATAAATAAATCGAATTTACTATTTAATCACAGTGTATGTGCGCCCCCTTCTGTCCTGAGTTAGGAAAAGCTTTCATCGAATTACTGCCCGAGTTTTACTATGAAGATTTGTCTACATGTACGAGATCAAAAATCACCAGGGTTCAAAGCTTAACAAAATAATAATGAAAACTATAATAAAACAAACATTACTGTAAAAATATAAACTTAGCCTTCCTTAAAAGTGGACATTGACAGCCAGAGCAGTGGATGGTGTCACTAGGGCAGAATTTTGTGTCAGTAGGGCAATGGATGGTATCAGTAGGGTGGTGGATGGTGTCAGCAGGGCAGAAGTTGGTGTCAGTAGGGCAGTGGACTGTGCCAGAAAGGCAGAAGTTGGTGTCAATAGGGCAGAGGCTGGTGTCAGTAGGGCAGTGGATGGTGTCAGTAGGGCAGAGGATGGTGTCAGTAGGGCAGAGGATGGTGTCAGAAGGGCAGTGGATGGTGTCAGTAGAGCAGTGGACAGTGTCAGTAGAGCAGAAGTGAGTGTCAGTTGGTCAGAAGTTGGTGTCAGTAAGGCAATGGATGGTAACAGTAGGGCAGTGGATGGTGTCAGTTGGGCACAAGTTGGAGTCAGAAGTAGGGCAGTGGATGGTGTCAGTTGGGCAGAAGCTGGTGTCAGTAGGGCAGCTGATGTCAGTAGGTCAGAGGCTGATGTCAGTAGGGCAGTGGACGGTGTCAGTTGGGCAGAAGTTGATGTCAGTAGGGCAGTGGATGGTGTCAGTATTTTTTTTACCATATTTTAAAAAAAAAATTTTTAGGAGCTCTATTGGGGGCTTCGGTGAAATATAAGGATTATGGGCACAAATTGTGGACACCTTACAGTGATGGTCAGAGACTGTGGGCACCTTACAGTGATGGTCAGACTGTGGGCACCTTACAGTGATGGTCAGACTGTGGGCACCTTACAGTGATGGTCAGACTGTGGGCACCTTACAGTGATGGTCAGACTGTGGGCACCTTACAGTGATGGTCAGACCGTGGGCACCTTACAGTGATGGTCAGACTGTGGACACCTTACAGTGATGGTCAGACTGTGGACACCTTACAGTGATGGCCAGAGACTGTGGACACCTTACAGTGATGGCCAGAGACTGTGGACACCTTACAGTGATGGCCAGAGACTGTGGGCACCTTACAGTGATGATCAGACTGTGGGCACCTTATAGTGATGGTCAGACTGTGGGCACCTTACAGTGATGGTAAGACTGTGGGCACCTTACAGTGATGGTCAGACTGTGGGCACCTTACAGTGATGGCCAGAGACTGTGGATATGCTTCAATGATGGTCAAAAGACTGAACAGCTTACAGGAGATAGTGAGAGAATGAAGACCTGCTACGAGAGATAGTCAGAGACTGTGGACATGCTACAGGAGTGGGTGGGAGACAGTCAGAGACTGGGGACGTGTGATACGAGACTGCTAGAGATTGCTTCCAATTAGCAAATTAATGCTCCCACTCTAATCACTGACTGCTTGGGCCCAAGGGCCAGAAAACAAATATCAAAGGGCTGCATGTGGCCCTGGGGATGCAGATTGGGATTTCTCCACTTTTTAAAAATATTCCTATTTCTAGAGGATGTACACCACCCAAAAAATGGTGAATCCCTTATTTTTAACCGAGGGAAGAGGAAAGAAGAGCTTCCCTCTGTGTAATTTTGTTTGGTTCTCGCTGCATTTCACCAATTGGTTCTCCAATCCATCTCCTTTTCACACTTTGGCGTTACGGCTTCTATGAACATTTATAAACTGCAAAAAATCTGCCGCCAAGATTTCAGCGTCAGAACGTGTCACAGTGCGACCAAACAAGAAGCAATTATTTGTCTGCGCTTTATAAATAATGTGTGTGGAACAGATGGAAGTTCTCGCTTATCTGGACATCTGTGAGCAGCAGGAAGCAGACTCGGATATTCCATCACCAAACTGCTACAAAAACACTGCGAACGCTCCAGGCTCCGCTGACCCCTGAAATTAAATTCAAACAGAATACGAGGCGCGGCTTTGATGTGCGAGATGTGAGGAAAGATGTTCACAGGAATACAGGGAGGGTGTAGCAGATTCCAGCGAGCGTACCCTACGCAAAATCCAATTTATTACCCCCCCCTTATCCAACCTTCTCCTCCCACATACATTGGGTTGGATATACATTGTGTCTACAGGGAGATGTCCTACATCTTCCAGGTCATCCTCATCTCGTCAACTTCTCAAACTTTTGGTCTTTTTTTTTCAGTAGATGCAGCTTCAGAGTCTCAGAGCATCACCGCCTGCATATACCTTCACCTGCAAACCCTGCATAACGTAGCAGGTAGGCAGGGCCGGCTCTACCACTAGGCAGAATAGGCGGCTGCCTAGGGCGCACTGCCGCCCAGGGCGCCAATCCCCTGTCCATATACTACCCCAGCCTGTCCATATGCTACCCCAGCCTGTCCATATGCTACCCCAGCCTGTCCATATGCTACCCCAGCCTGTCCATATGCTACCCCAGCCTGTCCATATGCTATCCCAGCCTGTCCATACACTATCCCAGCCTGTTCATATACTATCGTAGCTTTCCATATACCTGCAGACCATGGCTGGCATGAGGAAGTGAGCCGGTGCCGCTATTATTTGTCTTTAGGCAGGGTCCAGAGGCACAGGAGCGGGCCTGTGGCCCACGGCTAGAGAAAAAGGTAGAGAGGCGCTGCAAAAATCTCCACCTCCGCCACCTCCATTGTATACATGGGCAGGGCAAAGGGGGAGGGGTCAGGGGCGGAGCCAAAGGGGGCGTCAAAATGAGGTTTCGCCTAGGGTGTCAAAAATCCTTGCACCAGCCCTGCAGGTAGGGAACCCCCCAAAAACAGCCTCTGTTTAGAAAAAGAGGATAGAGATCACCCGAGGAAGAGTCCATTTAGGGTTTGTTCACACAAGTGGCTAAGTGGTAGAACTACATGGTTGAGCCATGATTTTACTGCCCACCTGAACACGGGCATGCAGCCACTCCTGGCTGGACATGCAGCCACTCATGGATGTACACATGCAACAGCAAAAATGAAACAGCATGTTGCATTCAGCAGGCATCACCGGCGCTAAATGTGACCAACACAAGTCCATGGGGCCATGCCGCAACCGCACTGTAACTGCATGCAGTTGTGGTGCAGCAGTGCAGCATTTACAGGGTTAATTCAGGCAGAGAGGAGGCGATGTAGGAGGAGGCCTGCAAAGCATCGCAGCTGCAGCAAAAATGATCCCTGCTGTCCCATTCAGCAAGCAGTACCATATGCTGACAGTGGCCCATTCTACTGAGTGGGAGTGCTCTGCAATTGTCCCACAACCTCCTGTCTAATATGGTTCTAGTATGTATGCATATGAGATAGGGAAGTAACTCCACTTTTGTTGAGTAAAAAAAAACCCTCCCTCTGTGGGTGATTTATGTACATTGCAGGGATTTTAACAACCTTTTTTGCAAATTCCTATCTTTTGTTATTCTGAAGAAATATCTTTTTGTTTCTCTGTGTCCATGTGCTAAGTGAATCTGTATGGGAGCGGTTTCATAATTATCAACCAGCTGCTGCACCTGCAGGGCTCTCTAATGAGGAAAGTGGGAGGGTCTGCATCCCTTTAGACGTGATTTTCTATTGGGAGTATCTGACCAAAAATGACATTTTTGTTGCAGGGGAAGCCAAATCTGACTTGTATCTTAGTGCAGACTTCTGGGGAAATCAGTGAGCCAATCGCACAAGCAAGAAATTATGGTTTCTGGGGGGAGTTCTGTATACCATTTGTGTACAGAGCGCCTCCAGTTGGCCATATTGCATTTTACAGATAATTACAGCGCTGCAAATTGAAAAGGAAGGGTCATTTTTAACCACTTGAGGACCGCCGATCGGCATCTGACGGCGGCAAAGTGGCTCGTTCCCGCAAATCGCCGTCATACGACGGCAGCTGCGGGAACGAGTTTAGTGAGCGCGCGCGCGCCGCCGGAGGCGCGCCCGCGCGCTCACTGTGTTCGGGGAGGGCCGGGTAGCGGGTGCGGCGGCTTCGATTGCCGCCGGCCACCCGCGATGGCCCCCCTGGAGCGAATGAGCGGAGGTCGGTGTAAGTAAACACGGACCTCCGCTCTGTGTGAGGGGGAAGGGCTGTGATCACAGCCTTCCTTTACGTGAAGGCTGTGATCACTTCCTTTCCCCAGATAGGCAGTCCCCCATACAGTTAGAACACGCCCAGGGAACATAGTTAACCCTTAGTGCGCCCCCTGCAGGTTAACCCCTTCACTGCCAATGGCATTTACACAGTAATCAGTGCATTTTTATAGCACTGATCGCTGTATAAATGCCAATGGTCCCAAAAAAGTGTCAAAACGTTCCGACATGTCCGCTGAAATATCGCAGTACCGCTAAAAATCGCAGATCGCCGCCATTTTTAGTAAAAAATAAAAAAAAATTAAAAACCCCAAAAATGAATTCTCATCATCTGTAAACGCGACCACTTTTGCGCAAACCAATCAATAAACGCCGATTGCGATTTTTTTTATCGCAAATATGAGGAAGAATATAAATCGGCCAAAAACGGTGAAAAAAAATGTTTTTTTATATTTTTTTTTTTGGATTTGTATTTTAGGAAAAAGTAAGAAATTTGGGTTTTTTTGCAAAATTGTCGCTCTTCTTTTGTTTATAGCGGCGATCAGAAATGACGCAGAGGGGATCAAATACCACCAAAAGAAAGCTCTGTTTGTGGGAAAAAAAGGACGCAAATTTCGTTTGGGTACAACGTCGCACGACCGCGCAATTGTCAGTTAAAGCGACGCAGCGCCGAATCGCAAAAAGGGCTCCGGTCCTAAAGCTGGAAATCCTTCCGGGGCTGAAGTGGTTAATAACATTCAATTACAATATGACTTGAGTTGCAATTGTATATGCTATATTATTATTTTTTATTTGCTATTATTTTTCCCAATGGAAGTGGAGTTACCCTTTAAACTGTAAATTCCTCAAAGACAGGAATAAATACAATGTTCAAAATTACAGTGTATATTGTGTATACACTATATTTTTGTATTGAACACTGAATGAATTAGGTGTTATTGTTGCGCTACTGTGAATCTTGCTCTCTCTCTCTCTCTCTCTCTCTCTCTCTCTCTCTCTCTCTCTCTCTCTCTCTCTATATATATATATATGCACTTAGGCATATATACAGTATCTCAGAAAAGTAAGTACACCCCTCACATTTGTGTAAATATTTTATTCTATCTTTTCATGTGACAACACTGAAGAAATGACACTTTGCTACAATGTAAAGTAGTGAGTGTACAGCTTGTATAACAGTGTAAATTTGCTGTCCCCTCAAAATAACTCAACACACAGCCAATAATGTCTAAACCGCTGGCAACAAAAGTGAGTACACCCCTAAGTGAATCATAAACATTGACTATGTTGCTAGGGAAATCGAGCGATTTTCTTTCCTTCCACCCGTGGTGGAAAAAAAAAGAAAATTGCATAACCTATGGGCTGCTTTAGTTTGCTGGTAATGCTGGCCCCATACAGTCAGGTGAATGGAGGAATTCCCCCCTTCCCACCAGGACAAAGGCAGAATACACTGATTAGCGGCTGCAACTCAACCCAACATGTTCCTTTGACAGATGTCGATTAAACAATCAATTTCTGCTGAGCGGGGGGGAATCCCACACACGAAATTCATCCCATCCCTGCTGGGTGGCTGGCTTAAGGAGACCATACAGAAATTGTACTCACTGAGATGTGTGTCACCCTTAAATCCCGGATTCACATTGGTGCGATGCAGAAAACCCTATTTTAAAGGGGCTTCTCCACTCTCAGGCGATTTCCCTCTGAAGTGTACGTAGCCCTCTTATAAAATATATTATCTTTGCATTTTAGCTCGATCATGTGATGTTTTAAAAGATTAGTGCAATTTCTCAATAAATACACCAGAGGGCGACACTGCACCATTATTTGTGCTGTCAGACTACAGCGCCTGGCACTGACGATTGCACATCTATGGGGAAGCTGCAGGTCAGCGATTTTCACCATGGTATCTTATAACACAAGTGCAGTTAGTGGGGGTGATTGATTGCACAGGCAAAACATCAATCTGATAGTTATTGATCCTTTCGGAAGAAGGAAATGTTGGCATTATCTGTCTATTCCTCCATATGGATATAAGTAGCCAGCAAAGAGAGGTACAGTCTATTAAATCCACAAGCACTTTAATCCTGCCTATACACATACAGCTGTGCTCATAAGTTTACATACCCTGGCAGAATTTATGATTTCTTGGCCATTTTTCAGAGAATATGAATGAGAACACAAAAACATTTCTTTCACTCATGGTTGGCGTTTGGCTGAAGCCATTTATTATCAATCAACTGTGTTTACTCTTTTTATATCATAATGACAACAGAAACTCCCCAAATGACCCTGATCAAAAGTTTACACACCCTGGTGATTTTGGCCTGATAACATGCACACAAGTTGGCACAAAGGGGTTTGAATGGCTATTAAAGGTAACCATCCTCACCTGTGATCTGTTTGCTTGTAATTAGTGTGTGTGTATAAAAGGTCAATGAGTTTCTGGACTCCTGACAGACCCCTGCATCTATCATCCAGTGCTGCACTGACGTTTCTGAATTCTGAGTCATGGGGAAAGCAAAAGAATTGTCAAAGGATCTGCGGGAAAGGGTAGTTGAACTGTATAAAACAGGAAAGTAATATAAAAAGATTTCCAAGGAATTGAGAATGCCAATCAGCAGTGTTCAAACTCTAATCAAGAAGTGGAAAATGAGGGGTTCTGTTGAAACCAAACCACGGTCAGGTAGACTAACTGAGATTTCAGCCACAACTGCCAGGAAAATTGTTCGGGATGCAAAGAAAAACCCACAAATAACTTCAGGTGAAATACAGGACTCTCTGAAAACATGTGGTGTGGCTGTTTCAAGATGCACAATAAAGGAGGCACTTGAAGAAAGATGGGATTGCATGGTCGAGTCGCCAGAAGAAAGCCATTACTACCAAAATGCCACAAAGTATCCTGCTTACAATATGCCAAAGAGCACAGAGACAAGACTCAAACCTTCTGGCACAAAGTCATTTGGAGTGATTAGACCAAAATTTAGCTTTTTGGCCACAACCATAAAATCTACATTTGGAGAGGAGACAACAAGGCCTATGATGAAAGGTTCACCATTCCTACTGTGAAACACGGAGGTGGATCGCTGATGTTTTGGGGATGTGTGAGCTACAAAGGCACGGGAAATTTGGTCAAAATTGATGGCAAGATGAATGCAGTTATCAAAAAATACTGGAGGAACATTTGCATTCATCAGCCAGGAAGACGTACTTTGACATTCTAACATGACAATGACCCAAAACACAAGACCAAGTCGACCTGTCATTGGCTACAGCAGAATAAAGTGAAGGTTCTGGAGTGGCCATCTCAGTCTCCTGACCTCAATATCATTGAGCCACTCTGGGGAGATCTCAAACATGCAGTTCATGCAAGACAGCCCAAGAATTTCCAGGAACTGGAGTTTTTTTGCCAAGAGGAATGGGCAGCTTTACCATCTGAGAAGATAAAGAGCCTCATCCACAAATACCACAAAAGACTTCAAGCTGTCATTGATGTTAAAGGGGGGCAATACACGGTATTAAGAACTGGGGTATGTAAACTTTTGATCAGGATCATTTGGGTAGTTTCTGTTGTCATTATGATTTAATAAGAGTAATCACAGTTGATTGATAATAAATGGCTTCAGCCAAACACCAACCATGAGTGAAAGAAATATTTTTGTGTTCTCATTCATATTCTCTGAAAAATGGCCAAGAAATCATAAATTCGAATAATTTAGTATTACTGTTGTCTTTGATGGGTTTACTAGGACTAGTTTTCAAATGTATGGGGTCAAGAATTATGGCACATAACGGGGGGAAATTGTAGTTACTGTCGAACTTCAGAAAACACCATAAACACCTACTCCGAGAAATAGAAGAGTCTACCATTTCGACGGGTAAGGAGAACCGTTTTTTTGAGGTCAAGGACCTTTAAGAACCCGACAGAACGTACTTGACGTACAAACTCTAGAGGGGTCTCACCGAGTTACTATAACTCCAGTCCTCTGACTCTACCGGTGAGGTCTTGGAAGTGAAATAAG
>BLSH010246290.1:698178-715477 GCA_018402905.1 Glandirana rugosa | reverse complement strand
GATGAAATTAAATTTTGACCTTTTTTATTGGATATGTTTTATAGCAGTAAGTAAAAAATATATATATTTTTTTCAAGATTGTCGGTCATTTTTTCTGTTTGTAGCGCAAAAAATTAAAATAGCAGAGGTGATCAAATACCACCAAAAGAAAGCTCTATTTGTGGGGAAAAAAAAGGATAAAAATGTTATTTGGGTACAGCGTTGCACGACTGCTCAATTGTCAGTGAAAATAACGCAATGCCGGATCGCAAAAAATGGCCTGGTCAGGAAGAGGTGTAAATCTTCCGGAGGTGAAGTAGTTAATGCAGAGAATGTATTAAAAGATGTATTAGAGTTTTTTTTTAAAGAATTATACTTACCAAGGTGGATGCAGCATTGGTACACTGCTGTATCTGTGCCCCCCCCCCCCCAGCTATAAGACTGAGAACCAAGTGGTCAAACACCCCTGTTCACTCGGTTCTCAGTGCTCCCTGTCAGACTGTCGGTCACCGCTGTCTGCTCTGCTCCCCCGTCCCCCCAGAGCTTACTGGATCGTTGGGCTGTGGAGTGGGTGGGAGCGGATGAGAGGCTGAGCCGGCTGCTGGTCCAGGCATGTGGGTGGTTCCCAACCATATGGGCGGCTGGTGGGGCTTTTTCTTTATTTTTTGTGGGGGGGCAAACAAACCCCCCCCCCCCCGGGCCAACAGCAGAACGGCACTAGCACAACTGCCTCTATAACCACCGCCCCCCCCCCCCACTGTGCGGCACTAGCACCCCCAACAACCCCCCACCCACTGTCTGCTGGTCAGTCCTTACCCTGGATGCGGGCGGTGAGAGCAGCGGTCGGGTCCTTATGGACTGTGGAGCTGATGCGGCCATCTTCCAGCGCGGTCGCCCCTGTATGGCGGGCTCGGAGAAAGCTGCTCCGGTGTCCTCTCCTGGAGCACCTTTCGCGGTGCAATTCCTCTCTGCCCCTCCCAGCGCTAGGCGTCCAACAGGATTGCCTGGTGTTTTGGCCAATCGGGGAAACGGGTTTCATACCCGCTTCCCAATTGGCCGGGAGAGGGATCAATGTTGCAACAGCGAATATTCATTCGCTGTTAAACACACCTGAGTGGTCTCTGGATGCAATGCTCTGCGCCCCGAGCCCACCATATTTTGAAGCCTATTAGAGCCTCTGGCTCTAATCAGGTGCTTCAAAATACACAACCCCCACAATTGTAATTCATGAAAGGCGCCGGGCCCATGGATAGGGAAAGGGCGGCGGCGCCCGTGTGCCTACAATGCACGGGCTGCCACTGATGGGCGCAATCTTTCCCAAGCCTGGACCAGCTCTGTGATGCCAGCTGACAGCAGGCTTCAACCCGCTGTTTGCTGAAAACGGGTCACAGGAGCGCAGAATGTACTGCATTCCTGTGAGGAGGGGCATAGCCAAATTAGCTTTGACTGTACTCCTCCTTTAGAGTGGTTGTCACCCTGCGACAACCACTTTAACCCACAGGTAAGCCTATAATAAGGCTTACCTGTAGGTGCCCTGAATATCTCCTAAACCTACACGGTTTAGGAGATATGCAGTGTACTAGATGTGCCAATGTCATTCGGCACATGCGCAGTGAAGAAACAGCACAGAGGCCGTTTCTTCACTGCGCATGTGATCGCGCCGTGACTGGCGGCTCCCGCGCGCATTCGTGGGAGTGACGTCACACGACTCCGGCCAGTCACGGAGCCGGAGTCATGGCCCTGGTAGGAAGAGGGGCTGAAGATGGACGCTGCCTGCACAGGGGACATCGCTGGATGTCGTAGGCTTCATTTGCAGGTAAGTGACACACAATGGGCTACTATGCGATGCATAGTAGCCCATTAATGCATAGTAGCCCATTATGCTTCTACTTTGCACAGGAATATAGAGGGTTTACTTCCTCTTTAAGGTAAAAAAAAAAACCTTTACAACCACTTTAACTTTCAACTCAACTTACAGTAAATCTGGCCATACTTTACACAATTTTCTGTACAATTTTCTTTAGATTTACCTTCAGCTATGTAGTGGAAGGGTCTGCCTAATTGGATACAATTGAAAGTGTTGCTTAGTTTTGACCTCATATTATATGGTTTTTGGTAAATCTAAAGGAAAATTGTAGAAGCCTAAGACAGAGAAAAAGCAACTCATGATCGAGCCGCAGCGATCCTGCAGAGCTCTCAATCAAGGAGAGATAAATGTTGTCACTCACCATTTGTGATCTGTTCTTGGGGCAGCCATTGATGTCTTCAATCTTCTCGTTCGCTGTGAAGAGAAGAGGAGAGAAGATTGCATCGGTCAGGTATGTGGGATGAAGCATCCAACAAGCAGAGCAGAGAACGAGTCAACATGTGAAACGCTGAAAGACATCCAGAGAGAGAGAGAGGTGGGGGATTTCACAAGAGCGGCCCACCCAAGACAGCTGAAGAGGAGGTCATCTAGGGAGCTGAGACAACTGTTCACAGCTTTTATAATCTACAAATCGCCCCGGGATCCACCGGGAACGGCTAGGGACCTGAGCTGGCCCACCAGATAAGCTGCTTCTAGACGTGTCAGCAGGGGAACATGCTACAAACACTAAAAAAAAAATCACAAAACCTGACATGACATTGGATAAAGCTAGTAATACATCCATAACAAGTGCATAATGGAGAAGTTCCTACACCTGCACAGAAACTGAGATATTTAACTAGCTCCTGTCCGGGTCAATTCTGACATTTTTCTCAAACAGAAAAATCTAATTTTTTTTTTTGCTAGAAAACAACTTCGTACCCCCATATATATATATATATTTTTTAAGCAGAGACCCCGGAGAATAAAATAGTTGTTGCTGCAATTTTTTTATATTGCGCGATATTTGCACAACAGTTTATCAAATGTAAATTTTCAGGAAAAAATAGTTTTAGTGAACACAAACACAATATAATACTAATTTTGTTGGTAAAACTTAAAAGACGGTGGTATGCCGAGAAAACAGATACCCAACAGGTCATGCTTTAAAAATGCATACGCCTGTGGACAGCACCAAAGAACGGTACCTAAAAAGCTCCATAGGAGACACCTTAAAAGCCTCTACAGGTTTAGAGTTACACAGGACGTCTGGTGTTAGAATTATTGCTCTCGCTCAGGCGTTTGCGGCGATACCTCACATGTGTGGTGAGATTGCTGATTACATATGCGTGTTGGACCAATACATGCAAACGCATGTATTGGTCCAACACGCATATGTAATCAGCAATCTCACCACACATGTGAGGTATCGCCGCAAACGCCTGAGCGAGAGCAATAATTCTAGCCCCAGAAGCCCCAGTTTGCCTTTGCACAAGGGGGACAGGGGCGCTTTAAAAAACATTTTTTAATTACTATTTATTTAACCACTTCAATTCCAGACCTGTTTTTTGGACTTGGTGTTTACAAGTTAAAATCAGTTTTTTTTGCTATAAAATTACTTAAACCCCCCAAACATTATATATATTTTTTCTAACATCCTAGAGCAGGGATCTGCAATTAGCGGACCTCTAGATGTTACAGAACTACAAGTCCCATGAGGTATAAGCAAGACTGACAGCCACAAGCATCACACCCAGAGGCAGAGGCATGATGGGACTTGTAGTTTTGCAACAGCTGGAGGTCCGCTAATTGCATATCCCTGCCCTAGAGAATAAAATGGCGGTCGTTGCAAAACTTTATGTCACACCGTATTTGTGCAGCGGTCTTACAAGCGCAATTTTTTTTTTTTTTGAATTCACTTTTTTGAGTGAAAAAATAAGACAACAGTAAAGTCAGCCCAATTTTTTCCATATTATGAAAGATAATATTACGCAGAGTAAATTGATACCCAACATGTCATGCTTTAGAATAACGGCCGCACGTGGAATGGCGACAAACTTTGCAACCTAAAAATCTCCATTGGCGACGTTTAAAAATGTCTACAGGTTACCAGTTTTGAGTTACAGAGGAGGTCAGGTGCTAGAATTATTGCTCTCGCTCTAACGGTCGCAGCGATACCTCACATGTGTGGTTTGAACGCCGTTTTCATATGGGCGTGACTTATGTATGAGTTCGCTTCTTCGCGCGAGCTCGTGGGAACGGGGCGTTTTAAATTTTTTTTTTTCTTATTTATTTTACTTTTTAATTTTACAATGTCCTTTAAAAAAAATGATCACTTTTATTCCTATTACAAGAAATGTAAACATTCCTTGTAATAGAAAAAAAGCATGCCAGGACCTCAAATATGAGATCTGGGCCAAAAAAAGACCTCACATCTCATATTTACAGTTAAATAAAAAAATAAAAAAATTGTAAAAAAGTGACAGTTCAAAAAAAAAAAAATGTCCCCTTTAAGAGCTACGGATGGAAGTGACTTGTGACGTCGCTTCCGCCCTGCAATGTTATGGAGCCGAGCCGGCGGGATCTTCCGCTCACTCGGCTTCCTGTGCAAGGGGGGGGGGGGCAGACCCGATCGTCTCCGGTAAGTGGCGGAGATGGCGGGAAAGTGGCGGGAGGGGCACCTCTCCCGCCACCGAATAAAGTGATCTTGCTGTGCATCCACTGCTAAGAATCGCCGGCTCTAAAAAACGGTATCTGAATGGTGCCTGTTGCTGAAGGCACCATTCAGATATCGCCACTCAAAGGCTTCATTCACACCTGAGCGTGTCGTTTTCAGGCAGAAATTTGCGCAATTTTGCCCCAATTTGTACCGCGATTTTGCCACATTTTTGTACAGGTCAAAAGGTCACCAATGTAAAAAGCAGAAAAACGCCCAAATCTGCCTGACAAAATACTTCCAGAACATGTTTGAGCTTCAGGCATTTTGGAGTGGAGATGTGAACCATCTCCATAGAGAATCATTGATTTTTTTTCCCCACCAGCGTTTTGTAGCTTCAGGCTTCAAGCTACAAAACGCCCAGGTGTGAATGGGGCCAAAGTCAAGGACGTTATATGATGGACTGTGGGCGGGAACTAATTAAAGTGATATTAAAGGCAATAACTTAAAAAAAAAAAAAAAAACAGGTAAATAATTACATGGTTTTGCACAGAGCAGTCCCGATCCTCCTCATCTGGGGTCGCCCGCCGGCGCTCCTGGCCCCTCCCTCCTGCCGAGTGTCCCGAGCAAGAAGTTACATGGGGCGCGTCCAAGCAGGCGTGCTCCCGAGCCCATGTGCTCTGTGTCCATTCACACCCAGAGCCGTGGCTTGGCTCAGCTCCCCTGTCATTGGCTCCCGCTGCTGTATCCCCCAATAAGAAGGGAGAGACCCAGCAGAGCCGAGGCACCCGTGCACAGTGCTGGAGAAAGATCGGGCTCAGGTAAGTATTAGGAGGGGCTGGTGCACAGAGAAGGTTCTATAACTTTATGCACAGAATCATACTTACCTAGGTGAATGCTGCATCTGTCCCCCGTCGGCTCTAAGACTGAGAACCGAGCGATCAAACACCACTGATCGCTCGGTTCTCAGAGCTCCCTGAGCAGAGAGCTGGTGACTGTCAGTCACCGCTGTCTGCCCCCCCCCCCCCCACCTTGAGCTTACTGGCGGGAGCGGCTGGCTCAGGCTCTCAGTGGCTGAGCCGGGTGCTGGTCCATGGCCCGACCACATGGTTATGATCTTTCTTCAGCCTGGACCGGCACTATCACATCAGCTGACCGTTTCAGCCCGCTGTCTGCTGAAAACGGGTCACAGGAGGGCGGTATGAACTGCACTCCTGTGATCCACAGAAGTACAACCAAAGAGCTTTGGCTATACTTCTCCTTTAAGCCTGGTACACACAATGAGAATATCGGTCAAATTATTGTTCTGTTTTTGTTTTCTTTTTGCATGCTAGTCTCATATCCAAAATTAAGAAGTTGCAAAAGTTTATAAAAATTCTCGTGCCACACAATACAACTTCGGAAGTGATGTAATGAGTTGTAATGTATTCTTTTATTTCTGAGCATGCGCAGTTTTGGTCTTCTGATTTTTGTTTTGGACGAATACTGTACTGACTAAATCGTTAGATCTGGTATCGTACGAGAAATATTTTCGTGTTGTCTCTTCGGATAATTTTGGATGAACTGTCCTGATTGTCTCTCGAAAGTTGTGTAGCAACGATCAGATTATCGATCCGAAAGCGGTATTTTTCAGACGATTTTCTGACCGTCTGTATTAGGCATTAGGCTAGCCATACACTGTAAAGCCTCGTACACACGGTGCAACGGTCGTACGACCAAACGGCCCAAATCGTATGTTGGCTGTTGTATCTCGTGTACTGACATGCACTAAACGATCGTACGACCAAGCCGAACGTAGTGACGTGTTATGAACGTATAAAGAGAAAGTTCAGGTGCATGTAATTGGCGTCTGGCCATTCCTGACTTCTGAGCATGCGTGTTTTGCACAATACAACTTGTTGGACCAACTTCTCTGTACACACGATACAACGGTCGTACGACCGCTTGCTGGTACTACCAAGTTTTCTAGTCTACTCAACCAACTTCTGTTGTACGACCGTCGTACGTTGGCAGTTATAATCGCGCGTATTAACGGTCAATTTAGCATACAATGAGCGGTCGTACAACCGTTTTTATATGACTGTTGAGGCTTTAGAATACCCTCAGTAGGCTCAAAAAGAGAAATCCCATCCAAGGTAAAATAGCCTGGATGGAAGAATCTCCACTGCTGGCAATTGTATTCAGACAGCTGGCACCCATGGCTGACAGAATATCCGAACAGTGGCTGCATCTGATTGGATGAAAGAGACCTTATAGCAATGACTGTCCTAGCTGGGTTCCCACACACTCACCGGCCACTTTATTAGGGGACATGATGGCATTACATAGTTACTGCAGATTTATGGGCTGCACATCCATGATGCCAATCTCATGTTCCACCACATCCCAAAGGGTCTCTATTGGATGAGATGTGGGAGTGTGGAGGCCATTGGAGTGCAGTGACCTCATTGTCCAGTGGTGAGATGATTGGATGAGATGTGGGGAGTGTGGAGGCCATTGGAGTGCAGTGACCTCATTGTCCAGTGGTGAGATGATTGGAGCTTTGTGACATGGTGCATTATCCTGCTGGAAGGAGCCATCAGAAGATGGGGACACTGCAGTCATAAAGGGATGGACATGGTCAGCAACAATACTCAGGTAGGTCGTGGTGTATAAACGAGTCTCAATTGGTACTAAGGGGCCCAAGTGTGCCATGAAAATATCCCCCCCAACCATTACACCACCACCAGCCTGAACCACTGATACCAGGCAGGATGGATCCATGTGCCAAATTCTGACCCCACCATCTGAATGTCACAGCTGAAATCCAGACTCATCAGACGAGACAACGTTTTTTAAAACTTCTATTGTCCAATGTTGGTGATCCTGTGGCAATTGTATCCTCAGTCTCCTGTTCTTAGCTGACAGGAGTGTCACCCGGTGTGGTCTTCTGCTGCTGTAGTCAATCTGCTTCAAGGTTGGATATGTTGTGCGTTCAGAGATGGTGTTCTGCATACCTTGGGTGTAGAGTGGTTATTTGAGTTACTGTTGCCTATCTATCATCTGGAACCAGTCTGCCCATTCTCTTCTGACATCAACAAGGCATTTTCCTCCACACAACTGCCGCTCACTGGATATTTTTTATTTTTCCCAACATTCTCTGTAAACCCGAGAGATGGTTGTGTGTGAAAATCCCAGAAATACTCAAACCAACCTATCTGGCACCAACAACCATGCCACGTTCAAAGTCACTTAAATCCCCTTTCTTTTCCATTCTGATGCTCGTCTTCACCACGTCTAGATGCCTAAATGCATGGAGTTGCTGCCATGTGATTGGCTGATTTGCACTTTGTGTTACCAAGCAATTGAACAGGTGTACCTAATAAAGTGGCCGGTAAGCGTAGAAACCTCAATAAAAAGATCCTCCTGTGGAGCTGTAAGTGGGTGATCTTGTGCCAAAAACTGCAATATTTGGTTGCAGCAAACCTTTTCCAGTATTATTATTATACAGGATTTATATATATATATATATATATATATATATATATATATAGTGCTAACAGTTTACGCAGCTCTTTACAATGTAAAAGCGAGACAATACAGTTACATAACAATATAATACAAGAGACCCTGCTCAGAAGAGCTTACAATCTAATAGGGTGGGGCAGGTAGTACAAAAGGTTGATGGAAGAGGTAAAAGATTAGTTGGAGGCTTCCCTGAAGAGATGAGTTTTCAGGGATTGCCTGAAGGTAGCAAGGGAAGGAGATAGGCGGATATATTGGGGTAGAGAGTTCCAGAGGATGGGAGAGGCTCTGGAGAAATCCTGGAGATGAGCATGGGAGGAGGAGACGAGGGAGCTGGAGAGTAGGAGGTCTTGGGAGGAACGGAGAGGACGGTTTGGGTGATATTTGGAGACAAGATTGGTGATGTAGCTAGGGGCAGAGTTGTGAATAGCTTTGTATGTTGTGGTTAGTAGCCAGTGTTGGGATTGGAGAAGAGGGGCGGCAGACGCTGAGTGGTACCAATGCAAGACCGCTAACACACCTATTCCCCCAACGCACGTACCTGCATTGCATTTCACAAGTGACCCTAAAAGACCTCAGCAGACAGGGAACTCTTCCTCCATGCTGCCCTCGATGACAGAGCATGCAGCCTGTTCTCTTCTCTCACCTCTCTATAGATGTAGAATTCTATACATCGCTCGCTCTATATTGTTGCTGTATGGAGATGGCAGGCTACAGACATTCCAGCAAAGTTTTAACTTGTTCCAGGCCCTGTTTACACCTCCCGTTTCTGTTTTTCCAGTAGCGCTGAGTGCTGAGGACCATCACCTATCAATGTGACGAGTGGCGGGGTGGATTCACAGTGATCTACAACAAGATGGGAGATTCCTGGGGGCAAATCACTGTCAGTGTACGCTGGATGTGAGAATGTGATAAACTGGTGTCGCCCCCAGGAATCGCTGGAAAGCCGGAACTGCGGGGAGAGTATGTGAACCTTTTCTGAATGCATATCCCACAATGAAAGGCAGAACAGCTGTGTATCCTGCCCAGGTAATCAGGAAAAGGTAGAAAAAAAGAGAACCCGTCAGCAATGCATATCAACATGATAAGCTTTAACACGCAGGGCCCTCTGATTCCTCCTGTATTAAACTGTATTGTAACTGTACTGTCTGCCCTCATGGTGTAAAGCGCTGCGCAAACTGTGGATATCCAAAAAACTTTTTTTTAATTAGTTTTGAAGAGAGTGGGGAAAGGTTGGCAACCACATAGCTCCCAAATGTATGCCGATTGGAGGGACTGTCCATTATACATTGGTGATCAGCTGAAAGATTGTTTCTTACACTGGGGATCAGTGGGAAGAATGCTCCTTACATTGGTGATCAGTGGGAAGAATGCTCCTTACATTGGTGATCAGTGGGAAGAATGTTCCTTACATTGGTGATCAGTGGGAAGAATGTCCCTTACATTGGTGATCATTGGGAAGACTGTCCCTTACATTGGTGATCAGTGGAAAGAATGTTCCTTACATTGGTGATCATTGGGAAGACTGTCCCTTACATTGGTGATCAGTGGGAAGAATGCTCCTTACATTGGTGATCAGTGGGAAGAATGTCCCTTACATTGGTGATCAGTGGGAAGAATGTCCCTTACATTGGTGATCAGTGGGAAGAATGTTCCTTACATTGGTGATCAGTGGGAAGAATGCTCCTTACATTGGTGATCAGTGGGAAGAATGTCCCTTACATTGGTGATCAGTGGGAAGAATGTTCCTTACAATGGTGGTCAGTGGAAAGAATGCCCCTTACATCGTGGTCAGTGGGAAGAATGCCCCTTATATTGGTGGTCAGTGGGAAGAATGCTCCTTACATTGATGATCAGTGGGAAGAATGCTCCTTACATTGATGATCAGTGGGAAGAATGCTCCTTACATTGATGATCAGTGGGAAGAATGCTCCTTACATTGATGATCATTGGGAAGAATGTTCCTTACATTGGTGATCAGTGGGAAGAATGTTCCTTACATTGATGATCAGTGGGAAGAATGCTCCTTACATTGGTGATCAGTGGGAAGTATGCTGCTTACATTGGTGATCAGTGGGAAGAATGCTCCTTACATTGGTGGTCAGTGGGAAGAATGCTCCTTACATTGGTGATCAGTGGGAATAATGCTGCTTACATTAGTGGTCAGTGGGAAGAATGCCCCTTACGTTGGTGGTCAGCGCTCCTTACATTGGCGGTCAGTGGGAAGAATGCTCCTTACACTGGGGATCAGTGGGAATAATGCCCCTTACATTGGTGGTCAATGAGACAAATACCCTCCTTACATTGGCGGTTAGCAGGAAGAATACTCTCTTTGCAGTGGTGGTCAGAATGCCATCCTTACAGAACAGCTAAGAAGATAATTGCTGGCTCTGCCAAGTACCACTGGACCCAAAACGATACCGGTATTATCAAATAAGAGGTCAATCAGCCAAAGCTCAAGGGACCCCTGGACACCTCTAGATGAACCATTGGGGTTCAGCGGAACCCTAGTTGTGAATGGCTACTCTAAGCTATTGTGTTTGTTATTTTGAAAGGACAGTATAAGGGAAAAGTAGTGGTGAAAAAAGCAATTGGGGGTTTAACCGATCATTTCTTGTGTGTTAATTCTTCCTAGTCCAGCTTATTGGGGGTGGGGCAGGAGTGTGTCCTTTGCCTACATACTTGGGGACAAAAGGCGTCCCTCTTTTTAATCCCAGAAAATTGGAAGGAATAAGTAACCATGTGAAGATATATTGCTTTGACTCTCCACTTGAAGAATTCCCCCTCTCTGTACTGGTGACCTATGTTATAAAATGATTGGATACAGAAACTGTTCTGCATGCCAGAGTTAAGTTAAATGGTCTCAATTTATGTTAGCAAAGTCCAATGAGAGCGCCGAAATAATGGCTGCGTCCAATTAGCCGCAGACACTATTCAGCCAAAAACTTTCCAGTAGACTCTTCGACAAAAGTTGCACATTAACTTTCGTGGAAAAGATCGGGGCCGTCAGGAACCAGCTGAAATCCGCGTACTGTATGATCAGCTTAAAGGACCAGGAGCCCAAAAGCCTTTAACACCAATGTTTATACATAGAGAGACAACATAAAACAGCTTTGGTGGCTAAAAGGTTACCCCCCTCCTCAGGGTCCAAGTATGATGGCAAGACCCGAGGACTCGAACATGGCACAATCACCAGGATCTGTTTGCTGCATGAAACAATAAATATGGCAGAGATCAATGAATCAATAAATCAGCAAAAGGGTTATTAATGATTAATCTGCTGATCTTGTGATGTAGCGGTGAAGAGAAACAGCTTTGCAGGACCAGTCAGGTAACTGGAAGTTTAAGAGGAATAAGGAAAGTAAACCTACTTTTACTGTTCCCCTAAAACTGGGGTCCAAACTTACTAAACTATACGCCAGTTTTCTGTCCTTCAGACTTTGAGGGGGCAGGACTGTGGCCAGTGTCCATGGGAGTAAAGAATGCCTCATCATTGGTATTAGTGGGGACAATATTAACCCATTGTTGGTATGAGGGGAAAGAATAGTGCCCCATCACTGGTGTCAGTGGGAGGAAGAGTGCCCCGTCATTGGTGTCAGTGGGAGGAATGGTGTCCTATCATTGGTGTCAGTGGGAGGAATAGTGCCCCATCATTGGTATCAGTAGGAGGAATTATGCCCTCTTATTGGTGTCAGTGGAAGAAAGAGTGCCCCATCAATGGTGTCGATGGGAAGAACAGGGCCCTTCAGTTGGTGTCAGTGGGAGAAATAGTGCCCCATCATTGGGGTCAGTGGAAGGAATAGTGCCCCCATCATTGGTGTCAGTGGGAGGAATAGTGTCCCATAGTTGCTGTCAATGGGAGGAATAGTGTCCCATCATTGGTGTCAGTGGAAGGAATTAGGCCCCATCGTTGGTGTCAGTGGGAGGAATAGGGCTACATCATTGGTATCAGTAGGAAGAATTAGGCCCTATCACTGGTGTCAGTGGGAGGAATAGTGCCCCATCATTGGTGTCAGTAGGAGGAATAGTGCCCCATCATTGGTGTCAGTAGGAGGAATAGTGCCCCATCATTGGTGTCAGTGGAAGGAATAGTGTCCCATCATTGGTGTCAATGGGAGGAATAGTGCCCCACCATTGGTGTCAGTGGGAGGAATAGGGCCATATCATTGGTATCAGTAGGAGGAATTAGGCCCCATCATTGGTGTCAGTGGGAGGAATAGTGCCCCAGCATTGGTGTCAGTGGAATAAAAGGTGCTCCATCTCTTGTGTCAGTGTAAAAATAGTGCCCTATGGTTGGTGTCAGTGGATGGAAGCGTACTCAAGAGCTGGATAAAGGCAAGCAAAGGGCCACATCCAGCCCCAGCCGCAGTTTGGAGACCACTGCCCTAAAAGAAAAAAAAATGCATTTAACCCTTGCAGTGTGGGGGTGGGGGGCATATATAGAGATCAACTGTGTTAGCTCTCAGTTTTGTTGGAAAAATTTTCTCAGGCATTTGAGAAATGTAAGGTTACATACATACGAAAAATGAGCTGTAAAGCTAGTACCGACGCCAGGAAAAAATCTGCGTTAAAAACATGATTTTATCAGCGCTTTGCAATGACGTCAATGCACGTTTTTCCGTGCTAGCTTTAAGCCGCTTTTCTCTGTCTCTATTCAAAATCAATGGTTCCTTATGGGAGCCCATTGATTTGAATAGAAGTCGCACCAGAAGTCGGATCATGAGAATCTGACTTGCGGTGCGACTTGTGTGCGGAGGAAGGGACACCCCCCTGCAAAAATGAAAAAACAAATTTGGGTGAGGTTCCCCCTCCCGGGAGATACCA
This sequence comes from Glandirana rugosa, assembly GCA_018402905.1. Taxonomy (NCBI): domain Eukaryota; kingdom Metazoa; phylum Chordata; class Amphibia; order Anura; family Ranidae; genus Glandirana; species Glandirana rugosa. Next base: position 702,668 of record BLSH010246290.1, on the reverse strand, counting down.
GACCCTACAGTCTGGTATGGATTTTAAGGTGAACTTCCCCCCCACCCCAAAATCCATACTAGACCCTTATCCGAGCACGCAGCGGGGCAGGTCAGGAAGGGGGGGGGGATGAGCGAGTGCCCCCCCCCCCCCGGGCCATACCAGGCCAGTTGCCCTCAACATGGGGGTGGTTGCTTTGAAGCAGAGGGGGGAACTGCGCTCCCCACCCCAAAGTACCTTGTCCCCATGTTGATGAGGACTAGGGCCTCTTTCCAACAACCCTGGCTGCTGGTTGTCAGGGTCTGCGGGCGGGGGCTTATCGGAATCTGGAAGGCCCCCACCCTATGTAAATGAGTATGGGGTACATTGTACCCCTACCCATTCACCCACAAAAAAAAGTGTAAAAAAAAAAAAAAAAAAAACACCCACTATATTTTAAAATATTTTATTAAATCAGCTCCGCCATCTTCTCCCTCCTCTGGTGTCTTCTTTCTTCTGCTCTTTTGCAAGGTCTTCTCCACTGTCTTGTCCCTCTGTTCTTCTTCCGATGTTGACATGACACAATCTCCCGGACTAATGCTGGCTCTGCACTGTGCATTGACTTATATCAGCAGAGGGCGGGGCCACCCACTGACGTCGTCTGGAAGCTCCGCCCCATATGACGTCCCCGCCCGTGGATGGGTGATGATGTCATAAGGGACGGGGCCTCTGAGTGACGTCAGCTGGTGGATCCGCCCCATGCTAATACAAGTCAATGCGCAGCGCAGAGCCAGCATTAGTCCGGGAGATCGTGTCGTGTCAACATCGGAAGAAGAACAGAGGGAGAAGACAGCGGAGAAGACCCGGCAGAAGAAAGAAGACCCGGCAAAAGAGCAGGAAAAAAGAAGATGCCGGAGAGGGAGAAGACGCTGGAGAGGGACGAGATGCCGGAGCCGATTTAATCATATATTTTCAAAAACCTGTGTAGTGTTTTTTTTTTTTACACTTTTTTTTAAGGTGAATGGGTAGGGGTACAATGTACTCCATACTCATTCACATAGGGTGGGGGGCCAGGATCTGGGGGCCCCCTTGTTAAAGGGGGCTTCCAGATTCCGATAAGCCCCCGCTCACAGACCCTGACAACCAGTGGCCAGGGTTGTCAGGAAGAGGCTCTCGTCCTCATCAACATGGGGATAAGGTGATTTGGGGTGGGGGGCACAGGGCCCCCCTGCCACAAGGCACCCACCTCCCCATGTTGAGGGCATGTGGCCTGGTATGGTCCAGGAGGGGGCGCTCGCTCGCCCGCCCCCTTTCCTGACCTGCCAGGCTGCATGCTCGGATAAGGGTCTGGTATGGATTTGGGGGGGGGGGGGGGGAAGCCATTTTTCTTTTTTTGGCATGGGGGTTCCCCTTAAAATCCATACCAGACTGAAGGGTCTGGTATCTCTTGGGGGGAACCCCACATCAGTCGCACCGCAAGTCGCATCATCATGATGCGACTTCTGGTGCGACTTCTATTCAAATCAATGGGCTTCCATAGGGGACGAGGCTTAACTCTTGAGCTTTTACCGGCATCTGCGTTTTTACAGCTCTAGTGCTGGAGCCTCAGAACATGTTGGCCCTGGCTTTTTTTGGAGCTCAAAAACGTCTATGCCACTTATAGCTCAAAAACGTCTATGTGTGTGTGAGGCCATGGAATAACATGGAGAGGCATTTTTAAGCTGTAAAAAAAGTTAAAAAAACGTGACTGTAAAAACGTCTGTGTGTATGAGGCCTAATCAATACTTTCATTTAATAGTAGAAGGCAATCACAAGGCAATCTAGATGATATCTGCTACTGCTCAGACGACTGGAGGCAATGATCAGTCACCCCAAGATTGCACAAAGCAATTTTAAAATATGTTTTTTGGGGGGTTTTCTTGGGGTCATTCAGAACCTTTGTTTAATCTCTGAAAAAACTGGACAACCTAACATACAGTATGTGATTGTGCAACCGTACGCAAAATTTTCCCTGGCAGTTCGTTGAATTGTACAATCAGAATCTAGGTAGTTGGAATAATCTTACAATGTGCTACATGCAATCACATTTGCATTGCACTGTGTAGGGGGGCACTACTGCATGATAATATCTAAAAAGGAAAACATAAATAAGTTGCAACGTGTGTGGCCAGATTTAGCCTAGGAGTGACCCTACAATGTCAGATCAGATGCACACAAGTTTGAACTTGTCCCAAGCTACTCCGTAAAACTTCATCCAGGTGGTGGAAAGTCCTCGGCTGCCTTGAGAGGTCTGTCAGGCAATCACAGATTGTTCTTCAATGCAAAAAAAATAAAAAATTTAAATGTGACTTACCAACAACCTGAATGATGTCCGCCAGAAGCACCCCGTCCGTCACATCCTGCTGGAGGTCTTTAATCAGACGCTTGTGGCCGGATTTTGCCAGGTAGTGGTTCGCCCAGTCTGTGTAAATCTGAAACAGAGTGAAGAATAGAGAGACCTAAGTACATGGAAAGTCGCCTTCCTGTCTCATTATTAAGACAGAATCCAGAAAAAAAGAGCAGAAAAGATTTAACAAAGCGGAAGGCCCATTAACATTCAGGACATGTTACAAATCTCCAGTGCTTCTCCAATAGCCGGTGCCTTCTTCTATTGAGCCGTGTGACATCACAGCTTAGCGTGAGGCAAAGAGAATGCCACTGAATGGGCAGCCTGGCTGGGCGAGGAGGCGAGGGCTCAGCCGCAGCAATTTTAGCTCTATCCCGATGCCTCCTTCACTTTCAATAGATTATGTTGGGGGGATTAGCCGTCCCCCCCATCTGCAAAAGGCTAATGTGTTTGTTTTCAAACTCCCCAATCACCAGACTGGCCGGTAATATGACAACAGACACGAGGGCTCTGCACCCCTCACCAGATGCCACGTTTAAAATAAAAGAATATATTTATATATATAGTTTTTTTTTATAAATTCTTAGGATACACAAATTGCAATGAGATCAATTTATAAAAGATGGGAAATGTTATTATTACTATTATTATGTTGTACGTTTATGTATTTATATATAGAAGCTCTGACATAGTCTGTAGTGCTGCATAAAGAAAACTGAGCTTTATGCATTAGAAGAGCTCACACTCTAAAGTCCTCACCACAGCCACACTTTATTATTGTTATTATACAAGTATATAGCTCTGGCATATTCCATAGTGCTGTACAGAGAATGTCATATCAGTCTCTGTGGCGGGGGGTGGGCATTAGAGTGTAAGCTTCTTTGGTGCCAAGATTGATGCAACCGCTTCAATATTCTCTGCACAGCTCTGCGGTACATGTCAGAGCTATATAAATGTATAATAATACTTACTGTGGGGGGACATTAGAGTGTAAGCTCCTCTGGAACAGTCACATACTATTATTATAATACATTTAAAGCTCTGATATATACCACAGTGCTGTACAGAGAACACTGAGCCACTCTCTGTACCAAACAAGCTTACACTCTAATGTCCCCCACAGTCACATACTATTAATTATTATACATTTATATAGCTCTGACATATACCGCAATGCTGTACAGAGATTACTGAGCCAGTCACATCAGCCTCTGTGCCAGAGGAGCTTACACTCTAATGTCCCCCACAGTCACACGGGGGGTGGGGGGTGTTATTTACTAAAGGTAAATCCACTTTGCACTGCAAGTGCAGTCGCTGTAGATCCAAGGGGGACATGCAATGATAAGAAGAATACAGCATTTTTATTTGTACATGATTGGATTATAAAATCAGCAGAGCTTCCCCTGATTTCAGATCTTCCCCTCTGATTTACAGCAACTGCACTTTCAAGTGCATTTGCAGCACAGAGTGGATTTGCCTTTCGTAAAATCAACCCCAATGCGCGACTGTGGGTGCTGTACAGAGAAAGCTAAGTCAATTACATCATCAGTCTCTGTACCAGAGGAGCTTACACTCTAATGTCCCTCCCCCACAGTCACACACTATTATTATTATACATGTATATAACTCTGACATATACCGCAGTGCTGTACAGAGATCACTGAGCCAATCACATCAGTCTCTGTACCAGAGGAGCTCACATTCTAATGTCCCCTCCCCCATAGTCACATCAGTCTCTGTACCAGAGGAGCTTACACTCTAATGTCCCCTCCCCCACAGTCACACACTATTATTATTATACATTTATATAGCTCTGACATATACCACAATGCTGTACAGAGATCACTGAGCCAGTCACATCAGTCACTGTACCAGAGGAGCTTACACTCTAATGTCCCCTCCCCCACACTCACACACTATTATTATTATACATTTATATAGCTCTGACATATTCTGATATAACTTTCAAAAATACAGCAGAACTACTAATCAAACAATACACTGGACTTTCCAGGAATGTGTTTTATTTGGGGGCGGGGGTAACACCTGCAAACCAAACGTCCACAATGGGGGCGGGGGTTTATTTTGTGTAAGGACCTTTCAGGTCACATAACAAACTAATCATCAAGACGACATAAAAACTTTC
>BLSH010246290.1:677266-698168 GCA_018402905.1 Glandirana rugosa | reverse complement strand
TCTGTACCAGAGGAGCTTACACTCTAATGTCCCCTCCCCCACAGTCACACACTATTATTATTATACATTTACATAGCTCTGACATATACCACAATGCTGTACAGAGATCACTGAGCCAGTCACATCAGTCTCTGTACCAGAGGAGCTTACACTCTAATGTCCCCTCCCCCACACTCACACATTATTATTATTATACATTTATATAGCTGACATATTCTGATATAACTTTCAAAAATACAGCAGAACTACTAATCAAACAATACACTGGACTTTCCAGGAATGTGTTTTATTTGGGGGCGGGGGTAACACCTGCAAACATCTCCAGAAACAATCAAGGTGTTTAGGGATTAGGAAAGGCCAGGAAGACTCTGTTATTTTCTTGAAGATGAATAAAAGCTGACCAGACTGAAGAGATCTCACAGATAAAAGGGAACACACACAGACATTTTATAATTTCCTCCATTATAAACGCACTTACAAATATTTACACACTAAACACAAAGTACACAATGACAACAGCGTGATAACACGTTTATGGCAGCCATATAAAAGGTCACTTTTCTCCTAAATCTTTGAACCCCGCCCAACAAACACTGCCTGGAAATGAGATCCGAGGTGATTACAGCCAACATCCACCTAAAACTGGATCTGGTTGGATGACCCCTATAAAGCGTTGTATAGAGCTCTTCAAACGCATTGCATGCAATTGTATTACTGTGCCCTTTAGGCTCGGTTCACACTGCTGCGGTGCAAAATTTCAGCAAATTTAATACGATTGCGATGCAAGTTTTTTCAGTTCAGACACAAGTGCGATTTCTACATGTGTTGGTGCGAATCTACTGCAAAGCTGTAGCTGGAGTTGGAAGGGGAAGCTATCGCAGTGATGTGAATGGGAGATTGCGTTTTCTATCCGTGTTCTATTGTAGAATATGGAGCTGAATTCGCAACGCACCGCATTGCACACGGATCAAACTCGCGCGGGACCCTTTTTCTTCAAGGATTAAATTCGCAACCTATCTATGTGAACTGCCCTGATAGAACACTATGTTATTGGAGATGACTTGCGAATTTAATCTATCGCAACGTCTTAAATTCGCAGTAGTGTTCGTAGCAGTGTGAACCCAGACTTATTGCCAAGAGATCCTGATACGTAATAATATGTAATGCTACTAAAATAATACAATGTAATAAAAATAATAAAATGTAATACTACCGAAAATTATACAATGTAATAATATTAAAAATAATTCATGCAACGCTACTGAAATGATACAATGTAATTAATACTAAAGTAATACAATGTAATACTACTAAAAATAACACAATGTAATACTACTAAAATAATACAATGTAATAATATTAAAAAGGATACAATGTAATACTACTAGAATAATACAATGTAATAATATTAAAATATAATGTAATTCTATTGCTAAAAAAATACAATGTATTAATATTAAAATATAATGTAACTATTGTTAAAAAAACAATACACTGTAATAATACTAAAAATAACACAATGTAATACTACTAAAAAGGATATAATGTAATAATAATAAAATATAATGTAATTCTATTGCTAAAAAAAAAATACAATGTAATAATATTAAAATATAATGTAACTCTATTGTTAAAAAAAATAATACAATGTAATCATGCTAAAAAATAATACAATGTGATAATACTATAAATGATACAATGTAATAATATTAAAATTAATACAATGTAATAATACTTAAAATAATACATTGCAATCATACTAAAAATGATACAATGTAATACTACTTAAATAATACAATGTGATAATACTAAAAATGATACAATGTAATAATATTAAAAATAATACAATGTAATAATGCTAAAAAAATAATACAATGTGATAATACTAAAAATGATACAATATAATAATATTAAAAATAATACAATGTAATAATGCTAAAAAAATAATACAATGTGATAATACTAAAAATGATACAATATAATAATATTAAAAATGATACAATGTAATAATACTTAAATAATACAATGCAATCATACTAAAAATGATAAAATGTAATACTACTTAAGTCTTAAATAATACAATGCAATTCCATTGGTAATAAATAATACAATGTATTAATAATTTAAATGATACAATGTAATACTACTATAAAGAATACAGTAGTAGAAATATTAAAAATAATACATATAAGGAAAGATTCATTTGGGCCCCATTGAGCTCTCACAATTTGAAATTGTGGGCAGAATCATGCCAATTCTGTCTGCAATTACAAATCGTGGCAGAATGGGCGTTTGGATGCTATTATTCTTTAACCACTTCAGCCCCGGAAGGATTTCCAGCTTTACGACCGGAGCCCTTTTTGCGATTCGGCACTGCGTCGCTTTAACTGACAATTGCGCGGTCGTGCGGCGTTGTACCCAAACGAAATTTGCGTCCTTTTTTTCCCACAAATAGAGCTTTCTTTTGGTGGTATTTGATCACCTCTGCGTCATTTCTGATCGCCGCTATAAACAAAAGAAGAGCGACAATTTTGCAAAAAAACCCAAATTTCTTACTTTTTGCTAGAATACAAATCCAAAAAAAAATATAAAAAAACATTTTTTTTCACCGTTTTTGGCCGATTTATATTCTTCCTCATATTTGCGATAAAAAAAATCGCAATCGGCGTTTATTGATTGGTTTGCGCAAAAGTGGTCGCGTTTACGGATGGTGAGAATTCATTTCTGGGGTTTTTATTTATTTTTTTTTTTTTACTAAAAATGGCGGCGATCTGCGATTTTTTGCGGTACTGCGATATTGGGGCGGACATGTCGGAACGTTTTGACACTTTTTTGGGACCATTGGCATTTATACAGCGATCAGTGCTATAAAAATGCACTGATTACTGTGTAAATGCCATTGGCAGTGAAGGGGTTAACCTGCAGGGGGAGAGGGTTAACTATGTTCCCTGGGCGTGTTCTAACTGTCTTGGGGACTGCCTATCTGGGGAAAGGAAGTTATCACAGCCTTCATGTACGAGAAGGCTGTGATCACTTCCCTTCCCCCTCACACAGAGCGGAGGTCCGTGTTTACATACACGGACCCCGCTCATTCGCTCCGGGGGGGCCATCGCGGGTAGCCGGCGGCAATCGAAGCCGCCGCACCCGCTCCCTGGACCCCCCCGGACACAGTGAGCGCGCGGGCGCGCCTCCGGCGGCGCGCGCGCGCTCACAGTGCGCGTTATCGCAGCCGCCGTCGTATGACGGCGTTTTGCGATAACGAACCACTTTGTCGCCGTCAGATGCCGATCGGCGGTCGGCAAGTGGTTAATGTCACCCCAAGTGGTGCGTTTCTGCTGCGATTTTCATTTGGCGATCGCTGCAAAACACAAGTTTAAAGATCGCACTAAGCTTGTCACCCAGAAAGGAGCAGGAGCTTCTTTTGGGCAACAAACTCATATAGGCTGCCCTATGCAGGACACGCAAAATCGCATGAAAATCAGGCTTTAAAAATCGTGAGCAGAACACTCGTTCCTGCTGCGCACGCTCTGGATGGAGCCTTAGGAGAAATTGTAATGTGTTTGCACTGAGCCCACATTTTAAGTAGTTTTTTTCTGAATATAACCTGAAAGTATTATTTGATTTAACATGTTTGCCAATACATATTCTCTAGATGGTGTGTCTTATCGATATTTTGGGGCATTCTCTCCCTTGTCTGCCTGTATACCAAGAAGTCTGGAACACAGCTACATCTCTGCTGAGATAAGGGTAAATCTACTGTGTGATATGAAGAGCAGTAGAACGCAGTCACTGTACAGAACTACTAAACTAGAAACCCAGACTGTAGAAATAATAAACAATGGGGGGAGATTTATTAAAACTGGAGAGTGCAAAATTTGGTGCAGCTCTGCATGGTAGCCAATCAGCTTCTAACTTCAGCTTGTACAATGAAGCTTTGACAATAAGACCTGGAAGCCGATTGGTTTCTCTGCACAGCTGCACCAGATTTTGCACTCTTCAGTTTTAGTAAATCAACCCTCGATGACTGCCCATGTGTACAGCCGTGGCCAAAAGTTTTGAGAATGCCACAATTATTAATTTTCACAAAGTCTGCTGCTTCGGTGTTTTTAGATCTTTTTGTCAGCTGTTACTATGGGATACTGAAGTATAATTACAAGCATTTCATAGGTGTCAAAGGCTTTTAGACCCGGTTCACACTACAGCGACTTGGGATCCAACTTGTGTCGCCCCCAAGTCGCTTGACATAACAAATCCCATTGAAGTGAATGGGAGCCGTCTTAATGTACACTACTGAAGTCACTCCGACTTCAGGAAAGGTTCCTGTACTACTTCAGGGCGACTTCAATCCGACTTGTGCCCATAGAATTCAATGGAAGTCGCCTCCAAGTCGGATCCCCATCTATATTGAAGCGACTTTACAGGAAAAAGAAAAGAATTTACCCAGGTAAAAGGAATGATGTCAGAAGAGCTATATTCTCTGACTGGCCACAGGCAAAGTTGCCTGGCATGGAGGTCGCTTTAAGTCACGTTGTAAGACGCCAAAAGTCATGCTGAAGTCGCCTTCAAATCACCTACAAAGTCACACCTGAAGTCGGATCGCCCCTGTGTGAACCGAATCTTATTGACAATGACATTTTGTTTATGCAAAGAGTCAATATCTGCAGCGGTGACCCTTCTTTTTCCAGGCCTCTGCAATTCTCCCTGGCATGCCGTCAATCATCTTCTGGGCCACATCCTGACTGATAATAATCAATGCTTGGAGTTTGTCTGAATTTGTGGGGTTTTTGGTCACCCGCCTCTTGAGGATTGATCACAAGTTCTCAATGGCATTAAGCTCTGGGGAGTCTCCTGGCCATGGACCCAAAAGTTATGACTTTTGCCTTATGGCAAGGTGCACCATCATGCTGGAAAAGACATTGTCCCTCACCAAACTGTTCTTGGATGGTTGGGAGAATTTGCTCTCTGAGGATATTTTTGTACCATTCTTTATTCATGGCTTTGTTCTTAGGCAAAATTGTGAGTGAGCCCCCCACTCCCTTGGCTGAGAAGCAACCCCACACATGAATGGTCTCAGGATGCGGCATGACACAGGACTGATGGTAGCCTCACCTTTTCTTCGTTTTTTTTTCCGGATGCCCCAAACAATCGTAAAGGGGATTAATCAGAGAAAATTACGTTACCCCAGTCCTCAGCTCAGCAGTCCAATCCCTGTACATTTTGCGGAATATCAGTCTGTCCCTGATGTTTTTCCTGGAGAGAAGTGGCTTCTTTGCAGCCCTTCTTGACACCCGGCCATCCTCCAAAAGTCTTCTCCTCAATGTACATGTAGATGCCCTCACACCTGCCTGCTGCCATTCCTGAGCTCTGCACTGGTGGTGCCCCAATCCCGCAGCTGAAGCAACTATAGGAGAAGGTCCTGGCGCTTGCTGGACTTTCTTGGGCGCCCTGAAGCCTTCTTCACAAATGCAGTGGAAATGTTTTGTTAGGGGATTAAGTTCATTTTCATGGCAAAAAGGGACATTGCAATTTATCTGATCGCTCTTCATAACATTCTGGAGTATATGCAAATTGCCATCATAAAACCTGAGGCAGTAGACTTTGTGAAAATTAATATTTGTATCATTCTCAAAACTTTTGGCCAGGGCTGTATACTTTACAAAATAACATATTGTAAAATAACACATTGATGAAATACATTTACATTATTATACTGTATCTAAAAATGAGATCGCCCTTCACAAATATATCTTACATCAGTAAATATATGAACATCATTTCACAAGACATTTTGAATCTTTTTAAATCTGCAGTTCTCATTATAATTATCCCTGGTGATCCTGCCATGAAGGGCCTTGTTCAGGCACTTCCTGTTACAGGGTGACAATGCTCTGTCCGTGTCTCACTATTGTCATCCTGTCACATTGGCTTTTAAAATCAAGTGGCCTTTCTGACGCACATTACACAGACATGGTCCGCTGTTGTCACCATCAGGAAACCTGCCCTGAGAAATGCCGCGCAGCCATCGCTGGAGTACATGCAGATATTAAGTGGGTGCAAAGAGGCTGCAAAAGATCAGCAGCACTGAGATGTAACAGAGAATGAAAAAAGATTACTTTCTAAAAGGAAAAAAAAAAAAGACAATTGTTTCTCGTACGCAGTTGGAATTTACATCTACTTTAAATTTAAAAAGACTCCTCCAACCCATATAATGCCCATCTAAGCTCTGTATACAGCATATATATATATCCATGACACTGCACATTTCCATGTTGTCTAATGACGTGCAGGTAAATATTTCCAGCATTGCTCCCCATCACACAGCGACCGGCATGAATCACCGCATGGAGTGCACCATAAAGGAGGATGAAAGGGAAGGAGCCTGGAGCTGGGGGCACCTGCACTCCAATGAGTCATATCAGTGACTGTACCTTCCACAGGAGCAGTTAGATGGATGGACACGGCTGGCTGGGATCCATGGCTCTCTCTGCTCTCTATGTCTAGTTTTCTGGTATATTTTTGTAGTGTGATGTCATATGTGATGTTGGGGCCGGCAGGCAGGGAGGGGAGTGTACAGCACAATGATCTGAGGGGTCATTATCTGCCACACTTGGCGTGCTAACTGTATGATGGGGGGGGGGGGGCGACTGTACTTTCCATCCCCCGAGATGTGGTGGAACCACACATCCCATAGTACAGAGTCTGCATGGGAATTCTGTAATGGGATCTGAGCCTTGCACTTATTGAATTAATCCCTTTCCTTCACCTGCTTTAGAATGATTTATTATGTCGGTGTTTTTGTATTATTAGACAATACCAGATAACGTATAAATTAACAAATAATACAGAATATAGTATAAGGACTTTTTTATTGCTGGTGGGGTACTGATCCATTGGGAGCGCACTCCATTGCACATGACTGGTTATGGGGGCCAAAGCAGAAGAAGAGAGAAGCACCGGCAGGGGACTCCAGAACTCCCCCTAGGTCTCCGAGAGTGCTTTCACTGATCATTGAACCAGTCTTATGCAGACAGTCCATGTAAGGGGGCACTGTGATGGGCACATCTGATGTAAGGGTTCTGATGGGGACATCTGATGTAAGGGAACAATGTGATGGGGACATCTGATGTAAGGGAACAACTCTGATGGGGACATCTGATGTAAGGGGGAGCTCTGATGGGGACACCTGATGTAAGGGGGCGCTCTGATGCGGACATCTGATGTAAGGGGGAGCTCTGATGGGGACATCTGATGTAAGGGGGAGTTCTGATGGGCACATCTAATTTAAGAGGGCGCTTTGATGGTGACATCTGATGTAAGGGTTCTGATGGGGACATCTGATGTAAGGGAACAATGTGATGGGGACATCTGATGTAAGGGGGAGTTCTGATGGGGACATCTGATGTAAGGGAACAACTCTGATGGGGACATCTGATGTAAGGGGGAGCTCTGATGGGGACATCTGATGTAAGGGGGAGTTCTGATGGGCACATCTAATTTAAGAGGGCGCTTTGATGGTGACATCTGATGTAAGGGGGCGCGCTGATGGGGACACCTGATGTAAGAGGGCGCTCTGATGGGGACACCTGATGTAAGGGGGCGCTCTGATGGGGACACCTGATGTAAGGGGGAGCTCTGATGGGGACACCTGATGTAAGGGGGAGCTCTGATGGGGACACCTGATGTAAGGGGGAGCTCTGATGGGGACACCTGATGTAAGGGGGCGCTCTGATTTGGACACTGATAAGGGGGTACTCTGATGGGGACACTGATGTACGGGAGACTCTGATGGGGACACATGATTTTAGGGAGACTCTGATGGGGACACCTGATGTAAAGTGGGACTCTGATAGGGACATCTGATATAAAGGGGGCAAAGGTTCTGTTTAATTACCCTAATCTAATGACAGCCACTAGTGTTTCCCAGGTGGTGACACTGTGTGACAGACTGTCAGTGACTCACACACAGTGTTGACATTATGCCCCCTGGCTTTTTTTACTGCACCCCAGATCAGATATGCTTCCTTCTCCCTGCACCAGACTGATGACTTCATCCTAAACTAGCCAAAGTCACTGACTTGGAGCACAAGGATGGCATTTTAATGATAAAAAGTGGAGCCTTCCTGAGAAATGATCCTGTTACTTTATATTGTGCCATGCCAAGAATGAATTTATGTAGAACTGTAAAAGTGTTTTATTCTCTTGTGCCTGCAATAAGCGACACTGGAGTGTGATCATGGAGGGAGAAGAGAGTGAGCAAATGCTTCCTCCTTCCTGCAGCAGACCGATGACATCATTTCAGCCTAGGCCAAGTCATTTACTGGAGTTGAAGAATGGCTTTTTATTAATTATGTATAAAATGCAGCTATCCTAAATAAGGTTATTGTTGCGCTACATTGCGACATGTCAGTGATGTATTCATGCAGACATGGACACTAACTGAAAGGTCCAATTAGTAAGATTTAAGAAGTGCTGGGGTCCCATAATGCGCTTTCCTCCCAGGCTCAGCAGTCAGATCTGAGTGTGACAAGCTTGCTGTACAGTGAATGACCCCCTCATGTCTTGGTGTCATGTAACAGAGCATGAAAACACATTCCCCGGGCTCTGCTCATCAGTGAGTGGCGGCCCTGTGACTCAGGAGTTGATGACAATGACTCAGAGAGCTGTCAGAGCCCCCCCTTGTCCTGTACAGGGGGCACACTGCCTGCAGCCTGCTCCTTCCATTGTCAGCTGACAGCCCCTTGCCACACAATCCACCGCCATGAATAGGAATGATGGGTACTGCTCTCCCTGTGGAAGAGGGAAAGGTCACGGAACAATGGTGCTTCCCAGAAATGGTGTCAGTAAGGATCCCGCTGACTCATGTTCATAGTGTGATATCTGAAAACAATGACAGCCGGGCTGTACTGAGCAGTGACTATGCACATTATTATTATTATTATTATAATACAGGATTTATATATCGGCAACAGTTTGCACAACGCTTTACAATATAAAGGGAGACAGTGCAGCGGCAATATAATTCAATACAAAAGGGTTAGGAGGGCCCTGCTCCTGGGAGCTTACAATCTAATAGGGAGGGGCTGGTGGAACAAAATGTAATAACTGTGAGGGATGAACTGATGGGAGAAATAGAAGGCTGAAAGCAGGATAGGCTTCCTTGAAGAGATGAGTTTTCAGGAATCGCCTAAAGGTGAACATGAGATATCCAGACAGATTGGGGTAGGGAGTTCCAGAGGATGAGAGAGGCTCTGGAGAAGTCCTGGAGATGTGAATGGGAGGAGGAGACAAGGCAGCTAGAGAGCAGGAGGTCTTGGGAGGAGCGGAGAGGACGGTTTGGGTGATATTTGGAGACAAGATTGGTGATGTAGATCCTACACTGTTCATCAATCCCGCACTTTAAATGGGAACTGCAATAACAATACTTGTGTCTGATGTGACAACTTAAAATGGTATATATCATTGTGTGTGTTAGGGTTCATTAAGACTTGTGGTTGGGGTGGTGCTAAATAAAGCGTGGTTGAGCCATGTTTCTAGCACCCCGCCCCAACCGCCTCCCCTTAAAGCGGTAGTAAACCCATCCATTTAACGGTTTAAAAACCAGTTACATTTCCGGCACGTGCCGGAAATGTAACACTCCCATTGGTTGTGCTCTAAACCAAACTGTCAAACCATCCAATGGCTGGTGTCATAGCTGATCACATGAGCAGCATCATGACAGTTGTAGATCAAACCGAGGCTAAGATGGCAGCTTCCTTGGCTGAAAATGATAGGAGGGTTTACTACCACTTTAAAGCAGAACTCCATGCAAGGGTTATCTGCTCATTTTGTTCTAGGGCAGAGGAGAGCAGAGATATACTTGCCGGACCTGCTGTTCCTCCCTGCACAAGGCTCGTCTGGCACCCCCGTGCTCCAGTGGTCTTGAAAATGGACTGTTCCTGACATCAGCATGCTCCATAGACAGGAACAGTCCACCACTGAACTGCGGGGGTTCAACAGCCCCACTGCATGGGGGGAAAAAAAAAAAAGTTTGCCCAGAGTTCGGATTAAAGCTGCAAAGTCAGCAGATGGCTGTGGTCGTGCCCAAAATTACTTCCTTACAATGCTTGCGATTTAACATTGTAGTGCAATCTATGGCATTCAAATCGCACCAAAGTCACAGAAAAGTAGTGCAGAGACCTTTTTTTTTGTCCCTGCAACATCAAGACAGCACCCACTGAAATGAAGGGCCCCGGGACCGATGGAAAAGGCCCCGGGGGGTCTTCTTGCACTGGAACCCCCGAAGGTTCTAGTTACGCCTCTGCGATTCATTTTCTATATATTGTATGTTTTCTGTTTTTATCGAAAGTGAAAGTAAAGGAGAAACCCAAATTTTGGGTTGTCCTCACAACAGCAATAGAGAAAAAATCTACCAATGGGGACACCCAAGGAATTCTCTCACTCTGGAGGGATTTCCTCTTACTTCCTGTTTTGGCTATGGGACAGGAAGTGTCAGGCATTATAACCCTCTCATTCTATCCAATATGAAAAAATGGTCTTTAATTCAACTTTAATAATAACAAGAATAATAAACTTTATTTCATATAGCGCATTTCAAGGTAGGTTGTCAAAGCGCTTTACAAGGAAATTTTAGTCTTGGTTCACACTGGGGTGACTTTGGTGCAGTACAGGAACCTTTTTCTAAGTCGGAGCGACTTGAGTCGCTCTGATTACAGCGGTTCCATTGCACTGAATGGAGCGCGAATTGTCACCTCAGTATGAACCGGGGCTAAAAGGGCTTGTTCACACAGGCAGCTTAGATGTGGGGTGATAGTCCGCCGAGCTGTGGTTTTACTACCCCTCGACAGCCCACCACCCCCATTACAACACACAAGGCAATGGACTTATCTTGCAAGTTATTTTTTCGGTAGCAATCATTCAGCTTAGATGTAAAATCTGCACACACACTTTTGTTTTTTTCAGATCACTATAAAAATATAGAATAGTGAAACTAAAAACCATGTCACCAATCAATAAGCATTAGAATAATCTCATAGTAACAAAGTAACAAACATGTACTTTTAGGCTCCATGCACACTGGACGCTATCTGGGCTCTCTCAGCGTCGGGCAGGAGACGCTGCTTACAAAACGTTCTTTTGCAATGTTTTGTAAGCAGCGTTTACCGGCGTTTATCGTATATTTTTTTGGCTTCCATTGACTGCAAAAAACGCCAGATGCCGATAAACCGGCGTTTTTGTGGTCAGAAGAACGACTTTTGAACGCCAATTCAGGGCGTTCAGATAACAACCCAAAAACGCCACTGCTGATAAAAGACAATAAACGACCATGTGTGCATGGACACAAAGGATAACATAAAGTGGCGTTTTTGTGCTGTTAAAAAAAAACGCCAAAACGACCAAAAACGGTCGTTTATCAGATACAGTGTGCATGGAGCCTAAGGCTCCATGCACACTGGACGCTATCTGGGCTCTTTCAGCGTCGGGCAGGAGACGCTGCTTACAAAAAGGTGCTTTTGCAATGTTTTGTAAGCAACGTTTATCGGCGTCTGCGTTTTTTGGCGTTTCTTTTTTTTCTTCATTGGCTTCCACTGACTGCAAAAAACGCCAGACGCCGATAAACCGGCGTTTACCGGCGTCTGCGTTTTTTGTGGTCAGGAGAACGACTTTTGAACGCCAATTCAGGGTGTTCCGATAACAGCCCAAAAACGCCCCTGCTGATTAAAGACAATAAACGACCATGTGTGCATGGACACATAGGATAAAATAAAGGGGCGTTTTTTGGGCTGTTAAAAAAAAACGTCAAAACGACCAAAAACGGTCGTTTTTCAGATACAGTGTGCATGGAACCTAAGGCTCCATGCACACTGGACGCTATCTGGGCTCTTTCAGTGTCGGGCAAGAGACGCTGCTTACAAAAGGTTCTTTTGCAATGTTTGTAAGCGGCGTTTACTGGCGTCTGCGTTTTTTGTGGTCAGGAGAACGACTTTTGAATGTCAATTCAGGGCGTTCAGATAACAGCCCAAAAACACCCCTGCTGATTAAAGACAATAAACTACCATGTGTGCATGGACACATAGGATAAAATAAAGGGGCGTTTTTGGGCTGTTAAAAAAAAAAACGCCAAAACGACCAAAACGGTCGTTTTTCAGATACAGTGTGCATGGAGCCTTATAGAAGCATCTCATAGTGACAAACTTACTTTTTTATAGGTTGAGTTTTTATAGAACCATAAAAATAGTAAAACAACCTATTGATCATATTGACAACTTGATTGTAACTGTGCAGATATATGGATATGCTACTGAATGTTGAAAAATTATTAACTTGACTAAGGCTACTTTCACACTGAGGCGTTTCGAAAAACGCGCGCAAAACATTAAGCGTTATTACCGCATTTTTGACGCATTTTTCCCGCATTAGCGCTAACGCCCAGGCGTTTTTCACGCGCTTTTGAAGCGCTAGCATTAAATAAATAGCACATTCTCCTACATTACATCCTGTTTACTTCCTGGTATTTTGACCTTTCCACAGCTTCTGGGCGTTTTGCTGGCGCTTTTAACGCGCTTTTAAAGCGCTTTACATTCATTTCAATGTATAGGGGCGTATTTAAAAGTGCTATTTTTAGCGCTCAGAATAAGCACAAAAAATCATGCTTGCAGGACTTTTTTTAAACACGGCACCAGCGTGACGCCCCAGTGTGAATAAGTACATTGAAATTAATGGGCAGTGTTTTAGAAGCGCTATTTTTAGGAGAGCTAGGAAAGCGCCTCAGTGTGAAAGGGGCCTCATACTGCTGACATTCTTCATGAATCATCTCAGAATCTTGATCTTTGTACCATTCTATTGTTTCGTACCAAATAAAAGTTTGTAAACAAAAAAAAAAATATTAAAACAAAAAAAACCATGCTACCAATCAAGCATTAGAATAATCTCATAGTAACAAACATGTACTTTTGATAGAATCATCTCATAGTAAGAAACTTACTTTTTTATAGGTTGAGTTTTTATTTAACCAGGCTCCTCCCAGCCATTTATAATGGACCATACCAGTGTAGGCTGCCTGGCGGTGGACTACAGATAACAGCATACCCCAGACAGAAAATAATGCTATGACAAGCCCAACAGGATGTGTACATTAACATACAATAAGATTCTAACCTACATTCATTTACTGAACAGGTAAAGATGTATATTAGCAGCACGCAGTACTACTGGTAAAGCGTAGTATAAAGCAGCCAATCAGAAATAACCTCTTGAGCTGCTCAAATCAGACTAATGCAAACTGAATTCTGAGTGGCTGTTGGCGGTGGTGGAGGCGTGCTCTATGCTGTTTATGTACAAAATCACAACTGGTTTATGTTTACATAGAAATAAAAACAACAAATAATTCTAAAATCCCGGCTACCAGAAGATAAATAATCCATATAAAGTGCAGAAACAACAATGAGCCCCTCTACCGTCTCCAGACATCCCCACCACTTCCTATCGGACGCACAGATAACATGCAGATCTTACTTTCTTATACTGATTGAAGGAAATTTTACTCCCATTCCGTTCCGGCACCCAAAATCTCAAGCTTGCGGGCATTGCACACAGGCAGGGGCCAGAGAGATGAGAGAGGAGTGTGAGGCTGTGGGGGCCCCGGCTCTGTAGGGAGGGTTGTGTGTCAGGACACTCGGGGTAATTTTAGCCTTGGAGCCATCAGATTTCATTACCACGGCAGGTTCTCTCAGATTGGACTCGGCGTAGAACGGGATCCTCCCTGCTGGAGTCGCTGCCAACTTCACACATCCTTGGCGGGACTTCACAAAGTTTGAATGTTATCCCTTCCTGTCCCCACCTTATCTCACCATTTAAAGGGATAGTAGCTTTAGATACTGTTGGCGCTATATAAATCCTGTATGATGAAAAGATAAGCACCAAAAAAAAGAGAATCTAAACATAAGAAGATAAATGTAAGATTACCAGTCATTAGATATAGCAAGCAGTGTTCATTTGTGACGTCAACTTTCGATTTCGTTTTTAATTATAAAACGCCATTTTACCTTTTAGCCGTATTTTAGATCATCTGAATTGTTTTAGCTTTAGTCATATTTTAGTCGACTAAAATCGAATGGGTTTAGTTGAATTGTAATGCATTATTTCTTTTTTTTTTTTTTTTATTATACTTACCTAGGTGGATGCCGCATCTGTCCCCCGGCACCGCTAACAATGAGAACCGAGCGATCAAACGCTGCCGAAGGCTCGGTTCTCATAGCTCTCTGAGCAGAGAGTTGGCGACTGTCAGTCAGCAGTTCTCTGCTCTGCCCCCCCTCGCTCGCTGGGTTGTGGAGTGGGCTTGAGCAGGCGTCTCAGGCTCCAAGGCAGCTCACTGAAAGGATGAGCCGGGTTGCCGGTCCAGGCATGTCGGCGATTACCGAGTCCATTGTCGCAATCTTGCCCGAGCCTGGATCGGCTCTGTGACATCAGCAGACAGCGGGCTTCAGTCAGCCCAAGAGGGAGAAAATAAAAGAAATACATTGTTAAAGCAGAGTTCCACCCAAGAATGGAACTTCCGCGGATCTGATTCCTCCCCCCTCCGGTGCCACATTTGGCACCTTTCGGGGGGAGGGAGCAGCGGATACCTGTCAAAACCAGGTATCCACTCCCACTTCTGGGGAAAAATCGCCGCAATCTTGTGTGGCGATCTACGCAATGTCCGGCCCTCCTCCTTTCCCCTGCTGTCCCCTCCCCCCCCCCCCCCCGCGCGCTGCCTTATGGGAGACGCACAGGTCCCATTCAGTAAGCACAGCATGACTCGCGCATGCGCAGTAGGAAACAGGCTGTGAAGCCGTAAGGATGCCGGAGCCTGCACCCGGAGCTGATGGACGGGTCGGCTTCGGCTCCCGACATTGCGGGCTCCCTAGACAGGCAAGTGTCCTTATATTAAAAGTCAGCAGCTACAGTATTTGTAGCTGCTGACTTTTTAGTTTTTTTCACCCTGGTGGAACGCCGCTTTAAGGTTGTTATTTGCATGCAATTGGGACACATTCTTCCAGATCTGTGCAGCAATCCATTGTGAGACTTCCTGTAATAAAGACCGCTCTCTCTCTCCTTGTGCAGGGTGACTGGTCTTGTCTCCGCCCCCTCCTGTAGTGGGTGGAGCCTTCTGGGGCCCCTCCCCCAGCTCTGATTTCTTTCCTTGTGCAGGGTGACTGGTCTTTTCCCCACCCCCTCTTGTATTTTTCTAGAGGCAGCCTGTAGTGGGTGGAGCCTGCTGGGTCCCTGCCACAACTCTGCTCTCTCCCCTTGTGCAGGGTGACTGGTTTTGTCTCTGCTCCTCCTGACGTTTTCTGCAGGTAGGCTGTAATGGGTGGAGCTTACTGAGTACCCTCCCACAGCTCTGCTTACTCCCCTTGTGCGGGGTGACTGGTTTTGTATCCACCCCCTCCTGTAGTTTTCTGCAGGTAGGCAGTAGTGGGTGGAGCCTTCTGGGTCCCTCCCACAGCTCTGCTCTTTCTCCTTGTGCAGGCTGACTGGTCTTATCCCCGCCCCCTCATAGTTTTCTGTAGTGGGTGGAGCTTGCCAGGCCCCTCCCACAGCTCTCTCCTTTTCAGGGTGACTGGTCTTGTCTCCGCCCCCTCTTATAGTTTTCTGTAGTGGGTGAAGCCTGCTAGGCCCCACCCACAGCTCTGCTCACTCCCCTTGTGTAGGATGACTGGTTTTGTCTCTGCACCCTCCAGTAGTCTTCTGCAGGTAGGCTGTAGTGGGTGGAGCTTACTGAGTCCCTCCCACAGCTCTGCTCTCTCTCCTTGGGCAGGGTGACTGGTCTTGTCCCTGCCCTGTCCTGTAGTTTTCTGTAGGCAGCCTGTAGTAGGGTAGCAAAACTCTGCTAGCCAAGTTATAATTGCCATGGCCCCAGGATGTGTATAGCTCTGTCTGGCTGTAATTGTAGAAATAGTTTTTGGGGCGCGGTGTTAAACCCACATTTCAATCGCCTGTGTTTACTGCATTCTGGCTACCTGTATAAAAGAGCCTGTACAGTTTGTAGGGGTGCCAGTCACAATGATGGCACTTTATCACACTGCACTGTGGTTCACATGGTGATTTGCATTGGGGTAATGTCAGGGGAGGGCTGGCAGCCTTAGGCCTGGGGGGCAAGTCCAGTCATGTGGCCCATTGAACCACTGAATCAGCTCACCATCCATGCCCACCTGGTTTAGAACGGATATTGATGTTATGAAGTAAGACATATATGATACAATGTGGTAACATAATTTAATGTTAATAGCAACAAAGGAGGTCTAACAAAAAATAATGCATCAATGCAGCCGCACCAGTGCCCATCAATGCAGCCTCACCAGTGCCCATCAATGCAGCCTCATAAGTGCCTATCAAATACAACCTGATCAGTGCCAATCAATGCAGGCTCGCAAGTGCCCATCAGCACAGCCTGATCAGTGCCAATCATTGCAGCCTGATCAGTGCCCATCAATGCAGCCCGATCATTGCCCATCAATGCAGTCTCGCCAGTGCCCATCAGCACGGCCTGATTATTGCAGCATGATCAGTGCCCATCAATGCAGCCTCCCCAGTGTCCATCCAATGCAGCCTGCAATGCAGAGAGAGGAGAGCCGTGGGAGAACCCTGCTTACCTGGTGCGACCGCTGTCATATGAAGTCCCCCTTCCTGGACCAGCTCCTATGATAGACATCACCAGTGTGCTGTCTATTATAGAAGCTGGTCCAGGAGGTAGGACTTTGTATGCGGAAGATCCCTGCTCTGTGAAATCCGGCAATGCCCCCCCAAGGCAGCCCAATGGGCCCAGCGGGATGCATGGTTGGGCCGGCCCTGGGTGCCCCCCTTTGCCTGCAGTTAGTTGGTGGCTGCGCCCCTGCTTCCTTCCTCCGCAAGAAGAAAAAAGTGTGAGCGGGCAGCGGCCGTCGGCCATTTTGAATGTAAGTTAGGGTGGCCTGGGAGGCAATTGCCGCCCTGCCCCAGCCCTCCCCTGGGTAATGTGCAGTAAAACACCCCCATTATCACATGTGACCGTAATGTACCCTAAAAATTGGATCCTGTGTCACTCAATCGCACTCTCCAACATCTCTCATACTTTAGCCCCAGTAGAGGGAAGGCTATGGAAAGCCTGATTTACCATTTCATCTGTTTTTCAAATGGCGATGACCAACTAGCGATATTTAGCAAATGAAAAAGCATTTTCACCATTCCTTATCGCCTCTACAGGGGGGACTGTTCTGAGGTTGTCGGTACAAACAAGTAAATAAATAAGACAGAAGGTGGCAGTATTTCCACGTCAGACGATTGATCCGGTGCAGATTGACATCACGCATGTGTGTGTGTGTATGAACCGGCAGCAACGAATGAAGACAAAGTGCCCGGCTTTCTTCACAACAATTAAGCGATTCCATTTGGAGACCTGTTAAATGTAATGTAATAAGCCGCTGATTTGCCATCTGTTGAGCAGATGCTTGGCTTATTGCAGTCTGTCGTTCTCGATCGTTCAGAAATCTGATTTGCGCAGCATGAATCTTCAAGGTGAAAATGTGATATAAAGAAGAGATCCAGAATCGGTGAGATGAAAATATTCAACCGAATGCAATGTGCTCTTCTAATCTACAATATACCACACAATAAACCGCGCTAAAAGTCCAAAAAAAGAGCTGCAGCAAAAAATACTAAACGTATAAAATCAATAAACAAACTACAAGCTGCGCTAGATGATACACTAAAACATTGAAGTTGCAAATAACAGAGTAGAAAGTCCAAACGGTGTAGTGTTCCTTCCACCATTAACCTCCCTGACGGTATGACTGAGTCTGGAATTTATTGCTGAAAGCGGTACAATTATTTTGCATGAAAATTTGGCGTTTTACATTGTAGGCCTGTAATTCTTAGGAATAACTCACTTAAATCTGTCCAAACAAGAGTCTAGTAGACATCCCGGGTATGAAAAAGTTTGAAAAATGAAATCATAAATTATAATATAATAACTAACTAAAAATAATTACCAAAAATAATAACGTAATAGTAATAAAATGTATTCAATAATGTAATCAAACCAAAAACGCAGAAATTTGCTCAGTTGCAGAATTGTCGCTGTCGTCACTTTCAGTTTCTGATGATAAATTTCCCCAAAAATCAGTATCACTCAATTCTGCAAATGATTCTTATTTACTATCACTGTTTTCTAGATGGTCAAAAAACACTTTTGACGTAAAGGGACACTTTTTGGTTGCCATGGACATTCTCATATTTCCAGGCAGAAAGAATGACATTTATTATATAAAAGTGCATGCAGGGCTCTGGGCAAAACACTAGGGACAAAGGGGATGTGTAATGATTTCATACAGTAATGTAATCTATAAGATTACAGTGTACTGTATGTATAGTGTGTGTTTCACTTTTTGAATTTCCCGCCGGTCTCTGTCCCCGTGCGACGCGACGCTCGCAGGGAACGGAGCCCGGCACACAGAGGCATCGGAGCGGAGGACACAGCTCGCAGACACTGCGGGGGACATCGCTGGATCCAGGGGACAAGGTGAGTAGCGCTGCCTGGATCCAGCGATGCGATCCCGAGTGTGGCTCGGGGTTACCGCTCTTGGTACTGAAAATCCACCCCGAGCCACACTCGGGAACACCGCCAGGGAGGTTAAATTAAATCCGTGCTGTTCCAAAGGATTATATTAGCACCACAAGTGCACTGGTAAGTAAAGGAGAATCCACCACCAAGGAATGTAAGGGGGCTTACCAGAACACTATGTGTTCAGTTACAGGTGAATCCCCGACCTGGGATATGGAAACACCAAATTCTTCAGCTCGGGTCTATATGTTCCTCACATGGATATACCATCCGATTGATAGATCTCTAGGGGCTGAGAGTCTTTCCCGTTATGAACCACGTTCCCAGTGATCATCTCATATAAGGGTACATCTCTTACTATAGGCTTTGTTGATGAAGACCATTGGAAAAATGAAAGCTCCTGTACAGATCCACTGGGTTGAAAATGCCAATCATGGAATGTCTCCTTGGTTGTGTCAGCCTAGAGGGCTGCCTTTCAATCTGCTTAGCTTGCCCCTCCCTTCCCCTCAATTAACATGCTAATGAAAAGTTTGAAGGGTAAAGCCTAGTACATGTGAGCCGACTGTTGGGCAGCATTGGCCGGTTCAACAGAAACTGACAGACATTCGGCCCGTTAGTACTGCAGTCAGTCCGACAGAAGCAGGACCATTCAGCATGACTGAAACAGGTTTGCTGAAAGGCTCACGATCAGCACTCTTAAGGTCCGTACACACGGTACACTTGGCCAACAACTTTTGTCCAACAGCCTGTTGGCCGATAATCTGACCGTTAGTACACACGATCCAACAGCCAATTTCCAATTGTTGGCCAACAAGTTGCTTGACAAGACGAAAAACTTTTGTTGGCCAACAAGGCGTTGGCCAATTGTTGGCTCGCGTGTAGAGAAGTTGGCCAACAAAAAGTTGGAAGTGCAAACACGCATGCTCGGAATCCAGGAAGTGTTCGGTCGTGTAACCTGCGTTCCTAATTCACAAATCACATTCACCTGAACTTCCTCGTTATACACTCCTAACATGTCACTATGTTCGGCTTTGTTTACCTATTACTTGACTACCGTCAGTACGCTAGACACAACCGCCAACAGTCAATCGGTTGGCCCACAACCTGCGCGTGTGTGCGAGGCTTTGACCAGAACTGAACACAATAGCACAGCAGTGGAGATCACTGTACTAACATCAGCCCTGCTAGGTTGAACAAAACTAAACTACTAGTGTGTATGAGGCTTCACTACATGTTCGTGGGAAAAAACGAACACCTAAAGAAGAAAATAATATAGCATATACAATTGCTACACAAGTCATATTGTAATTGCTGTAATTTTTTTTCAATCGGCAGCGCTAGTTTTCTGTAAAATAAAATACGGAAACCTGTACACAGATGATCTACAGAGTGCCCCCCAGAGATATAATTTCCTGCTTGTGTGATTGGCTCAGTGATTTCCCCACAAGTCTGCACTGAGATACAAGTCAGATTTTTAGCATCCCCTGCAACAATGATGTCAGTTTGGTAAAATGGCTGATGGGAGGGGAGAGCAGGGTTCTGCACATGTGTAATGGTTTTTCACAGAGCAGCCCCAATCCTCCTCTTCTCAGGTCTCCTGCCGGTGCTCTTCACCCCTCTCTTCTGTCAAGTGTCCCCAGAGCAAGGAGCTTGCTATGGGGGGGTACTCAAGCAGGCTCGCTCCCGAGCCACCGCTTTGCATGTCCATTCACACACAGAGCCGCATGTCGTCCCCCGCCCCTCTCTCCTCATTGGCTCACTGGCTGTGATTGACAGCGTGCATACTAAGGGGAACACGCCCTCACAGGGTGGAACTGTGGACGGTAGATTATAAGTATAACATGCCACATCCTAGTAGAAGAATACATTTTTAAAGAAAAAGGAGGAATGAATGGACTTTCCAGGTTTGAGAGTTAAAACAATGAATAAAGATGCATTTTTTCATCAACAGACAAAGCTTTTTGTAAGTAATAATGTTTGGATATTAACACTCTAAGCTATTCATTGTGTTTCATGCATTATCCTAAATATACAGTTGATGCAATTTAATATACTGACAGACATACCTTTTCTTTTGTTAGACAATTATACGCTCCAGAAGAAGCGCTGATTCCGGCGCAAAACTAGTAGAGCAAAAGATATTTCTACTATACAGACTTGAATCCCCCAGACTTCAATTATTTGGACCCCCTCACCCTCAGAAGTTTTGAGTATCTACTACACTTAGTTTCATATGTTAGATAAAATCGGGAAGGTAAATAAGGAATGGTGACCCCCTGATATGCCACAATTGGCATGTCTTTTTTTTTGGGGGGGGGGGGGGCA
>BLSH010246290.1:653231-667718 GCA_018402905.1 Glandirana rugosa | reverse complement strand
TCTTCCCCCCCCCCCCCCCCTTCCACTCCAAGTTTCACTGATGGTTTATCCATTAGTCTCCACTGCTATAGTACCGTTGCTTCATCCTTGAGTGCCATTTAGTGCATCGGGTGCCGCTGGCGGGGGGGCGCTCAGTCAGTACTCCTGGAGTCACATTGTGCAAAACTCACCTGCTATATATCCCCTGAAGAAGGAGTAGAATGTAATTTTCCGAAACATGTCGGGATCTTCAGCACCTTGTGTGCTGGCGTGAATCTGCACGTACTGCGATACCATGTTCTTTGTATATCATGTTATTGTGTCTTTTTTTACCTTTTAATCTTGATACATAAATAAAAGATGTTTTTTATATAAACAAATACTTATTTACTATATGGCACTTGGGGAAAACACTTGCCAATCTAAATCCCAGGGGTAATCATATTGTTCTATAGTCTGTGTTTCAATTCAGGGATGTGGCAATAGTTTTGTCCCCCCTCTTTTGTCCCTTTACTTGCCATACGGGGACACACACTCCTCTACAATCGCTCCTTCCTTTTTTCGGGGTTCACATAAGTGCAGCCGTGTTTCCCAGCATTTGGTCTGGTGCATTCAGGTCCAAATCAGGTCCAAATTTTTCCTGAAACCGCACCTGAACCAGACCCAAACACGCACAGGACCCTTTTGGAATGTGGACCGCGGCCGTCCCGGGACCTGTGTGAACCAGCTCCATTAAGAGCCGATCACTCTCGCATGTCATACGAATTGGATGTGGGGAAATCCGTATCCAATTCCCCACATCCAATTCGCACATATGTCAACCCGGGCTTAGGGGTCTCCGGGAATTGAGTGGAAATCTCTCCTAAGAAAGGGGTAATCCTCTATCAGATACGGGTCACTAAAACTATCAGTGAAAGGCCCCCCTTACCTCCTAGTAAAAACTGTAAAATGTTGGATTTGCACTTTATGTTCTGGTGACAATGTTTATCAGGACAAGTAGAGATGGTGACTCTCCCCCGAGGGGACACCAATAACACTATATAACCAACACAGACACAGTTTTGGTTACAGATATTATTATTATTATACAAGATTTATATAGCGCTTTACAATATTAGGGCAGACGGTACAATTACAATACAATTCAATACAGGAGGAATCAGAGGGCCCTGCTCGTTAGAGATTAAAATCTAAGAGGGAGGGTTGAATGATATGAAAGGGCAGTAAACTGCGGGGGATGAGCTGATTGAGAAAATAAGGAGTGTAGTTGTTAGGTGGTGGCAGGATAGGCTTCCCTGAAGAGAAAAGTTTTCAGGGATCGCTTAAAGGTGGATAGATTTGGGGACATTCTGAACGATTGGGGTAGGGAGTTCCAGAGGATGGGAGAGGCTCGGGAGAAGTCTTGGAGCCGAGTATGAGAGGAGGTGATGAGGGAGCTGAAGAGCAGGAGGTCTTGGGAGGAGCGAAGAGGACGGTTAGGTTGGTATTTTGAGACGAGGTTGGTGATGTAGCTGGGAGCAGAGTTGTGGATGGCTTTGTAGCTGATTGTTAGTATTTTGAATTTAATTTGTTGGGCGAGTGGCAGCCAATGGAGGGATTGGCAGAGGGGGGTGGCAGACGTTGAACGGTTTGTAAGGTGGATGAGTCTGGCAGCGGCATTCATGATGGACTGGAGAGGTCAGATACACTAACTATTCTTACAATTGTATATAAAAACCCCTTTAGGGCCCATTCACACAGGGGTGACTTGCTCTCCGACTTGAGTCACCTCAAGACGCCCAAAGTCACTCGACATGTCAAATCCCATTCAAATGAATGGGAGCCGTCTTAATGTACGCTACTCCGACTTCAAAAAAAGGTTCCTGCGTGACTCCAAGGTGACTTCTATCTGACTCGTGTCCATAGGATTCAATGGAAGTTGCCTCCAAGTCGGATCCCCATCTTAATGCAAGCGACTTTACAGTGAAAATAATATAATTTTATTTGGGGCAACCCCCTCCCTCCCTTCTCTGATGGGCCACAGGCAAAGTCACCTGGCATAAGTCGTGTTGTAAGTCGCTCCAAAGTCGCACTGAAAGTTGTGCTGCAATTGCCTAGCAAAGTTGAGCCAAAGTCGGATCACCCCTGTGTGAATGCGCACTTAATGTGGAATCAGGTTTACTTGGTGAGACTTGCACATCTGTAGCCCATGGTGTCCTCTTCAGAAGCAGCAGAAGAGAATGCGGTAGTCCTTTGTTCACAATATTGAGTAATTGCCCTTAAAGTGACCTTAAATAAGCTCGCTCATTGTACAAAGCAAAGGCAGTCCACAGTTAGCTCAGCAAACCATGGAGGGGGCTTCACCTGCAAATTAGGTAGTCCTACAAGAGTAAGTCTCTCACCGAAGAGTCCTGCCAATCAGAAAGCAGGAGGGACTCCCCATGGCTATTCTGACTCAACCATCAAAGAGAAGGCAAGCGGGGAGCATTCAACTTTCTATAGAGAGAGGGAAATGTTCCAACCTCTTCGAAGAACAGACTTCAAAAGACATAAGAAGTATTTTGAACTTCTTCAGGGTCTTGGAGGTACAATATATTCCCTTGGTGGCTTGAAGGTCACAAATGAAGCCGTTATCTCAAATCCAGTTGTCGGCAACTGATCCAGATACTAAACACACTCCACCAGAGGCAGGGCCGACTTACCGAACGGGCACTGCCCAGGGGCCCCAACCAGAGGGGAAATCTACAAGTCTCTGCATGAAATAAAAATGTGAATACTCACTGGATATACAGTAGAATTTCACTTTAAGGAAGCTGCAATCATTTTATGCCTTTTTTTTAAATTATTATTATTATTAAAGCCGAGTTCCACCCAAAATGGGAAGCTCCGCTTTTCTACAATCCTCTCCCCCTCCGCTGCCACATCTGGCACCTTTTGTGGTGGAGGTAGCAGGTTTCGACAGGTACCCGCTCCCACTTCCGGGTACAAGGCCATCCACATCTCCAACGTCATCTGCAGATATCGCCCAAATCGTCCCCTCCGCTCCTCCCAGGAACTCCTACTTTCTAGCTCCCTGGTTACCTCCTCCCATGCTCGCCTCCAGGACTTCACTAGAGCCTCTCCGATCCTCTGGAACTCCCTGCCCCTGAATGTCCGATCAGCCCCCACCCTGTCCACCTTCATGAGATCCCTGAAAACTCATCTATTCAGGAAAGGCTATCCCACACCCACCTAAGAACTGTACCTGGGCCACCCTCATCAAATCATCCTCGCAGCTATTACCTTTTGTACCACTTCCCCCCTCCTTTTAGAATGTAAGCTCCATGAGCAGGGCCCTCCTCTCCCTTCTGTATTGAATTGTTTTATAATAGTGCTGTCCCCCCTCTACATTGTAAAGCGCTGCACAAACTGTTGGCACTACATAAATCGCGTATAATAATAATAATGTAGAGAAGAGAAGGAGGAGGAGGATTTGTTTCATCTCTGTGGATCACCTGAGAGCAGTCACTTCACTGGGTATATGGAAGGGTTTACATCCACTTTAAGCAAAAACACCAGTCGGGATAAAACCAGCATCTCATCCAGATATTATTATTATTATTCCACAGAGCTGGTATAAATTCCAGAATCTGCCTTGATATTTGCTTTGTGTAATCCCCTGCACTGCTACTCTGCACAGGGCCACTGTTAGTAAGGTAACAAGGTGGAAGAGCAGAGGGCTGACCTCAACACTGTGCTTCTGCTCCAAAATTATCCAATGACAGAGTGTGGTGGCTACTAGACCAAGATGTATTGGCTATCTGCATGGAGGTCTGAGACCTGGTTGTGCTGTCTGGCAATGGTATATGGATCACAAGACTGAATCGAGTTGCTACTCATTTGGCCCTTAGGATAGTTCACATGTATACATTTGGAATGTGTATGTAGCAGTTTGCCTGGAGTCAGACCCTAACTAAAGCAGTGGTCTCCAAACTGCGGCCCATTGCTTGCCTTTTTTTCCCACTGACACCAATGGTGTGGCACTATTTTTCCCGCTGACACCAATGGTGTGGCACTATTCCTCCTACTGACACCAATTATGGGGTACTATTCCTCCCACTGACACCAATGATGGGGCACTATTCCTCCCACTGACACCAATGATAGGGCACTATTTTTCCCGCTGACACCAATGGTGTGGCACTATTCCTCCCACTGACACCAATGACGGTGCATTATTCCTCCCACTGGGACCAATAACAGGTCACTATTCCTCCCACTGACACCAATGACGGGGCACTATTCCTCCCACTGACACCAATGATCGGGCTCTATTCCTCCCACTGACATCAATGACAGGGCATTATTCCTCCCACTGGCACCAATAACAGGGCACTATTCCTCCCACTGACACTAATGATGGGGCACGATTCCTCCCGCTGACACCAGCAATGGGACACTATTCCTCCCAGTGACTCCAATGATTGGGCACTATTCTTCCCACTGACCCCAATGATGGGGCACTATTCCTGCCACTGGCACCAATGATGGGGCACTATTCCTCCCAGTGACACCAATGATTGGGCACTATTCTTCCAACTGACGCCAATGATGGGGCACTATTCCTGCCACTGGCACCAATGATGGGGCACTATTCCTCCCACTGGTACCAATGATGGGGCACTATTCCTGCCACTGGCACCAATAATGGGGCACTATTCCTCCCACTGGTACCAATGATGGGGCACTATTCCTCCCACTGACACCAATGACGGGGCACTATTCCTTCCACAGACACCAATGATGGGACACTATTCCTCCCACTGACACCAATGATCGGGCACTATTCCTCCCACTGACATCAATGTCAGGGCATTATTCCTCCCACTGGCACCAATAACGGGGCACTATTCCTCCCACTGACACTAATGATGGGGCACTATTCCTCCCGCTGACACCAGCAATGGGACACTATTCCTCCCAGTGACACCAATGATAGGGCACTATTTTTCCCGCTGACACCAATGGTGTGGAACTATTCCTCCTACTGACACCAATTATGGGGTACTATTCCTCCCACTGACACCAATGATGGGGCACTATTCCTCCCACTGATACCAATGATGGGACACTATTCCTCCCACTGGTACCAATGATGGGGCACTATTCCTCCCACTGGCACCAATGATGGGGCACTATTCCTCCTACTGACACCAATGATGGGGCACTATTCCTCCCACTGACACCAATGATGGGGCACTATTTCTCACACTGACACTAATGATGGGGCACTATTCCTACCATTAAAAACAATGATAGGGTATTTATTACTGCCACTGACAGAGAATTCTTTACTCCCACAAGTCACAGTCTGAACCCCTTAAATCCTGAAGGACAGTTTTGAAGGCTATTTGTTTAAGAAAGTTTGGAGACCCTCTTTCACGTAAAGAACATTCCTTAATGAAGAATTATCTAATACATGCAAACCTTAAATGCTGGTCAATCAGCAGCAAGCAAAGCCGGCACCCCCTCTCACCAGGCAGCTCAAGGCCAGGCTAATTTAATAGTTGTCCGGCACATAACAATAGATCTCGCCGCTTCCACCGTCAGATGCAATTTAATTAAACTCCTTCCATTTTACAAAGAACAGCTGGCTAAACACTGCGGCCCCTTCAGCAAGGCCTCCTACGTGGAGCTCAGAACACAAGTGTTTGAGCCATCAGAAAAATGTGCCCAGAGTATTTTTAAGTACATAATCCGGTACCAAAGACATTCCCGGCAGCCGCGCCGTGAGCGGTGAGGGATTTCAAGCAGATTAGTCTAAAAACAGAAAAGTAAGCAGAATATGGAGAAAAAAAAGCTTTCAAAACCTAAAGATGAGGGCAAATTGGGCACTTTGGTTTCTTTTCCAACTTCCTGCTCATTGATGAAAGAAATGGCGGGTTGCGTGCAAAAGGGAGAGATTTCAGAGTCTTTTTTTTTTTATTTAGGCGATAAAACGAAATCACATCCCATTTTCACCACTTAGAAGAAAGAATGGCAGTGCAGTACAATGCTGATGTGAAATCTGTTCCCTGGAAAGGCTGAGGGTGGAGAAGATGATGAACAGAGAGATTGCCGCCCAGGATCTTTGGGGTCGCATCAAAGTAGTGCAGGAACCTGTTCAAAGTCGCTGCAACTTTAAGTCACATAGATTTGAAGGGATTCCATTGCCATCAATGGGCTGCGACTTGATGTGTCCAAAGTCGCATGTTAGGGTCTAGGGCTGGGGTTAGGATTAAACGTCAGGGTTAAGGGTTAGCGTTAAATGTTAGGGTTAGAACACTAACCCTAACATTTAAGGCTAACCCTAATCCTTAACCATAACCCTTAACCCTAATCCTAACCCTTAACCCCAATTCTAACCCTAATCATTAACCTTAGCCCTTAACCCTAATCTTAACCTTTAACCCGAAACCATAATCCTACCTTTAACCCTAACCCTAGCCCTTAACCCTAACATGTGACTTTGGACACAAAGTCGCAGCCCATTGATTGCAATGGAACCACTTAAAATCTATGCAACTTTGAAAAGGTTCCTGTATCGCTTTTATGTGATTTTGAGTGCAAGAGAATGTAAAGTTGCATCAAAGTCACACTCAACACTTTCTCATAGGCCAAAAAAACCCACAAAACTCCTTAAAAACACGTCAAAAACGCAGAACACACCGCAAAATGCCCTGGAAAAATGAATCAGTTGCAACATGCATAGGTGTGAACCTAGCCTAAGAAACCAAATGACTAAACACCCACATTAAGGTCTTCCTATAGTCAGCCCAATGGGCAATACTTATAAAACTACATAATCAGTCACTGAAAATACCATAGATGACACACTGACCATCTTATGTGGAATACAAGCAGTTATGAACATACAGGGTTGGACAATTTATGGCTATTAGCTATAGGTCCCAGCAAGGACATGGTTGTCCTGTGCACAGCATACTACAGTGCTCTGTCCTCATGTGACCTTCCTACAGATACTACATAATGAGCTTCTGGACTGTGGACTGACTAGGAAACTCAGCACAGGGATGGTGGGAACCCCTCATAATGGGCACAGCAGGTGTACAGACCCAGGAACTCAGGATAGAAATGGTGGGAACCCCTCATAATGGGCACAGCAGGTGTGCAGACCCAGGAACTCAGCACAGGGATGGTGGGAATCCCTCATAATGGGCACAGCAGGTGTACAGACCCAGGAACTCAGGATAGAAATGGTGGGAACCCCTCATAATGGGCACAGCAGGTGTGCAGACCCAGGAACTCAGCACAGGGATGGTGGGAACCCCTCATAATGGGCACAGCAGGTGTACAGACCCAGGAACTCAGCACAGGGATGGTGGGAACCCCTCATAATGGGCACAGCAGGTGTACAGACCCAGGAACTCCATACTGGAATGGTGAGAACTCCTCATAATAGGTACAGCAGATGTGGTGACCTGGAAACTCAGCACAGGGATGGTGGGAACCCCTCATAATGGGCATAACAGGTGTAAGAAGCTGGGTGCCCCTCATAATGAAGGTGTACAGACCCAGGAACTCCATGTAGACATCTCCCTTGAGAGATCCTCTTTTGGCCTGATGTGAACTGAACTGTGGGGCTTTCCCAGAGAGCTACTGATAGACCTATTACTCGGTAGCGCTCACTAAACATAGCACTGCACCAATATTTAGTGGTGAACAGCCCCTCTTCCTGACATGCAATAGAGATGGAAAATAAGCATTAACAAGCCCTTAAATTGCTAGTAGTAGATGGTCACCTTCAGCTTTACTTGTTCTGTAACGGTGGTGAGGTTTTGTAGCCACCTCTTCAGTTCTAATAAGATTTGACAAAGGTTCACATCTTCAGCCATATAAATGGAAGACCCCCTGCTACCGAAAGATGGGATTATGAACTTTCACACCTCCAGTCTTGTTCTTGGACAGCCAACATCTGGCTTAACACATCCCATGGTGATTGGTGTTGGTGCTTCCTATGCAGATTTCTGACACTCAAGAGTTGAAGAAGCAGCTTGGAGAAGCTATGAAACGCCTTCAATAGAAGAAGTCCAGATGAATGTGACATTACCAGCTATCCCATGACCTGGATAAACGAGGCCCTTCACAGACGAGCCCTTTAATTGCATTTTCAGATCATCTGCAGCCATCTAAATGATGCTGAATCCGGCCCGTATAAATTGCACGCATTGCTTTCTGACAATTTGTCTGCTTTTAGATTGACTTGACGACTCATTAAATGTAAATCTGAACATTGAAGAGGTCTCGTCTCGGCTAAGCACCGGGGAATCCGCACTTGACAATCTGCAGCGTCTACATGGGTGCGCAGCGTCAGCGGCACACTTCACATTGGCCCAGAAGGCAGAAGGAGATAAGGGTATTACCGGGGTGCCCTAAATAGAAGGGGGGGGCGTGTAAATCAGCCGCGATATGCTGCTTGGTGTGATAAACCTCTGTGCATTTCCAGCGGGGTGAATTCTTAATTCCTTTCCGGTTTAATACGATTGCTTGTTCCCTTTCTAGCCAACCAGATAAGTCTGACTCCAGTGAAGCGATGGGAGACAGCGCAGACTTCATTCAGAGATCGCCTATCATACAACAAGTATAAGTCGCAACGCCTAAGGTATGCCAGTCCACAAAGTTCATATGATGATAGGAGTATACTAGTCCATGCAAAATGTGGCTAGCTGGGGTGGCAAGGTTGGTAGTAGTAGATCAAGCCTCTTGGGGGACTGGAAGCAGAGTCCCAAATTACTGAAGAGACTTGTCTTTTCAGCTATCGCCTATCAGAGTGCGGTCGCAGGAAGAACTTCACACCATCGCCACAAAGCAGAAAACTTGCTCCTGACCTGTGATACGGCAATGTGAGGGAGGTGAAAAGTTTCTGTATTAGGCAATGAAACTCCTCCATAGGGATACAGTGAGCAATAAAAACCTGACAGAGGCTCCACCCTTTCCTTTCTATAGCCGAAACAAAATTAGCTTTGGCTGTTCTGCCCTCTTTTATTTCATTTTTTTGTGTTGTATTAAAAGAAGAAGTATGGAAATAAAAATAAAAAATAAACACACAAGCTCAGCTCCATGCTGAAGCATCTGTGTCATGTAGAATATAAGACCAAGAACTGACCAATCACACAACCTCTGGCTGCTGAGTTCTCAGGCTGCTCAGAGTGGAGAGCAGTGACTGTCAGTCACCGCTCGACAGTCACCGCTCTCTGCTCTGCTCCTCCTGTGCTCACTGGAGCACCAGGCTGGAGGGAGGGGGCAGGAGGGACTGGCCCCGGCTCTCAGCCATGTGCTGAAAGGCGGAGCCAGGTGTCAATCAGGCAGCAGAGTGGATCCCGACAATATTGTTGGGATGCTTCCTGAACCTAGAGTGGCTTTGCCCCATCAGCTGATAGCAGGCAATAGGGAGGAGTTAAAGAGGAAAAAATCTTTCCTCTAGTGCAGTGGTTCCAACTCCTGTCCTCAGGACCCACCAACAGGCCAGATTTTAAGTATTACCTTGGAGAGATGCAGACTAGAATACTGCAGTCACTGAGCAGCAAATGATATCACCTGTGATGCATTTCAGTTATCCTGCAAACCTGGCCTGTTAGTGGGTCCCGAGGACAGGAGTTGAGAACCACTGCTCTAATGTTTGTACCTATAGGTAAGTCTATAATAAAGCTTACCTATAGGTACTGTAAATATAACCTAAGGTCGCACAGTTTAGGAGATATTTACTGTATATTGCACCAATGACATCATCGACGCATGCACTCTGAAGGAACGGCCATCCGGGGCGTTTCTTCAGGGCAGTGCTGTGACCGGTGGCTCCCGCGCACATGCGCAGGATTGGTGGCATGCGGCTCTGGCCAGTCACACAGCCGGAGTCCGAGGACCTAGAAGGGAGACGGGCGAAGATGGATGCGGCCTCCGGCAGGGACGAGGGCTTCATTTGCAGGTAAGTTTCACATGTGCTAGTATGCAATGCATACTAGTACATTCTGCCTTTACTTTGCAGGTGACCAAA
The DNA here is from genome assembly GCA_018402905.1 of Glandirana rugosa. Lineage (NCBI taxonomy): Eukaryota > Metazoa > Chordata > Amphibia > Anura > Ranidae > Glandirana > Glandirana rugosa. Next base: position 657,727 of record BLSH010246290.1, on the reverse strand, counting down.
AAAAGGAGTCAGTATTCACTTCCTCTTTAAGCAAGTATCAGAATGCCTTGATGGGTGAATTTCTGGAGCACTGGGTATTCCTAGGCAGACTGTATTTGGACCACCCTGGGTAACATCCAATCACAGCCCATCTGTACCATGTGAAGAGCTTTGACCAATCACAGCAAATAAACTGAACCTGGGTTTACACTTCTGCGATGCGGACACCGTATGTCGTGTAAATTCACAAATATCAGAATGTCTTGATGGGTGAATTTCTGGAGCACTGGGTGTTCCTAGGCACACTGTGTTTGGACCACCCTGGGTAACATCCAATCACAGCCCATCTGTACCATGTGAAGAGCTTGGCCAATCACAGCTAATCACAACAAATACACTGATCCTGGGTTCACACTTGTGCGATGTTGTAGACACCGTATGTCATGTAAATTCACAAATGTCAGAATGCCTCGATGGGTGAATTTCTGGAGCACTGGGTGTGCCTAGGCAGGGCTCTGACGAAGAGGCGAGTCCTCGAAACACGTTAGCCTGTTGGATTTCCATTGTTCCATTATGTGATGTGATTTATCGTACACTAGAAGTTGCTGTTTAATTCTGACAAGTTTTAATGCACCTGTCGGTTTGTGAGTATATCACTTACCGCAGTATTATCAATAAAAGTTTTGAGGATAATGCACTAGGACAGTGCTCCCTATGTTTTGTTTTATGGTTTCAGTGTATTTGTACCACCCTGGGTAACGTCCACATTTGATGCTGAACCTCCATGATTGAAATAACTGAAATCAAATGAATGAAAAGGACAGGGCAGGACAGGGAGAGTCAGGCTGGGGAGGCAAGAGCTAGAAGATGCTGGATGCCCGCCAGGCAGGAAATGGGACCGGGTCGATCCCACTTGCTACAGCTTCTAATGCACTTTGTGAGAAGCGCTTACTTGTCCTTCAAAGTGTTACTAAACCCACAGCAGTAAAATCAGTCTGTATATGCAGTGAAGCATGCTTGTTATACTCAAAGTAGAACCTAAGGGGTTAATTCTCTGCATTGTGTAAAAAGGTTGTCTGATCTTGTCTTCTCTGATCCTCCCCTTCTTCCACTTACTCCATTATATGTCCGGATAAGACACAGAAAATGGAGTCAGGCTGCACATGCTCAGTTTGGTGTGTATTGCTGGGGAGTTTTTTTGTTTGTTTTTTTTCTTGGGAGAGTGCATGTGATCAGCACAGGGTCAATCAGCACTGTCCAGACAGAGGGTCAGGATTCCTGGATCCCGATAGGGCAGCTCAGTGCAGTGTGAAAACTCCTCTTACAAGCTTTAACCAGACACTGGTAGAAGTCACAAGGCTGCTATATACTGCTGATGAGAAAAGGTATTAATCAGTTTATATTTACTAAAATAATTAATTGCATTTCCATGTCCTGTGTACTGTGGGAGAGCAGATATAGCGACTGCAGGCTCCTGGGGAGAGCAGATATAGCGACTGCAGGCTCCTGGGGAGAGCAGATATAGCGACTGCAGGCTCCTGGGGAGAGCAGATATAGCGACTGCAGGCTCCTGGGGAGACCAGGTATAGTGACTGCAGGCTCCTAGGGAGAGCAGATATAGTGACTGCAGGCTCCTGGGGAGACCAGGTATAGTGACTGCAGGCTCCTGGGGAGACCAGGTATAGTGACTGCAGGCTCCTGGGGAGAGCAGATATAGTGACTGCAGGCTCCTGGGGAGAGCAGATATAGTGACTGCAGGCTCCTGGGGAGAGCAGATATAGTGACTGCAGGCTCCTGGTAAGACCAGATATAGTTACTGCAGGCTCCTGGGGAGAGCAGATATAGTGACTTTGATAGGCCACTGGCAGGGGGCTGTATGCTGCACCTGTGCACCCAAAATTGCCAGGATTTTATGCTGTACGGGCCAAACCGCTCATGTGCATGATCCCTTAGTGTAAGTTCACACCGCATGCATTGGGAGGCTATTCCAATGTAGCTCAGTGCAGAGCACTCCACTGCCTCGCACAGTGCCGCCAGCAATTGAACTTTGCGACATCTCAATAAAGTTTTTTTTTTAAAAAAAAGGAAACAGCGTGACACGCCAAGCTTAGCGTATCATCACTGCACTGATCCCCTCCCCAATGCACCGCACACTAGCCGCTGTGTTGCAATGCAGGGGCAGGTGTGAACGAGCCCGTCATTTGAATAAAAGTTTCTTTAACCATTTTTGCCCTGGAAGGTTTTACCCCCTACTGACCAGGCCATTTTTTGCAACACGGCACTGCGTTACTTTAACTGACAATTGCGCGGTCATGCGACGCTGTACACAAAAAAAAATTGATGTCCTTTTATCCCACAAAGAGCTTTCTTTTGATGGTATTTGATCACATCTGCAGTTTTTATTTTTTGAGCTATAAACAAAAAAAAGACTGACAATTTTGAAATAAAAACATTATTTTCTACTTTCTGCTATAATACATATCCAACAAAAAAATGTAAAAAATAACAATTCATCAATTTAGGCCAAAATATCATGTCCCATTGTTGATATCAGTGGATGAAACAGTGTCACAAGGGCCATATAAAACCAAGCAAAGGGCCGCATCTGGCCCCCGGGCCACAGTTTGGAGACCCCTGATTTAGGCCAATATGTATTCTGCTACATATTTTTGGTTTAAAAATATCCCAATAAGCGTATATTGATTGGTTTGCGCATAAGTTATCACGTCTACAAACCATGGGATTTTTTTTTTTTACTAGTAATGGCGGCGATCAGCGATTTTTAGCGGAACTGCAACATCGCAGCAGACAAATCGGACTCCTGACACTTTTTTTGGGAACCAGTGACATTACAGTGATCAATGCTAAAAATATGCACTGTCACTGTAGTAATGACACTGGCAAGGAGGGGGTTAACACCAGGGGCGATCAAAGCGTTAAGTGTGTCCCTAGGGGGTGTTTACTAACTGTGTGGGGGAGGTGCTCTGACTGGATGAAGACAGAGATCGGTGTTGCTGCTTAGCAGGAACATAAGATCTCTATCTTCTTCCCGTCAGAACAGCGATCTGCCTTGTTTACCTCTGCCTTGTTCTGTGTCTCTAGGGAACGATCGCGGATAGCCGACAGACATTGAATGGACACAGCAGGAGCCAATCGCGCCTCCAGCACCCCCCCCCCCAGTGGCTATTGCACGAGACGACATACAGGTACATTGTTTTGCGCAATAGAGCCGACCTGCCGCAGTACATCTGCGGCAGGCAAGTGGTTAAATATTAATACATATTTGTTCACTTGTTTCTGTGGCACCTTAAAAAGTCCTGATACGCGATATTGTTATTTTCCTTCAATGTTTCTGCAATGGATGTGGTGCCTGGATCGTTCCCATCGCTCCATACTTGTATTCCTTTTAATATAGAAGTGTATACATCAGGCCAAGAAGAGGGACAGAGACGTTCGGATCCAGAAGAGGGTCAGTAAACGAGGGACAGTAGGGAGCAATGTGTGATGCTGGATAGTCTATGATACTTCAGAGAGATTCATGAGAAACACCAAACTAAGCCCTCGGGGGAATGGTGTGGTTTACACAATCCTTCCAAAACCGCTACATACTGAGCCCAGGCTCCTCCACTGCGCCCACATCAAAGATGGAGCCTTACCACCGCACTGGATCCCAGTCCTGACACTAATTGGTTGGGAATACTTTCACTCAGACTCAATTCTGGAAAAATATTCTGATTTTTAACCATTTAGTGACAGCTTTTGAGGCTTAGACTACCAAAGCAAGCCGTGTCAGTGTGCATCGATTAACCACTTGACCTCCGGAAGATTTACCCCCCCCCCTTTATCCCCAGGCCATTTGTTGCGATACGGCACTGCGTTATTTTAACTGACAGTTGCATGATCGTTTTTTATTTTTTGCGCAAATTTTGAAAAAAAAAATATATTTTTTTTACTTTCTGCTATTATTTATTATTATACAGGATTTATATAGCGCCAACAGTTTGGGCAATGCTTTACAACATGGGGGCAGACAGTACAATTACAATACAAATCAATACAGGAGGAATCAGAGGGTCCTGGCCGTTAGAGCTTACAATCTAGAAAACATATCCAATAAAAACATTTAAAAAAAAATCTAATTTCTTCATATATTTAGGCCAATATGTATTCTGCTACATATTTTTGGTAAAAAAAAACAATCCCAATAAGCATTTATTGATTGGATTAAGCAAAAGTTATAGCGTCTACAAACTATAGGTTATATGCTGGAATTTTTATTTATTGATTTTTTTTTTTATACTAGTAATGGCAGCAATCAACAACTTATAGTGGAATTGCAATATTGCGGCGGACAATCTGACACTTTTGACACTAATACAGTGATCAGTGCTAAAAATATGCACTGTCACTGTACTGACACTGGCTGGAAAGGGGTTAAACATCTAGGGCTATCAAAGGTTTAAAGGCAGTGGCGGCTAGTGTTTTTTTTTTTTTTTTTGGGGGGGGGGGCAGCAAAC
>BLSH010246290.1:632832-643952 GCA_018402905.1 Glandirana rugosa | reverse complement strand
GACAATTGGTGTAAGGGGGCACTCTGATGAGGACAATTGCTGTAAGGGGGCACTCTGATGGGGACAGTTGGTGTAAGGGGGCACTCTGATGGGGACAGTTGATGTAAGGGGGCACTCTGATGGGGACAGTTGATGTAAGGGGGCACTCTGATGGGGCCAATTGGTGTAAGGGGGCACACTGATGGGGTCAATTGGTGTAAGGGGGCACACTGATGGGGTCAATTGGTGTAAGGGGGCACACTGATGGGGTCAATTGGTGTAAGGGGGCACACTGATGGGGTCAATTGGTGTAAGGGGGCACCGATGGGGCCAATTGGTGTAAGGGGGCACCGATGGGGCAATTGGTGTAAGGGGGCACTGATGGGGTCAATTGGTGTAAGGGGCACTCTGATGGGGACAACTGATGTAAGTGGGCACTCTGATGGGGACAATTGATTTAAGGGGCACTCTGATGGGGACAATTGATTTAAGGGGGCACTCTGATGGGGACAATTGATGTAAGGGGGCACATTGATGGGGTCAATTGGTGTAAGGGGGCACTGTGATGGGGTCAATTGGTGATGGGGACAGTTGATGTAAGGGGGCATTCTGATGGGGACAATTGATGTAAAGGGGCACTCTGATGGGGACAATTGGTGTAAGGGGGCACTCTGATGGGACAATTGATGTAAGGGGGCACTCTAATGGGGACAACTGGTGTAAGGGGGCACTCTGATGGGGACTACTGGTGTAAAGGGGAACTCTGATTTTTTATACAGTGCCCCCAGATCGGATAGGCTAGGTCTAGCCCTGCTAAGCTTTCTTTTTTTTTTTTTTTTTTAATTCAGGGCAAGACACAAGCACTTTCTAATTCATGATGATATGATTGGGTACTGGTGGTCTATGCCCTGTTCTGCGTGAAGCTCCACATTAGGCACATGAACAGAAGAATCCATAAAATAGGTACTGAGAGGAAAAGAGATGCTCCATGATCACTTGACAAAATGTCAAAGTAATACTTCCCATGATCACTGCTAAAGGGAAGGATTAGCCAATCAGAACTGTAATATTCCCCTTCGGCACAGATCATGTGATTAGAAGAGAGAAGTACAAAGATGGCTGTACAGAGTCTACAATCCCCAGCATGCCTTGTTTCCACAATAGGACACTGGGAAGTACCTAGACATAGGACAGGATTGGTAGAGAGCCAGGCTGTCTCTGGGATGTAAACAGTTCCTCATTTGTGACCTCATGTAATCTAATCACATGAACTCCTCTGGCTGGGTCATTTATAGTCACACCGGACAACTCTAAAAACTTTTGATATAGACGGTACAATTTACATTTGCAAAAGAACATACTGAATGCACACAGAGAAATATTTCTCGTGTTCCCATGTTTTGGCCGGATTTCGGACCAAAAACCCCAAAATGTATTTATTTGTATATTTTTTGGTTACAACTCAAAAAAACATAACTGGAAAAACTTCTGCAGAAACATCGCTATAACAACCACCAAGTTGCTCCATTCACAGTTCGTATGGCGGGCATGGTTGTTCCCACTTTTTTTTTTTTTGCGTAATTTAAATGCGATTCCATGTGTGGCACATAGGGCGGCCCATTCACTTCAATGTGAACGTTTGTCACGCCAGAGAATCTCGTGTACCCAATTTTGGTCGTTTGGCGATGTGCATTTTGCTGCAATATTCCTACGACAGTCGCAGTAAAATGCATGTTGTGGAAACTGGAGCTTCCTTGCACTGTCCAAAGATCGGCCTTAATTGCAATAGGAGAAATTATATGGTGTATGGGAATCACATTATTTATGGACTTTATAGAGATTTTCTTCTACCACTGTTGCACTTTATACTGACTTTGGAATGAATATATTTAATATCACTGTGACATATGGATTGATTAAAGCAAAAAATGTCATCAGAACCCCAAGGGTCTCCAGAGTGGGCCCCAAGCTTTAAACATCGATCAACAGCGTTACAGCAGAAAGCAACATTTCGGAGCCATGCAGTACCCCTTCATCAGGCATGTGTCAATGGATTGATTATGCTATTATTTATTTAACCACTTGCAGACCACCCCACATATATGTAGTGTGGGGTGGCGGCTCCTACAGGAGCAATCACATATCTGTACGTGATCGCCCCCTCTGGGTTTGGGGCGTGCATGCACGCCCCCGGCAACTAGTTCCGGTCTGTGATTGGACACAGTGGAAGCCAATCAAGCAGGAACACGGATCTCTGTCTTCTCACAGTACAAGCACCCCCCCCCCACAGTTAGCAAGCACTTCCTAGGGACACATTTAACCCTTTGATTGCCCCTGATGTTAACCCCTTCCCTGCCAGTGACATTAGTACAGTGACAGTGCATATGTGTTAGCACTGATCACTGTACTGGTGTCACTGGTCCCCAAAAAGTGTCACTTAGTGTCAGATTTGTTCGCTGCAATGTCACAGTCCCATTATAAGTCGCTAATTGTTGCCATTACTAGTAAAGATAAATAAATAAAAAATTCCATAAATCTATCCCAGGGGCCTCCAAACTGTGGCCCGTGGGCCGGATGTGGCTCTTTGCTTGCCTATATCTGGCCCTTGGGGCACGATTCCTCCCACTGACACCAGTGATGGGTACTATTGCTCACAATGATACTAGAGATGGGGAACATATTCTGCCACTGACAGCAATTATGAGGCACTATTCTTTCCAATTACACCAATCATGGGGCACTATTCCTCTATTCCACACACTGACACCAATGATGGGGCACTATTCCTCTATTCCACACACTGACACCAATGATGGGGCACTATTCCTCCCTTCCACAGACTGACTCCAATGATGGGGCACTATTCCTCTATTCCACACACTGACTCCAATGAGGGGGCACTATTCCTCTATTCCACACACTGACACCAATGATGGGGCACTATTCCTCTCTTCCACAGACTGACTCCAATGATGGGGCACTATTCCTCTATTCCACACACTGACTCCAATGAGGGGGCACTATTCCTCTATTCCACACACTGACTCCAATGATGGGGCACTATTCCTCTATTCCACACACTGACTCCAATGATGGGGCACTATTCCTCTATTCCACAGACTGACTCCAATGATGGGGCACTATTCCTCTATTCCACACACTGACACCAATGATGGGGCACTATTCATCTATTCCACACACTGACTCCAATGAGGGGGAACTATTCCTCTCTTCCACACACTGACTCCAATGAGGGGGAACTATTCCTCTCTTCCACACACTGACTCCAACGATGGGGCACTATTCCTCTATTCCACACACTGACTCCAATGATGGGGCACTATTCCTCTATTCCACACACTGACTCCAACGATGGGGCACTATTCCTCTATTCCACACACTGACTTCAATGATGGGGCACTATTCCTCTATTCCACACACTGACTCCAACGATGGGGCACTATTCCTCTATTCCACACACTGACACCAATGATGGGGCACTATTCCTCTATTCCACATACTGACTCCAATGAGGGGGAACTATTCCTCTCATTGACAGCAATGGTGTAATTTTTTTACTCCCACTGATCGCCAAGCCCATGGCATTGTTTACTCCCAACGATGCCAGGGCCGCAGTCCGTGCCCCCTTAAAGTTTGAAGGACAGTAAACTGGCCCTTTGTTTTGAAAGTTTGGAGACCCCCTGATCTATCCCATAGTTTGTAGACATTATAACTTTTGCGCAAACCAATAAATATATATTTATTGGGATCTTTTTTACCAAAAATATGTAGTAGAATTGTATTGGCCTAAATTTATATATTTTTTACATTTTTTTATTTGATGTTTTATAGCAGAAAGTAAAAAATATTGTTTTTGTTTTTTTTTTTTAAATGTCTGCCTTTTTTTGTTTCTAGAGCAAAAAATAAAAAAAGCAGAAGTGACCAAATACCACCAAAAGAAAAGTCTATTTGTGGGAAAAAAGGACATCAATTTTATTTGTGTACAACGTCGCACGACCGCGAAATTGTCAGTTGAAGTAACGCAGTGCCGTATCTCAAAAAAAATGGACTGGTTGTGAAGTAGGGTAAACCTTCTGGAGCTGAAGTGGTTAATGATTTACATGATGCTTTGGTTTATTGTAGATGTATTGGGGTTTGAGCTACTCAATGATTTATCATATCTTAACAGATATATATATACATATATATTTAGATTGTAAGCTCCTTGAGGGTAGGGACTGATGTGAAAGAACAGTATACGTAAAGCGCTGCGTAAATTGACGGCGATATACAAGTACCTGAAATAAATAAATATATATAATATAAATTGTGTTTATAATTTATTGATTTGGGGTCTTTGCACTGATAGCACGTTGCTGTTTGCAATCTTTTTTTTTCTGTTGCAGTGATGACTGCTTTCTGATTATTTCTTTTATGTACATTTTTTAATAGAGCGCAGAGTTTTTTTTTGTTGTTTAATTTCACAGTAAAATTGCACCGATAAGTCAGAGTTTATTATTGGTTTACAGATAAGGCTGGCCATACATTATACAATTTTCTTCTACAACCTTCCTTTAGGCTGCATTCACACAGAGGCAACCTGACTTCAGCGCGACTATGCTAGGCAATTTCAGCGCAACTTCAGGTGACTTACAACACGACTTATGCCAGGCTTTGCCTGTGGCCAATCAGAGAAGGGAGGGGGCTGCCCTAAATAAATTCTATTCTTTTGCACTACAAAGTCGCTTTTATTTAGATGGGGGATCCGACTTGGAGGCGACTTTCATTGAATCCTATGGGCACAAGTCGGATATAAGTCGCCTCCAAGTAGTACAGGAACCTTTTCTGAAGTCGCCTTAAAGTCAGAGCGACTTTAATAGTGTATATTAAGACGGCCCCCATTCACTTCAATGGGATTTCAGATGTCAAGCGACTTGAGACAACTCAAGTCGGATGGCAAGTCGCCCCTGTGTGCATGCAGCCTTAGGGCCCATTCACACAAGGGCGACTTGCGCTTCAACTTGAGTCACCTCAAGTCGCCCCAAGTCGCTTGACACTTTCAATGTGCATGCAATCAAGCAGGCCCCTGTACCACATAGTTGAAGGTAAATCTAAAGGAAATTGAACAAAAAAATTGTATAATCTATGGCCAGTTTTACAGGAGCCCTATGGGTATTGCCCTGACATGTTGGCATAGCTGCAGTGTTCTGTGACAGACAGGGGCCCCATTATTTGGGTAACTGACACCAATACAGTTTATTTTTCTTAAGCTTTAGAAATGATGCCAGAAAAAAAAAAAGAACTTTAAGGACTTTTCCTTTCTGATTTTGCATGAAAACATTTGAATTTCCTGGTGGTAAGTTGTGATTCTAGGAAATCTGGGCTTCATGGTGCAGATCACTTACCAGCTTCATGCTGCTGTTGTTCTGTTCCCATCTCCAAAGCATCACACTCCTCTCCCTGTCCTCATAGGCACCTGCTGCTGAGAGCCCGGGCCCCTGGATGAACCCACAGCGTGTCCCCGTCATCGTTCCAGCAATCCAATCTCAGGTGACTCGGTCCCCTCCATCAGAGATCAGGTCCCAGAGCAAAGCATTGTCCCAACTCCAGCAACCAGCTCCTTCACCGGCTCTACAGATTCAAAACTGGTTGTGAATGGGGCAGGAGGTGGCAGCTGGGACAGAGATGGGGGGGGGTGAGATGGACTCCCCTCCCCCGGGCCATTCCTGACTCAATAGGCTGTTCATCATTACAGAAAAGAATTGCAATTAACTCCTAGAGGGATAAGCACATATTGTGAGCTGGCTGGCCACAGAAAGAAAACAGATTTCTCTTTAGGAAGTCATTAAACTATTGGAAGAACGTCCTCTAGACAGAAGTTTTCCAAAGAGTTCTGTAAACTTTAATGAGAATGGAAGTTCAGTCATTAGAAAGAAAGACAAAACTAACACCAGTAATGGCAATCTTCTCTGCTTTATTGTAGGACAGAGGAAAGCTTTGTGGTTTGAGGGGGTAACTGAAGGCCTAAAAACCGTATACGTTCAGTTGGGGGGTCAGAGGACTCTTTCAGATTATGGGAGGGTAAAAACAGGTGGCTGAGCTGTGGTTCTACTACCCCCCCGGCAGCCCACCCGAATTGTAATATAACCAGACAGGGATGTACACAAGAAGCAAAGCATCACGACTGCAACATTTTTAACCACTTACCCAGCGGGGCCCTTTTTTACATTTGTTAGTTAAAGACTGACTGTTTTTTTTTTGCTGAAAAAATTACTTAGAACCCCCAAACATTATATATATTTATATATTTTTCAAACACCCTAGAGAATAAAAGGCGATCGCTGCAATACTTTTTGTCACGCGGTATTTGCGCAGCGGTCTTTCAAGCGCGATTTTTTTTTTTTTTTGAAAAATTTCACTTTTTTTTTTGAGTTAAAAAATAAGACAACAGTGAAGTTAGCCCAATTCTTCTGTATATTGTGAAAGAGGATGTTACGCCGAGTAAATAGATACCATACATGTTACGGTTGAAAATTGTGCGCACTCGCGGAATGGCGACAAAGTCCGGTACTTAAAAATCTCCATAGGCGATTCTTTAAATTGTTTTAGCGGTTACCAGGTTAGAGGTGCAGAGGAGGTCTTTTGCTAGAATTATTGCTCACACTCTGGCGATTGCGGCGATACCTCACATGTGTGGTTTGAACACCGTTTTCATAGCAACTTACGTATGCGTTTTCTTTGCTGCGCGGGGACGGTGGCGCGTTAAAATTTTTTTTAAATTTTATTTATTTATTTTTAACACTGTTCATTTAAAAAAAAAAAATTCTGATCACTTTTATTGCTATCACAAGGAATGTAAACATCACTTGTGATAGTAATTTATGGTGACAGGTACTCTTTATGGAGGGCTGGGGGGTCTAAAAGACCTCTCATCCCTCCTGTGCACTTCACAGTATTCAGAGCACCAAAAACGGCGATTCTGAATACTGTCATTTTTTTTTTAAAACCGGCGCCGTTAGCCGCCGAGTAAACCGGAAGTGACGTTATGACGTCGCTTTCCGGAATTTACTGAAGGAGACCCGATCGGAGCCGATTCCGGCTTCCTTCGAGTCTCCTCTGAGCTGTCGGAAGCGCCGGATCGTAGCTCCGGTCTCCTGGTGGGACGGGAGGCTGGAGAAGAGCGGCGGAAGGGGGGGTGTCCCCTTCTGCCCCCGGGGATAAAGATCGAGCAGCTCCCAAGCCAGATTGGCCGTTATCTCCGGATAGCCGACCGTCCGCTCTAAAAAACAGTACCGGGATATAGCCTGCAGTTGCAGGCTATATCCCAATACCATCCACTCAAAGTAGCCGCCGCCGATTTACGGCGCTGGGGGTGAAGTGGTAAACTTGGGGCGCAAAGTTTGACAAGCAGCGCCGCCTGTCAAAATTGCCCATAGAGTTCAAAGGGACCACGCCGCAAACCGAAACCCTCAGCTCGCAGTTGCGTGGCAGTCCTGCAATGTAAAATTGCCATTCAGCAGACAAAAACAGAGGATTATGAGGGGGCAGTAGCCCCTTCTAGACGCCTGTCAGCTGCTGCTATACCACCCTCTGATAAATGATCTACTGCTGACAGGGCTGGTGCAAGGATTTTTGACACCCTAGGCGAAACCTCACTTTGCCCCCTTACGCTCTGCCCCTGACTCCACCCCGTTTGCCCTGTCCATGTATATGAAGGAGGTGGAGATTTTTGCAGAGCCTCTCTACCCATTTCTTTATCTGTGGTCCACAGGCTGGCACCTGTGCCCTTGAAGCCACCTCATTTTACCGCCCTGGTGTGCTGCCAGCCGCGGCCCTCCAGTGACATGAGTGATCGTTGCAGAGCAGTGACGGTGCAGTGCAGTCCAGACTCAGCCCTTACCGGTCTTGTCACTGCCCCTCACTGTGACATCATTACGCCTTTGCTGATGTCTGCAGTACAATGGGATGACCTTTCTGATGAACCCGATAGAAGCAACAAGGGCAGCTGATGAAGAACTCTCCCACTCTGCTGTCCAGGAGAGAAACGAAGACTCGGACAGGGACATGTCATGTGACTGTAAATTAAAGTGAGTATTTGGGTAGTTAGCTTAGTTTTTTAATGGGGTAATTAATTAGGAGGGGTGTAGTTATGGGGGTTTTTCCTGACTGTATTTCAATGCTGTGTATGGAGGGATTTTATATGCACTGCAGCATAAACCACCTACATAGAGAACAATGTAATGTTCATGTACAAATGCAAAGCTGTAAAATGCGCAGCAGGTCCCAAGTCTTGTTCTCCTTTCTGTAGCGATGGCTCAATCTGTATTGAACATTAATGAATGTTAATTACTTCCAGATCAAAGTACATGTGATATGTATATGGCTCTTCAATGACTCTTTTGTGTTATACCTGATAAAGGAATTATTACCCAAATATGTCATAGGTAATATAACAATAGGAATGACATTCTGAGCAAGCAGCAGTTTTTTAGTTTATTACAATGCTGATGATATAAAATTAAGTGCATGCTGTGATCCCTGAAGCAGGTGGCCCACCAACTCATTCATGTAGCTGAACCAAGCCGCTGGCATTTTGTATCTCTTTCGTATCTCTTTGGACAGTGGCAGAACTACCAGGGTCACAAAGGTCCCACTTGCGACCAGGCCCTAGCGTTCTACCACTGTGGTGCCAAGATGGCAGAAAAGGGGCTGCTGCTCTGTTCACACTGCTGCCACCCCAAAATCATGCTACTTGCTTGCATTCTCCTTCCTACTTCCATGCGACTTTTGTGATTTAAAAGAGCAATTATGGCACTCAAATTGCACCAAAGTAGTGCAGTAACCTATTTTTGTCACTGCGACTTTAGTCACATTTATTAGGATGGCGCCCATTGGAATGAATGGGTTTATATGTGTGGTAAGTCGCATAAGTTGCAGCAGTGTGAGCCGCGACTTATAAATGGCCCCACAATGGGAGTAAAGGGCCCCCGGGATCAGTGGGAAGGGCCCTGGGCTCGGGAGGAAGGGCCCCAGGACTGATGGAAAGGGCCCCGGTGGTCAGGGGGATCTTTATTTATTTATTTCAGGTACTTATATAGCGCCGTCAATTTATGCAACGCTTTACATATACATTGTACATTCACATCAGTCCCTACCCTCAAGGAGCTTACAATCTAAGGTCCCTATTTATTACAATGCTGATGATATAAAATGAAGTGCATGCTGTGATCCCTGAAGCAGGTGGCCCACCAACTCATTCATGTAGCTGAACCAAGCCGCTGGCATTTTGTATCTCTTTGGACAGTGGCAGAACTACCAGGGTCACAAAGGTCCCACTTGCGACCAGGCCCTAGCGTTCTACCACTGTGGTGCCAAGATGGCAGAAAGGGGGCTGCTGCTCAGTTCACACTGCTGCCACCCCAAAATCATGCTACTTGCTTGCATTCACCTTCCTACTTCCATGCGACTTTTGTGATTTAAAAGAGCAATTATGGCACTCAAATTGCACCAAAGTAGTGCAGTAACCTATTTTTGTCACTGCGACTTTAGTCACATTTATTAGGATGGCGCCAATTGGAATGAATGGGTTTATATGTGTGGTAAGTCGCATAAGTTGCAGCAGTGTGAGCCGCGACTTATAAATGGCCCCACAATTTGAGTAAAGGGCCCCCGGGATCAGTGGGAAGGGCCCTGGGCTCGGGAGGAAGGGTCCCAGGAATGATGGAAAGGGCCCCGGTGGTCAGGGGGATCTTTATTTATTTATTTCAGGTACTTATATAGCGCCGTCAATTTACACAACGCTTTACATACATATATATATATTGTACATTCACATCAGTCCCTACCCTCAAGGAGCTTACAATCTAAGGTCCCTAACTCACATTCATACATATACTATGGCCAATTTAGACAGGATCCAATTTACCTACCAGCATGTCTTTGGAGTGTGGGAGGAAACCGTAGAACCCGGAGGAAACCCACACAGGGAGAACATGCAAACTCCAGGCAGGTAGTGTCGTGGTTGGGATCCGAACCAGTGACTCTTTTGTTGCCAGGTGAAAGTGCTATCCACTACACCACTGTGGATCTTCATGGTTTCCTGCACCAGGGCCATGAAGGTTCTAGTTATGCCTCTGATTTTCAAGACGAATTGTTCCTACTGGAGTTCCCAGTGTCCATCCCCTCCTCTTGCAGCTACAGTAGTCTCACTACCCCTGCTGCAGGTTCTGTAATCATAACAGAATGAGCTTCCATTGAAAGGTCTGCAGCAGATGGCAGGATCTGGAATTTAATTTAAAAACCAGAGGCTACATTATTCCTCTCCCACATGTGTGTGTCAGTACATAGCGCTCCACCTGCCCTACGCCCCATTTTTATAGGAGGAGGAGATGCAGCATTTACACAAGGCCTTGTTATTTACCTTCAAATACCACAGAAAGGGCAGCGGCAGGTGTTCCCGCTGATTCTGTAAAATGAAACTCCTCCACAATGTTGTGCTATCATCCCGGCTCTCTGAATTGGACAGCTGTGTGCTGTGTGTGGAGATTTCATTAACGGCGCCCGGCGGCAATAAATTATCAGAACAAAAAAAAAAAAAGAGAGGTGGGAAACCTTTATAAACTGGTAATGTTACCAGCAGGCTCGGACCTTACTGGGTGGTTTTTACATTTGTTGAAAAATAAAAATGAAGAAATTGTCTGGGGCAGCTTCATTGAAACTGATTTGGTAAAAAAAATTAAAACGGAACAATCTCAGACGGGGGAATCCCAATCTCAGACGGGGGAATCCCAATCTCAGATGGGGGGATCACAATCTCAGATGGGGATCACAATCTCAGACGGGGGAATCACAATCTCAGAAGGGGAATCACAATCTCAGATGGGGGAATCCCAATCTCAGACGGGAGAATCACAATCTCAGATGGGGGAATCCCAATCTCAGACAGGGGATCATAATCTTAGACGGGGGGATCACAATCTCTGACGGGGGGATCACAATCTCTGACGGGGGGATCACAATCTCAGACGGGGGAGTCCTTACTTTTAACGAACTAAGGGAACAGACTCTAACACTAAGGGGGCAGACTCTAACACTAAGGGGGCAGACTCTAACACTAAGGGGGCAGACTCTAACACTAGGGG
>BLSH010246290.1:602433-617956 GCA_018402905.1 Glandirana rugosa | reverse complement strand
GCCCACAATGAAATCAAGTTTGACACCCCTGAGATAGAGGGTCAGGGGTCTTGCAGCCCCATAGGACAGTAAGAGGAGAATGAAAACTCTTCCTACATGCTTTAACCAGACACTGATAGAAGTCACACGACTGCTATATACTGCTGATGAGAAAAGATATTTAGCAGTTTATATTTACTAAAATAATTGCATTTCCATGTTCTGTGTACTGTGGGAGGCCAGATATAGTGACTGCAGGCTCCTGGGGAGAGCAGATATAGTGACTGCAGGGTCCTGGGGAGAGCAGATATAGTGACTGCAGGCTCCTGGGGAGAGCAGATATAGTAACTGCAGGGTCCTGGTGAGACCAGATATAGTGACTGCAGGCTCCTGGGGAGAGCAGATATAGTGACTGTAGGCTCCTGGGGAGAGCAGATATAGTGACTGCAGGGTCCTGGTGAGACCAGATAGAGTGACTGCAGGGTCCTGGGGAGACCAGATATAGTGCCTGCAGGCTCCTGGGGAGAGCAGATATAGTGACTGCAGGCTCCTGGGGAGAGCAGATATAGTGCCTGCAGGCTCCTGGGGAGAGCAGATATAGTGACTGCAGTGTCCTGGGTTTAGTAACAGTTTTGGGCTTTTTCCCCTCTGAATTCAACTGGTGATCTGGCCGGTACCAAGCCTCCTATATTATACAGACACAACTCTGGAGGAAGGAGCACAGGGGTCACAGCAGGCCGCAGCATTGGGAAAGCAGGAACCAAGAAAGGCAAAAATAAGCAGATTAAACCTTAGCTTTTACTACACACTGGATTGTTACCGCATCATCATGTGCTAAGATCCATCGCGTGTAAGAACTGCGGTCATGAATACCGAATGACGGGACAACATTTCTGCCGGTGCCAGAAAAGATCCACTTTAACATCTATAAATGTATTTATGCTCAAATGAATTGCAACAAAAGGACAACGGGACAAAAGAGCCAAACGGCCATAGATGAATTAATAATCCACCACTGCCATCTGTTTGAGCCAGCTAATTAGCCAACGATAAAACTGCGCTTACCGGCGTGGTTTATCCAGCCTGGCACACTCACATAGCGCCAACACCGTGCACAAAGGTTTCACAAAGAACATATAACTCTGACAGCGTCTCTGATGACCGTTCCCACACGGACACTTTTACCGTTTTTAAAATGACAGCATACAGGTCATTCCCACCAGCAGACAGCAGGGCCCTTTCACACTCATACGTTTGGTGTGAAAGGGCCATACGTTTACGTTTCACACTCATACGTAGGGCCCTTTCACACTCATACCCATGACAACCACTTTAACCTACAGGTAAGCCTATAATAAGGCTTACCAGTAGGTGCCCTGCATATCTCCCAAACCTGCATGGTTAGGAGATATACAGTTTCCTAGATGTGCCCACATCATTCGTCACATGCGCAGTGAAGAAACGGCCACCGCGCCGTTTCTTTACTGAGATCGTGCCGTGATTGGCGGCTCCCACGCACGACCAGTCACAGAGCCGGAGTTGCGGCCCCGGAAGGAAGAGGGGTAGAAGATGGACACTGCCTGCACAGGGGACATCGCAGGTTTCATTTGCAGGTAAGTGACATATAATGGGCTACTATGCGATGCACAGTAGCCCATTATGCTTCTACTTTGCAGGGAAACATAGAGGAAGTAAACCCCATCAGGGGTCCTATGGGACTCTTCACACCACTGCGCTGTGGGTTCGGTGTGTGTTTTGTGAGCATGTTGCAACTTTGACGCGGTTTTGAAAAAAACGCACAAAAAAACACAGCTTCCCATTGAAATGAATGGGAATTGCAGTAAAAACGCAACCACGATTTGCGTTTTTTGAGTCACATGTCAATTTTCACAGGTGCAGGCAACCCAAAAACACACCAGAAACGCATCTGAAACACAGCAAAATCACAGTAAAAATGGGATTTTTCTACAGAGTAATGTGAAAGGGCCTTAAGGGCCGGTTCACACTTCCGCGGCGCGACTTCGCGGCCCGTTCACATCTAGGCGTCAAGTCGCCTGACAATTCGCCTCAATGCTGTGCAATGGAACCGTTTTAATAGGAGCGAATCGCTTCGCTCCGCCTTAGAAAAATGGTCCCTGCACTATTTTCAGGGCGATCTCAGGCGGCTTGCATTGACTTCTATGATAGAAGTCTCCTCGCAAGCCGCCTTGAGATCGCCTCAGGCGCCGCATCGCGCCGCGTGAGGGTGAACCGGCCCTTAGTCTGTGTGAAGTGCATGATCCCACTTCTTCCCCACCCCACCCCTCTTTTTACTGTATTACATGGATCGTCTCTTAATTGTCTCACAGGGTCCGCATATGTGGCGATTGCTTAAGGCCGGCCATACACAGAGCAAATTTGCTCAATTCCCCCATCAACACTGTCCCACCTGCCATTGTATTCTCTGGGCGGGAGTGCGATTGCTATGCGGTGCAGGAAACACAAAGGAATCACTTTGTTTCCTGCACCACATAAGCCTTAACTGGGGCTTTATCGCACCAGAGTCGTGGATGCACCAATTTTGGAACCAGACTGCAACCAGGTCTCATGGTCTGTCTGTCGTATGCAATCTTTTGCAGGCAAATGCACTGCATTTGCAACCAGCATTTCGGGTGTTGTTAAGATCTTGCTCTTGGGGCGCTATTTCACCAAATGACCCCAATGATGGGGCAACAGTCTCCATACTGACACTATTCTTCTATTAATACCAACAATGGGGGGTGATTCTACACCTCCACCTACAGGGGGCACGTGCGGGGCCACTTCTGTTGTGATTATTCACAGCAGAAGCCGATCTGTGGGTGTCAGGCACTGGATGTCCTCCGGCACCCGCCGATCGTCGGGCAGAGACACAGGATGGAGCTCTGCCTATGTAAACAAGGCAGAGTTCTGTTCTGACAGGGAGAAAGGATGGAAGCAAAGCAGGGAGTAAAATCCAGCACTTCTCTTAGACCCCATAGACGTCTGAGTGATTCAGACGGCAGAGGTGAGCTTTTAACCCCCCCACATGGGGTTAAAAGTGACGGTTAGCGGCGCTTCCAAAGCGGTGTTCAGACGCTTCGGAAGCGCTGCCCCATTGTTTTCAATGGGCAGGGGCGGTAGAGGAGTGGTGAATGCAGCGCTCCCACACCGCCCCAAAGATGGCTTGCAGGACTTTTTTTACCGTCTGGCAAGCGCACCGCCCCAGTGTGAAAGCACTCGGGCTTTCACACTGGGGTGGATGGGGGGAGCCTTTCAGGCGCTATTTTTAGCGGTAAAACTCCTGAAAAATGCCTTGGTGTGAAAGGGGTCTTAGTAAAAGCAGCACACGCAGTTTACACCAAAACACTGGCTATGCACACAGTTAACCCTTTGATCGGCCATGTCATTAGTGCAGTGACAGTGCATATTTTTAGCACTGGTTACTGTATTAGTGTGACTGGTTCCCACAAAATGTCAAAAGTGTCAGTTAGTGTCCGATTGTCCACAGCAGTATCGCAGTCCAGCTATAAGTCGCTGATCACTGCCATTACCAGTATTAGAAGAAAAAAATTTCAGTATATGTCCCATAGTTGGTAGAAGCTATAACTTTTGCACAAACCAATCAATATACGCTTATTGGGAATTTTTTTTTCACCAAAAATAAGTAGCAGAATACATATTGGCCTAAATTGATGAAGAAATTTGGAGTTTTTTTTTTTCAAAATTGTCGGTCTTTTTCTATTTAGGGCCGGCTCACACATAGGCGATCCGACTTTGCCAGGCAACTTCGAGGCAACTTTAAACTCGGCTATGCTAGACGACTTTGCCTGTGGCCAATCAGAGAAGGGAAGGAGGGGGTTGCCTGGGTAATTTGTGGGGAGTACCTTGGTAAATTATTTTCTTTTTCCTGTCCCTTCGATATAGATGGGGTTTCGACTTGGAGGCGACTTCCATTGAATTCTATGGGCACAAGTCGAATTGAAGTCGCCTTGAAGTAGTACAGGAACCTTTTTTGAAGTCGGAGTGACTTCAGTAGTGTACATTAAGACGGCTCTCATTCATTTCAATGGGATTTCTGATGTCACGCAACTTGGGGTGACACAAGTCGGAGTTCAAGTCGCGGCAGTGTGACCTGGCTCTTTATAGCGCAAAAAATAAAAAACGCAGAGATGATCAAATACAACCAACAGAAATCTCTATTTGTGGGGAAAAAATTACAAATATTATTTGGGTCGCACGACCGCACAATTGTCAGTTAAAGTAACACAGTGCCGTATCTCAAAAAATGGCCTGGTCATGAAGGGGGGTAAATCCTCCGGAGGTATAATTCGGAGAGTACAATAGTTAGGACACCCAAGATGCTGCAGAATAAAGATTCCAAGGTTGACAGGAACTCGGCAACTATGGCAGACAAAATGCATCTGCTGGACTACCCAAGAGACATTGGAGATTCACACTGGAGAGTGCAAAATCTGGTGCAGCTGTGCACAGTAGCCAATCAGCTTCTAACTTCAGATTCTTCAATTAAGCTTTGACAATAAGGTCTCATACACACAGGCGTTTTTTTGCAGCTCTCCATGTTATTCAATGGTCCTCTAAAAACGCTGACTTTTTTTGAGCTGCAGAGGGCGTAGGCGTTAGTGAGTGGTTTCTAGAACGCGGGAACAGCGCGTTCTGAGGCGTTTTTTTTACGCTAATCGGCAAAACGCTAACGCTGTACTGGCGTTTTTTGACGCCGACGTTTATAGGTTGAAAAATGGGCGAGGACTGATTTTTTAAAAAAAAAAAACGCCTATTGACGCCGACACTTACTAACGCTGATGCAAAACGCCAAAAAAAACTGCAGATTTTTCCAAACCGTCAGACCCGATGTTTTGCTTATTATTTCTCAGACGCCCGTGTGTATGAGGCCTTAGGCTCCATGCGCGCTGAAGCTGATAAACGACCGTTTATGGTCGTTTGGGTGTTTTTTTAAACGGCCCATAAACGCCGCTCTATGTTATCCTGTGTGTCCATGTACACATGGACATTAATCGTCGTTTAATAGCAGTGGCGTTTATGGGCTGTTATCTGAACGCCCTGAATTGGCATTCAGGAGTCCTTCTTGTGCCCACAAAAAACGTTGGATGCCGATAAATGCTCATAAGCGCCGTTTATCGGTGTCCAGTGCTTTTTGTAGCCAATGGAAGTTAATGAAGTAAAAAAGAAAAAACGCTCAAAAAAGCCAACACCGATAAACCCGCATAAACGCTGCTTACAAAACGCTGCTAAAAGCACGTTTTCTAAGCAGCGTCTCCTGCCACATAATCCAAAGCTCAGAGAGCATCTAGTGTGCATGAAGCCTAAGGCTCCATGCACACTGTATCTCAAAAACGACCGTTTTTGGTCGTTTTGGCGTTTTTTTTAACAGCCCAAAAACGCCACTTTATTTTAACCTATGTGTCCATGCACACATGGTCGTTTATTGTCTTTTATCAGCAGTGGCGTTTTTGGGCTGTTATCTGAACACCTTGAATTGGCGTTCAAAAGTCGTTCTCCTGACGACAAAAAACACCAGACGCCGGTAAACGCTGGTATATCGGCGTCTGGCGTTTTTTGCAGTCAATGGAAGTCAATGAAGGAAAAAACGCCGACGCCAAAAAACGGCGGTAAATGCCGGCGTTTATCGGCGTCTGGCGTTTTTTGCAGTCCTCAATGGAAGCCAATGAAATAAGAAAAAACGCCAACGCCGAAAAACGCCGCTAAACGCTGCTTACAAAACACTGCAAATAGAACGTTTTGTGAGCAGCGTCTCCTGCCCGACGCTGAAAGAGCCCTATAGCGTCCAGTGTGCATGGAGCCTAAAACCTGGAAGCTGATTGGTTACTGTGCACAGCTGCACCAGATTTTGCACTCTCCGGTTTTAGTAAATCCTCTCCTGTATATAAGGCCAGCAGAGGCATACAGAGCCCATTAGACCGCACCTATAATTGGAATATTTTGGATGAACTGATAATCCTCTGAGGCAGTCCCACCCAAATGATGGTTTGGGGCCGTCTTCTAAGAGTCGGATTAGGAAGGATGGAAGTGTGAAGGGCTCTTGCTCCGTAGACCACAAAATGTTTTGGGTCATTTACATGGAGACAAAACCTCGCAGGCCATTGTGCGATGCGTCCGTTTTATTCGGACATTAATTAAGGCCTTATCAGTTCAATGCACTGGTGGGTTCTGTAAGCTCAGCTGTTCACAGATTTAGTGCTCTTTTCACAAAGATTCTTTTTTTTTTTTCCCAGCTCCAGGGGTCAAACTCCCCGCTGACTGTACTGGACTGAGTCACCAGCCTACCCCAAGCTTATCTCGCTGGGATCCCTGCATGGCATCAGCGGGGCTCAAACCGCTATTTTCCTCAATTCAAGCATCTCCTATTATTTACTTATCAGGTCCCCTCCCCTCCAGACTTGGTGGACTACAATACTTATCTGCCTTTGTGCCCCGCACAGCAGGAGCCCTCGTGGCTCATATAGGGAATCAGCCAGCTGAATACTCATTCATTATAACCCCTCAATACAATAGGAGTGCATATAAAATTGGGACTACACTGGAACTTTAATTATCCAAACTTTTTTATTTTTAATAAGCTAATACCCATTGTTAGTACAACACTAAAGGGGTCATTAATAAGAGGGAGCCGATATCCCAATCCGTTCTCCATTATACTTCTCACAGTACTATTGCACATCGCAGCCCATTCATAAAATGCAGGTCACAGGGTGACGCCTATGGTATCCAATGGAGTGCTAACTGCAGGTCACATGACTTAGTTCTAGGGTGGGTGTTGAGGAGGAGATACAAAAAACACACAAAGAAAAATGAACCAATAAAGGCTACCAATTCAAAAAATATATCAATTTATTGGACATAATATATCAATATTGTATCAATGTGGCACAGGGAACCCCCCCCCCCACCCACTCATGGTGTGTCTCCAACATCACAAACAAGGTCACCCACGACCACCCCTCTTTCTCCCCACAGCACACCCAGTAAACCCCCCTCCTCCCACTTCAAATGCCCAGGGCAGAGGGGGGAGCTAGGTTTTAACTGGGGTAGAAGGGTAAGGGAGGGTACTGTTGGCAGAACATTTGGAGTGGGGGGGGGGGGGGTTCTGGGTGTGCTGTGGTGAGGAAGAGAGGGGGCAGGGTCAGGGGTGACCTTGTGTTGTTGGGGACACAAAACCCGAGTGGGTGTGGGGTTTCCCTGTGCCACACTGATACAATATAGATATATTTTATGTTCAATAAATGCATATATTTTTTTAATTGGTAGCCTTGTAGGTGCATTTTTCCTTGTGTGGTTTTTGTATGGTATAATATTGGAAGCATCTCCCTTCATTATTAGGGTACAGGCACCATTTCAAACAACCACTCCCAGGAATCATACAATTTTGTATTTTATAACTGGGTATTGAGGAGCGCTAGGTACAAAAGTTCATATCACTTACAGCAGTGGTCTCCAAATTGTGGCCCGAGGGCCAGATCTGACCCTCTGCTTGCCTTTATCTGGCCCCTGGGGCACTATTTCACCAACTGACCCCAATGATGGGGCATCATTCCCCCTACTGACACCACCAACGGGGCCCTATTCTTCCATTGATACCAGCAATGAGGCACTATTTCTCCAGTTAGGCTTGGTTCACACCTATGCAGATTGCTTTTGGTCGTTTCTGCAGTGCTTTTTTTTGCTGTGCGTTTTGAGTTTTTGCACATGCGATTTTACCACAATTTTGCCCCGATTTGTGTTTTGTATTTTTTATTTTTTTTTGCCAATTTGTTGTTGTGCAGATTAAAAAAATTGCAACTCGCAAATCATGGCAAAAACGCGATATTGGGTCCTCGGGAGACCCAGACGTGTTCCTGGAGATATGGGGACCTGATTATGGGGAAATTATGACCTCTATCTAATTGCTCTTTGGGTATTTTGTATGAACCAGAGCCATTAGGGGCGCCGCCCCCCTGATCCATTCGTCCGACCCCCTTATCGACATGCCGGGCACCAGACGCATGGATTCCAATGGTGTTTTTTTCTTTTTTGAAGCACATGATTAGAGCCTAAGGCTCTAATTGGCTTCAAAAATGGGTGGGCTCGGCGCGCAGAGCCCACCCAGATGTGTGATAATAGCAAATTAATATTCGCAATTGTCTTCCTGTTTCTCCTCCCATCCAATCAGGAAGCGGGTCCTGAGACCCGATTGGCCGAGAGGAGAAGCGACTGTATTGGCTGGGCAGGGGGGAGGATGTACGGGGAGATCCGGGAGATGGCCACCCTATCGGAGCGATCTCTCAGTGCTCTGCATCAGCACCAACACAGAGCCCAAACATGTGAGTATCTCCCGCGGGGGCGGGGCAGGGGTGGGGGGTCTTTTGGTTTGTTTGTGGCTATATATGTTCTAAAGTGTACAAGAGATTCGGTATACCACTTGTCTCACCCCAGGTTTCTGGACCAGCCTCCATGAATTAGGTCTCTACTGATGGTCTCCCTTTAGCCTGAATGTACCTGATGCACCCAGAATATTTGCCCAGTAAGATGGTGAGACTGAAGCCCTGAAGAAGCCACGAAACATGTAGGCATCCTCTACATGCAATCTGACTGTTACTGTCTTCTTTATGGATTTTACATTTGCAGGCTTGTATGTTGCCCGATGGTTGTTATGTCCTATTTTAAATACTGTTTGTTCATAAAAATATAATTTTTTTTATAGTAATAAATTGTGTACATTGAATGATGTCAGATATAACAAGGATTCACAAATACCAATTCCATATGTACTCTTTACTCTTTTTTGATGCTCTTAACCAATAAAAATAAAATCTACATTTAGGCCACCAATTCTTTCACTACACTATGAGATAGTTATTTCATTTGCAAATTAATTGTGTATAAATTGCAGCACCTTCCAGAATGATTATGAAAACACACTGTTTCCCTTTGAGGTGCTGCTGGACGCCCTGATGGTCCTGTTAGAATGGAACTAAACCCTCCTATCCTTCACAGCCAAGGAAGCTCCCATCTTGGCTTCTGTTTGATCTGTATTTACCATGGCGCTGCAAATGCTTTGCTCCTCCCATGAACTTACTGATTTAAGCCATGCCTTTGCACTTCCTGCTTCCCAGATTATTGTGCTCTCTCCAGCCAATATCTCACCCTGGCCACTCCCGCTGCCACCCATATCTTCACTACCACTTGTTACCAACCTTTGACTTGTTCCTCAACTACACTTTTGCTTGATCCCAACTTGCTAATACTTACCGACCTTTGGCTTGTTTACTGATTACGCTTCTGCTTGATCCCTACCTGCTTTATTTGGCGCCGCCCCCCTAATCCATGCGCCCAGCCCCTAATCTACCTGCAGGGCGCCGGACGCATGGATTTCAACGGAGCTTTTTTTTTGTTTTGAAGCACATGATTAGAGCCTGAGGCTCTAATTGGCTTCAAAAAAGGGTGGGCTCGGGGCGCAGAGCACTTGTGTGACAATAGCAAATTAATATTTGCTATTGTCTTCCTGATTCTCCTCCTGGCCAATCAGGAAGCGGGTCCTGAGACCCGACTGGCCAGGGAGTCCTAAGACTCCTAGCCAACTGGGTCTCAGAACCCACTTCCTGTTTGGCCGGGAGGAGAAGCAAGGGCCCCGGAGCGATGAGCAGCAGCCCTACCCCGGATCCTCCTCACCTGCCTCCTAAAGAAAGGAGGCCTCTGATCGCCGCCTTCCCGTCCATCTCCTGCAGGGGAGTGATCGGCGCCCTCCCCGTCAATCTCCCTTGGGGGGGGTATTGGGGATCGCCGCATTCCCGTCCGTCTCCCATGGGGGGGGGGGGGATGTATGGGCATCGCCGCATTCCTGTCCATCTCCCACAGTGTGGGGGGTGGGAGATGGTTTGATGATCCCCCCAAAATATTGAGCACTAGCCACCACTGTGTGTGTCATGTTAGGATGATCCTGAGGGCTGAACATGCAGCTAAACCCATCTCCACCCTCAGGAGCGCTGGTGAATACCAGTTAGTGCTTAGACATCCTTAGTGCTTAGACCCCGCACCTTGGGTGAGCCCACGTCATCTATCAGGGTGACCAGCTTTTATACTTATCCTGCTGGTTTGTAGGAGCCCCTCTACTACTTTAGCTACTGGTCTCCGAGCCTGCCCATAACACCAGCCTTTTGATGGCTTAAAAGTTTGGTTGAGGGTACAAGCAACTGTGACAGTTATCATTCATGGCATGCCATGTAACGGTTTTGGTAAACTGTTAAAATTGACGGGTTTAGGTCCGCTTTAATGCACTCCGTGAAAAAAGTCAAATTCCTCAATGCAAGCGGGAAATTCAAGTTTGAAAACTTTCTCCAAAACTGACCTGCTTTGACATGAAAACTAAACATTTAAAAAAAAAACACAGAAAGAACTGCCAAAAACAACTGAGAACTGTGATACCCAGGGGCCCCAAGGAGCTTGCAGCTCCATCAAAGCTTGGCAGAGAATCACAAGGTGGGAATTTGGCAGGGGAAACGACCTGTCAACGCTGAAAAGCAGTGCCCTCTGCGCTGTTTATCTTGGAGGAGACAAGGCCGCTTTTGTGGGGTGGAGATAGCGGACACGGTGAATGAGCTCGGTTACCAGGGCCCTTCAAGGTACACGGTGATCCCCAACCCATTTCTGGTCCGTAAACGGTCACCCTGGTAACGTTATCACTGGTGTTGGAAGCATGAGGTGTTGGCTGGTGACTGAATAGTATAAACGTGCTGAGGCAAAGGTCTTGAAATCTCTCCAAAGCCAATAAGGAGTGCAGAAAGAGGTCAGCATTATCAGCCAGGCCTTCCTAGTAAACAAATCTCACTGCAGATCCTCTGTGGATTACAAGATCTGAGACACAGGATCCTGGGGGAATCACGATTCCTGGACACATGCCTTCCAATACGTTTCCACGAAGCATTGAAAAAAGAGAACTTAGCATAGTCAGGAGTCAGGTTCTGTAAAGTGATGAAGTCTAGGTTCACATCTATGCGGGCTGCTCTTGATGTGTTTTTCCGCCTCGTTTTGTGGTTTTAAACCCTCATTTCAGTTTTTTGTTTTTTCATGCAGTTTTCATGCATTTTGCGTTTTTTAAACACACTGTATATAGCTGGTTGCTATGGAGCAGGCTGGGAAACCGGCCGCTGTGTCCTTAACAACTGATGAGTCATCAGCTGTCAGCTGAAGAATTGCCGGCAAAAAAAAAAAAAAAACAGCGTGTGGTCCCCCCAAATCCATACCATGCCCTTCAGGTCTGGTATGGATTTAGAGAGGAACCCCATGCCAAAATTTAAAAAAAAATGGTGTGGTTACCCCCCCCCAAATTCATACTAGACCCTTATCCGAGCACGCAGCCCAGTAGGCCAGAAAAAGGAGGGGACGAGCGTGCCCCCCGCCCCAAAGCACCCCCCCATGTTGAGGGCATGCGGCCTGGTATGGTTCAGGAAAGTGGGGGCGCTCACTCATCCTGAACCATACAAGGCCGCATTTCCTCAACATGGGGGGTGCTTTGGGGTGGTGGGGGCGCTTGCTTGTCACCTTTCCTGACCTGCCGGGCTGCATGCTTGGATAAGGGTCATTTTTTTAAAAAAAGATTTGGCATGGGGTTCCCCTCCAAAACCACACCAGACCCAAAGGGCCTAGTATGGAACCCACCCCGTGTTTTTCAACCGCCACCCCATGTTTTTCAACCGCCAATTCTTTTTTTTCCATTCAGCTGTCAGCGGGAATCCTCGCTGACAGTTGATGACTCATCGGTTGTTAAGGATGCGGCTGCATTTATTTGCAGTGGGCCCCCCCAACATGGCAAAAAAAAAAAAAGAAAGTTACCCTTGAAGTGGGTACCCCAAAACAGGGGAAAAAAAAACATTATGCTTACATTGGGTCCCCCAACATGGGAAAATAAATGTTACTTTTGCAGTGGGTCTCCCAACACAGAAAAAAAGAAGTTAATTTGCAGTGGGTCCCCCGACATGGCAGAAAAAAAAATGTTATCCTTGAAGTGGGTCCCCCCCAACACAGTAAAGAAAAAAGTTAATTTGCAGTGGGTCCCCCAACACGGGGAAAACATTTTTTACCCTTGCAGTGGGCCCCCCCCGACAAAGGAAAAAAATAGTTACCTTTGCAACTTTTCCCCCTAAGGCTCCATGCACACTGAAGCTGATAAACAACCATGGTCGTTTGGGCGCTTTTTTTAACAGCCCATAAAAGCCCCTCTATGTTATCTTATGTGTCCATGCACACATGGACGTTAATTGTCGTTAAAGACTCGATTTATACGGGACATTATTTCAACCTCCCCTGAACGTTTTTTATTGACAGCTAGAATCCGGCGTCTAAAACGGCCGTTTTGCCGCATTTTGCATGTCGCGTTTTGCCGTGTTCGCGTCTAGGAGCGTTTTTTTTTTTTCTAAATGGAAACGCTTGTAAATGAAACGGTCCTAGATGTGAGTTGCGGCGTTTACAAGTTGTTTGGCGTTTCAAATGCCTTTGAACTGGCGTCTGAACCCATTTTTTTGCGTTCCAAAAAAAGCCTTTAAACTCAACTGCCTGGAAACTACCTTAAACGACCCTGTGTAAATGTACTGATAAGATAACATAGAGTAAAGTTCAGGGGCAGCTGAAAAAAAAACGCCCAAATGCCTTTAAACCTCCGTTTACCAGCAGCGGTGTAAATGAGGCCTAACAGCAGTGGCGTTTACGGGCTGTTATCTAAACGCCCTGAATTGGCGTTCAGGAGTCGTTCTTCTGACCACAAAAAACGCTGAACACTGATAAACGCAGCTAAACAACCTTTTATCGGCTTCCAGTGCTTTTTGTAGCCAATGGAAGCTAATGAAGTAAAAAAAAAAAGCTCAAAAACGCTGACGCCAATAAACGAGCAAAAACGTGCATAAACACTGCTTAAAAAACGCTGCTAAAAGCATGTTTTCTAAGCAGCATCTCCTGCCACATAATCCGACGCCCAAAGAGCATCCAGTGTGCATGGGCCTTTACACGGGGAAAATTTTTTTACCCTTGCAGTGGGTCCCCCAACTCAGGAAAAGTAAAGGTTTCCCTCGCAACAGGTCCCCCTCCACACTGCAACAATTAACTATTCAATTTTTCCTAGGGGACGATGAATAAGGTGATATATTTACCTTTTCACTGTCCAACCAATAGCAACTTTCTGATGGTTCAGATCATCTCAGCATTGATATGCTGCTGGGAAGAGGAGACCACACACAGGAACAAAAATGCAGACTTCACATGTGTGCTGACAAAGGCACGGGGACACCATTGAAGTACAGTCTATGGTTTTTTCTTTCACAAAGAAGATTTTTGTTGTATTCTAAGTTCATGACATTGCTATTATATGACTTTTCTGGATGCAAACATTGCTCGGCTGGTTTCCGCAGCTTTAAAGTCACCCACATACATCTCTCCTATTTCCTTATCTGTAATATAAGTAACATATGACAGCGTGTGGTTACCCGTTAAGCTGTGAAATCAGCCGCAATATAGACAAGCGGACAGACATGAAACAAACCCCGAGTATAAAGAATAACCCCAGCCTACACAGTATCCCCTTGTAATGAAAACCGTGTGTGTTTTTCTTTTCCGTATCGTCTGGAATATCCCGCTCGAGCCGCTTGTTTATTTTATTGACATAAAAAAAATGTACAGAAGCTCAATTTGTACTTTTTAAAACTCAAAGGAACCAAAGTCGTTTCTCCAGAGTTCCTGGCACAGCTTCAGAAGACAGCCGCCCACTTCCAGCTACCGCCGAAGTCTGCCGTTTCAAAACCGTTGGGTCATATTTGGATGAACTTTATTCCTTGGGGGCGAAGATTTTATGAAGGGGATTAAAAGCTATATACTATTTTCTCTAGGTATGCATTTGATTCTATATAGTGTGTGTGTGCGCAATATCTATCTCACACCAGTAGTGTATATATGCAAACTATATTAGGGCTCGACAAATGCCACGGGGAGCAGAAGTTTCAACCTGGCGCCTGGGCTGCCACCTGAATGCTCCTCACACTCTGCTTGTGCCCTTCCTGCTATGTGGGTGCCGCCGGGTGGGGGGGAGGGAGAAGAGTGGACACACATCTGCTCTCCTCCTCTTCTAGTTGTTGACCCAGAAGTGACGTGTGATGTCATTTCCAGGTCCCCGTTGGCAGTTTCCCCAGCCATCAAGGTGCGATGTGCATTGCACTTCATTGAGTGGAGCACAGAGGAGACATTGGGGGTTTTTTTGTTTTTTTTTAGACCCTGGATGTCTCATTAAAGAGAACCTATCACCAAAAAAATTATCACATAGGAGACTTTTCGTCCCCTATGCCAGGGGTCTCCAAACTGCAGCCCACGGGGGCCGAATGTGGCCCTTTGCTTGCTTTTATCTGGCCCTTGGGGCACTATTCGTTCCACTGACACCAAAGATGGAGTACTATTCTTCCCACGGACACCAACAATGAAGTACTATTCCTCTTTACTGGCATCAGAAATGGGGAACTGATTCTCCCACTGACACCAATTATGGGGCAATATTCCTCCCACTGACACCAATGATCAAGGACGGCCCTACCATGGGTCCCGGTGGGTCCATTGGACCCAGTCAGCACTTTGAGGGGGGCAGCAAATTGAACCCCGACCACCTCTCCTTTCCTTCTGTTTACCCAGAAAATTGACGGCCAAGATCTGTTTTTCCAGCAGTTTTGTGTGTCATGATGACAACTGCCCCCCGGGCCTCACTGCCTTCCCCTGTACTATCCTAGCCCATCCCTATACTGCCCTAACCTGTCCCTATACTGCCATAGCCTGTCTATATACTACCCTAGCCTGCCCCTTGAATGGTATGTCATATAATTTTGCATATAAGCAGGGTTCTGTTGCACGTGAATCTGACTTCCTGAAACATTTAATTTTAGTTTTAATTATCATGATAGAAAATAATGGATATGGGGGCCTTTTGGTGGGTGTGATTTTTTTTTGTTTTTGGGAGGGTAGGGGTATGGCAGCATTTCATTCTTGGACCCAGGCAGCCCTACAGTATGTGTGTGTATATATACAGTACAGACCAAAAGTTTGGACACACCTTCTCATTCAAAGAGTTTTCTTTATTTTCATGACTATGAAAATTGTAGATTCACACTGAAGGCATTAAAACTATGAATTAACACATGTGGAATTATCTACATAACAAAAAAGTGTGAAACAACTGAAAAGATGTCATATTCTAGGTTCTTCAAAGTAGCCACCTTTTGCTTTGATTACTGCTTTGCACACTCTTGGCATTCTCTTGATGAGCTTCAAGAGGAAGTCACCTGAAATGGTTTTCACTTCACAGGTGTGCCCTGTCAGGTTTAATAAGTGTGATTTCTTGCCTTATAAATGTTGGGGATTTATTCAAAATTGCAGGCATACTGAACCAGCATGGCTACCACAGCATCTTGCAGCGGCATGCTATTCCATCCGGTTTGCGTTTAGTTGGACCATCATTTATTTTTCAACAGGACAATGACCCCAA
>BLSH010246290.1:592246-602423 GCA_018402905.1 Glandirana rugosa | reverse complement strand
GTGTGTATATATACAGTACAGACCAAAAGTTTGGACACACCTTCTCATTCAAAGAGTTTTCTTTATTTTCATGACTATGAAAATTGTAGATTCACACTGAAGGCATTAAAACTATGAATTAACACATGTGGAATTATCTACATAACAAAAAAGTGTGAAACAACTGAAAAGATGTCATATTCTAGGTTCTTCAAAGTAGCCACCTTTTGCTTTGATTACTGCTTTGCACACTCTTGGCATTCTCTTGATGAGCTTCAAGAGGTAGTCACCTGAAATGGTTTTCACTTCACAGGTGTGCCCTGTCAGGTTTAATAAGTGTGATTTCTTGCCTTATAAATGTTGGGGATTTATTCAAAATTGAAGGCATACTTTACCAGCATGGCTACCACAGCATCTTGCAGCGGCATGCTATTCCATCCGGTTTGCGTTTAGTTGGACCATCATTTATTTTTCAACAGGACAATGACCCCAAACACACCTCCATGCTGTGTAAGGGCTATTTGACCAAGAAGGAGAGTGATGGGGTGCTGCGCCAGATGACCTGGCCTCCACAGTCACCGGACCTGAACCCAATCGAGATTGTTTGGGGTGAGCTGGACCGCAGAGTGAAGGCAAAAGGGCCAACAAGTGCTAAGCATCTCTGGGAACTCCTTCAAGACTGTTGGAAGACCATTTCAGGTCACTTCCTCTTGAATCTCATCAAGAGAATGCTAAGAGTGTGCAAAGCAGTAATCAACGCAAAAGGTGGCTACTTTGAAGAACCTAGAATATGACAGATTTTCAGTTGTTTCACACTTTTTTGTTATGTAGATAATTCCACATGTGTTAATAGTCATGAAAATAAAGAAAACTCTTTGAATGAGAAGGTATGTCCAAACTTTTGGTCTGTACTGTGTATACTCTGTTTATATATTTTACCCTACTACAGTGTGTGGCACATCAAAAAGGTTTGGAAAAATGATATTGCGTACTATTATTATAATGATCATTATGATCATGATTAATATTATTATTATTAAACAATCACCAATGTTGTGTCTGATCGCCTTTCTAGTAATAGATAACACAAATATGGTAAATTATAAATCATATGAGCAAAAGATGTCCCAGACTGTCATGACTTCAGCCAGCCACTAGATGGCACCAATATTAAACTGAACTGATCATTCCTTCTGCAGTTCAGCAACCTGCGATTTATACTAAATTCACATCTAGGATAAAGAGAACCTGTCCTGATAGAAGGCAAAGTAAAAGTTTCATTTATAGTATACACATTAAAAATGTTGCATGTAACTTAGCCTGTATTGTTTTACTTGTTCAATAAAGCAACTCCTGTTTTATAAAAAAAACAAAAGAAAAAGAAAGTTGCATGTATTATGCGTTTACCCTGTTCAGCTTCAATGCCTCAATCCCAACAGCTCCAGAATCTCCTTTGTGAATTTCAGCTACTTGAGAAAGTCCCATTTAACTTTGTATTCCATTCCTTACCCCGGGATCTGGTGACGCAAGGAGATGAATGTGCTGCTCAAGGTAAATGGCTCACCCATAAAATATTTGGGTTCTGGTTGGCCAATAGCACTCTGGCAAATCAGTCAGAAAAAAATACATGCTTCATTTTTTCCTCCAGCAGTCATCAGATCATCAATTATCAGGGGGGGCAGCTCAAATATTAGGAAGCAAAGCCCTGCCTCTACCAAGATGGCCGCCCTCACACACAGACACAGCGCATGCTTGGTAAGTCAGTAATGGGAAAAGATCAGTTGTAGGGAACCTTACCGGCAATACTGGCGAGGAGGAGGCAGGGCAACAGCACATTTATGTAAGGATGAAGGATTAAACCTTCACGTTTTCTCCTGGTTTTGCACAGAGCGGCCCTGATCCTCCTGTTTTGGGATCCCCTGGTGGTGCTCCCGGCTCCTTCACTTCGGCGAGCGTCCCCATGGGGGTACTCGTGTGGGTTCACTCCCAAGCCACCTTGTCTGCGTCAATTGACTCAGACATGGCGGCTCGCCCCCCCCCCAACTTGTCACAGAATTTGATTGGCAGTAGCGGGAGCCAATAGCAAGCATGGACGTGCCTTCATCGCGGCGCTGCCAATCAGACAGCCGGTGCATGCAAAGCCGGAAGGAAGACTGAGTGAAGATAGAAGCCTTGTCAGCAGTGCCAGCATGCCACAGGAGGGCTTTGTACTAAGGAATTTCATAATGTGCTAGTATGCAATGCATTCTAGCACATTATGCTGTTAGCTTGCAGGATTAAAAAAAAAAAAAAAAACAATAAAAGCTAACCATACATTAATAAAACTTTTGTTCGATTTTCTATTCGTTAGTGGGGTCAAAGCAATGTTCGTTTTCGACCACACCAAAAGAAAATACTTTTGATGACGTTCATTTTCACACGGATGTTCGTATGAACGTTCATTCAAACATCTACTCTATGGCCAGCTTTAGTCCTCTGCCGGTCTTTGTGGGCACGGCCTGTCAGCCATTGGCCTCGACTAGTACAGCGTTGGGCACCGTTGGCACAGCACTCATTCCTGGGCACACATCTCCTGTAGGCTTAGTGGGTTTAATTTCCAAATCCTTCCAAGACACAGAATACCTTGTGTCAACATAAGTCACACGTTTAGCGATAGACAAATATTTGTAGTTTTTGTAGAGCGGTTACCATGTAACAACATAACTTGCTACAATGTCACCAAAGATACATCTCAGCAATGTAAAGTGTAACCTGGACTTGTTTAACATGAAAAGGAACCTGAGAGATGATGGAAGTATGGTAGCTGCCGCTTCTGACTTGTTTCTGATGGTGCCAGCTACGGGCTGCTATGCCAATCCTTTCTTCACTACTTGCTGAAGAGTATTGGGGGTTAGGAGTGTCTAATAAAAAAGGTCATCTAGCTCAATGATTAGTATAAAAACTTGATTAACCACTTGCCTACCAGGCACTTTCACCCCCCCCCCCCCTTCCGGCCCAAGCCAATTTTCAGCTTTCAGCGCTGTTACACTTTGAATGACAATTGCGCAGGCATGCTACACTGTACCCACAGGACGTTTTTATCATTTTTTTTGAGACAGGTAAAGCTTTCTTTTGGTGGTATTTGATCATCACTGGGTTTTTATTTTTTTGCTAAACAAAAGAAAAAAGACCCAACATTTTGAAAAACAAAAAAAGGTTTTCTTAGTTTCGGTTGTAACATTTTGTAAACAAGTATTTTTCCTCATTCACTGATGAGTGCTGATGGGCACTGATAGGCTACACTGATGGGCACTGATAGGCTACACTGATGGGCACTGATAGGCTGCACTGATGAGGCAGCACTGATGAGGAGACACTAATGAGGCTGCACTGATGGGCACTGACAGGCAGCACCGATGGGCACCGATAGTCGGTACTGATGGCCCTTATAGGCGGCACTGATGGGCATTGAAAGGCACCACTGATAGGCATTGATTGGCAGCACTGGTGGGCACTGATTGGCAGCACTAGTGGACACTGATTGGCAGCACTGGTGGGCACTGTTGGGGCTGCACTGATAATCAGGACACGGATGATCAGTGCCCTGATTATCAGTGTAGATGTCCCCTATGTGGATTGCCACTGTTTACAAGCCTGTAAAATCTGGCTTACACTGTGATTGGACACAGCTCTTCGCATGGTAAAGAGCCGCTGTGATTGGCTCTTTACCCCGATCTGTGATCAGCTGTGTCCGCTGCAGAGGGCACGCGGGAAGCGTAATCAAGGGAGGACGTCATATGACACACCCTCTCTGCAAAGTACAACCATGCTGTAGTCGTCAATTGGCTATAGCGTAGTCGTAAAGGGGTTAAGAAGAGCCAACACGTTTCAGGGGGAAAAGTCTCCTTCAGCTGGTTTCATTTCCATGGTGACCACACAGGCTGGACATCTGATTTCCTTCATCTCCATTGCATTGAATGTAACTAATCTGATTCCAAATTTCCAAGGCACATCTGGATTGGATTGGATGATTCTTTGTCCTAACACTCTGATACGTGAAGCATTTTGTATGAGAAAGACAAGGGAGTCTGCAGAGGGTGTGTTCCGAAATTCCTCTCCCACATTACAAACAGGTGAGCGGAATGGGTTCCCAGATTATTATATAGGATTCATATACTTAGCACAGCGTTTTGCAATATAAAGGGGAGACAGTACAGCAACAATACAATTCAATACAAGAGGGTTAGGAGGGCCCTGCTCCTGGGCAATCTAATAAGGAGGGGCTGGTGAAAGAAAAGGTAATAATTGTGGAGGATGAACTCATGGGAGAAATAAAAGATTCAGTTGTTAGCTGAAGGCAGGATAAGCTTACCTGAAGATGAGTTTTCAGGGATCACCTAAAGGTGGTCAGAGTAGGAGATAGGCAGACAGATTGGGGTAGAGAGTTCCAGAGGATGGGAGAGGCTCTGAAGAAATCCTGAAGACGAGCATGGGAGGAGGAGACAAGAGAGCTTGAGAGCAGGAGGTCTTGGGAGGAGCGGAAAGGACGGTTTGGGTGATATTTGGAGACAAGATTGGTGATGTAGCTGAGGGCAGAGTTGTAGATGGTTTTGTATGTTGTTAATATTTTGAATTTTATTTGTTGGGCAATAGAAAGCCAGTGGAGAGATTGGCAGGTCACCATATTAACCACTTAACGATCACCCTACAGCAGATTTACTGCTATAGGGTGGCCATTCTGTGCAGAATCATGTGCATACACAGTATCTAACAAAAGTGAGTACACCCCTCTCATTTTTGTAAATATTTTATTCCATCTTTCCATGTGACAACACTGAAGAAATGACACTTTGCTACAATGTAAAGTAGTGAGTGTACAGCTTGTATAACAGTGTAAATTTACTGCCCCCTCAAAATAACTCAACACACAGCCATTAATGTCTAAACCACTGGCAACAAAAGTGTGTACACCCCTAAGTGAAAATGTCCAAATTGGGCCCAATTAGCCATTTTCCCTCTCCAGTGTCATGTGACTCGTTAGTGTTACAAGGTTTCAGGTGTCAATGGGGAGCAGGTGTGTTAAATTTGGTGTCATCACTCTCACTCTCTCATACTGGTCACTGGAAGTTCAACATGGCAACTCATGGCAAATAACTCACTGAGGATCTGAAAAAAAGAATTGTTGCTCAACATAAAGATGGCCTAGGCTATAAGAAGATTGCCAAGGCCCTGAAACTGAGCTGCAGCATGATGGCCAAGACCATACAGCGGTTTAACAGGACAGGTTCCACTCACAACAGCGCCTCACCATGGTGGACCAAAGAAGTTGAGTGCAGTGCTCAGCGTCATATCCAGAGGTTGTCTATGGGAAATAGACGTATGAGTGCTGCCAGCATTGCTGCAGAGGTTGAAGGGGTGGGGGGGTCAGCCTACCAGTGCTCAGACCATATGCCACACACTGCATCAAATTGGTCTGCATGGCTGGCGTCCCAGAAAGAAGCCTCTTCTAAAGATGATGCACAAGAAAGCCCAGAAACAGTTTGCTGAAGACAAGCAGACTAAGGACATGGATTACTATTATTATTATTATTATTATTATTATTATTATTATAACCATGTCCTGTGGTCTGATGAGACCAAGATAAACTTATTTGGTTTAGATGGTGTCAAGTAGCGTTGCCACATCATCCCTTTAATCCAGGACACATATTAATTACACAGGGTCTGTGGCTGATTAAGGTGGTAAATAAACTCACATTGTGTTTTATCTGCATTAAATTAGCCTCAGAACAACCTGTGTAATTCATATGTGTCCTGGATTAAAGGGATGATGTGGCAACCCTAGTGTCAAGCGTGTGTGGTGGTAACCAGGTGAGGAGTACAAAGACAAGCGCCTCTTGTCTACAGTCAAGCATGGTGGTGGGAGTGTCATGGTCTGGGGCTGCATGAGTGCTGCCAGCACTGGGGAGCTACAGTTCATTGAGGGAACCATGAATGCCAACATGTACTGTGACATACTGCAGCAGAGCATGACCCCCCCCCCCCTTCAGAGACTGGGCCGCAGGGCAATATTCCAACATGATAACAACCCCAAACACACCTCCATGACAACCACCTCCTTGCTAAAGAAGCTGAGGGTAAAGGTGATGGACTGGCCAAGCATCTCCAGACCTAAACCCTATTGAGCATCTGTGGGGCATCCTCAAAAGGAAGGTGGAGGAGCGCAAGATCTCCAACATCCACCAGCTCCATGATGTCGTCATGGAGGAGGGGAAGAGGACTCCAGTGGCAACCTGTGAAGCTTTGGTGAACTCCATGCCCAAGAGAGTCAAGGCAGTGCTGGTAGCGGTTTAGACATTAATGGCTGTGTGTTGAGTTATTTTGAGGGGACAGCAAATTTACACTGTTATACAAGCTGTACACTCGCTACTTTACATTGTAGCAAAGTGTCAGCTCTTCAGTGTTGTCACATGAAAAGATAGAATAAAATATTTACACAAATGTGAGGGGTGTACTTACTTTTGTGAGATACTGTATATACACATGATTCGGTATCTCCACATAGGGGACGTGCACTGCTGGTGATTAGTCACAGCAGAAGCCAATCACCAGGTGCCGGCCAATGGATTTTCTCTGGCACCCGCCGATCGCCAGGAAGAGAGGCCGCACGGAGCTCTGCATATGTAAACAAGGCAGAGCTTCGTCCTGACTGCAGGGATGTAATGGATTTTCTTTTCCCAGGGTAAAAAAAAAATTCATCACATCCCTTAGTGAAAGCAGCATACATCGTACACACAAACACTGGTTAGGCACACAGTTAACCCTTTGATGGCCCTAGATGTTTAACCCCTTCCCAGCCAGTGCCAGGGCATATTTTTAGCACTGATCACTGTATTAGTGTTACTGGTTCCCACAAAGTGTCAGTTAGTGTCCAATTCTCCGCCGCAATATCACAGTCCCGCTATAAGTCGCTGAACGCCGCCATTACCAGTATAAAAAATAAATAGATAGACTGGCAGACTGGGGCAAGTCCCGGACAGCATGCCTCTTTCCTGAGTGTCTCTTTTTTACGAGCGTTAATGTAGTTTCATTGCAGTTATTGCAGTTTCAACACCGTTCCTATCAATTTCTGATCATGTCTTATCTGCTCTTTCACAGGCAAATTTCAACTGCTGCCTTATCCAAATGTACATTCCCCCTGCGATGTTTGACTGATAGCTGATCGCCAGCATTACTAGTATATATAAAAAAGAAATAAAAATTTCAGTATATATACCATAGTTTGTAGACGCTATAACTTTTGCGCAATCAATTAATATACGCTTATTGGGATTTTTTTTAACAAAAACATGTAGCAGAATACACATTGGCCTGAATTGATGAAGAAATTAGATGTTTTTTTACATTTATCGGATATGTTTTATAGCAGAAAGTAAAAAATACAGTTTTTTTCTCAAAACTGTCCTTTTTTTTTTTGTTTATAGCGCAAAAAATTAAAAAACGCAGAGGTGATCAAATACCTCCAAAAGAAAGCTCTATTTGTGGGAAAAAATGACATAAAGTGTGTGGGTAAAGTGAGGCATGACCGTGCAATTGTCAGTTAAAGTAACGCAGTGCCGTATAGCAAAAAATGGGGGGGGGGGGTAAATAATCTTCCAGAGGTCAAAGGAAGTTTGGTGGATCTAAAGCCCCCCGCTGGCAGGCTGTGCTCTCTTTATGTACCACAAGGATGATTTTTTTAAAATTCTAACCGGAGTGCTCCTTTAAGAGACAGCTATAGACCGTGGTGGGCCTAGTTTGGGAGACACTGACCTAGTTATTGGGCCATTTGAATAGGATTAGCTGTTAATAAAGGAAATGGAACACCCACTCTTTTTTTTTTTTTCTCCCTCTGAGCATTAATGTATAGAATGCTGATTTTGCACAAGTTGCCTTATAAAAAAGATCATGCCAAGCAGTGGTATCATTTAAATAAACACATCGCTGAACACTTCCTGCTTATGCCAGCATGAAGCATGAATTCTACCCGCCTAATTAAATTATTCTGGTCTGGCTGGTGGCCGCGCCGGCTATACGTGGGCCTCTTAGCGCAAACTCCGTGTATGAGAGGGGGCAGTCGGGAGAAGACAGCCCGCAGCCCGGCCAGGGGAGCCTCTGCGCATCACCAGCTCAACTGTCTGATACTGGTTAGGAAAGGTCGCTAATTCCAGGCAGCGTGGGAGCGAGGATGAGGGCTAATGCCAACTTTAATAAATGGGCTTATAATTTAAATTGCGAAGAGTGGTGCCCTTAGGGTGGAATAACAAAAAAAAAAAAAAAGAAATTGCTTTACTTGGCCAAATGAGTAAAATTAAGTTTTCCATTTGTGAAGTGAACGTGGGTGCAGCATTGGGCGAGGAATGGGTATTCCCATGGGTTAAGGGCTTGCCTGTGCTTAAAATAATACTTCATGAAACTATAGTTAATACATTTTTTAATATAGAATATAAAAACACTTGCATATCCTAAAAAACCCCAAAAAAAATCATGTTTATTGAAAGGCAGAGACTTATAGTGACGTGAACACAGCACCATTACATTATGTCATTATAGCAGAACACCACAAACAAATCTAATAAAAGCACAAGATTAATGATCCAAGAGACCAACATATGTTTAATAGTTCATTTTAGCATGAGGTAGAAGAGCTAACGCGTTTCAGGGGCTCTGACACCTCCCCACTTCATCAGGGCTTAATAAAGGAGCACAAAGAAATTGAAATAGCAGGACCCCAAGCTCTTATAACTAAGGATGGGCTCAGGTGTGTTCGGAACCGAACGTGCCCAAGCCCGCCAGAAAGTGAACCCCGCGCTGCGCTAATCACAGGCAGTGAGACATTCCCCGATGCGCAGCTGCAGCGATCAGGGAATGTCTCAATGCCTGTGATTAGCGCAGCACAGGGTCCACTTCCTGGCGTGTTTGGCCATCAAGCTCATCCTTATAACTGAAGCTAGCTGCATAGAATTGTAAATAGCTACATAGTTGTCAGCAACTGGATCACCTGCATCCACAGTGGCACTGTGCTTCCCAGGGCTGAAGGGTGTAGTTCCAATGTCCACCAGCAGGTGTCTCCCAGCAGCCAGCAGACCCCAGTAATAAGTTTCCACCTGATGCTGGCTGCTGAGAGAGTATTTAGTTCCGCCACTACATTTCTACCTTCGTTCCAACGTTTTGCTTTGCTGCCAGATACTGCTTGCCATTTATCCTGTTCCTGCTCTTGAGTGTGATCTTTGCCTTGTATCTATACCCTGAATGCTGCTGCTTTGTTCCTACTCCCCCCTGTTCCTGACCCCAGTTTTGGTCCCCCCTTCCTATATGTTCGCTGCACCTCTAGTTTTACAGACCAATTTTTATTTCTAAATGTCTCTTTAGTCTCTTTTAGAAATGTCTTTTCTGTGATCGTAGAAGGTCAGTCCAGTGCATGGAGCACAATGGCTTTGGTAAGGCCTCTCTCAAGAAAACCAGGTACCCCTAGCTGGGAGGTAGCAAAATTTAAATTGGAAGAAAAGCTTAAGTCTAACTATCCTTAACCACTTCACCTCCGGAAGAATTGCGATTCAGCACTGCGTCACTTTAACTGACAATTGCGCGGGCGTGCGACGTTGTGCCCAAACAAAATTTGCGTCCTTTTTTCCCACAAATAGAGCTTTCTATTGGTGGTATTTTATCACCTCTGCATCATTTCTGATCACCGCTATAAACAAAAGAAGAGCGACCATTTTGCAAAAAAAAAAAACAAATTTCTTACTTTTTGCTAAAATTCAAATCCAAAAAAAAAATATAAAAAGACATTTTTTTGCCGGTTTTGGCCGATTTATATTCTTCCTCATATTCGTGATAAAAAAATTGCAATCGGCGTTTATTGATTGGTTTGCGCAAAAATGGCCACGTTTACGGATGGTGAGAATTAATTTCTGGGGTTATTTTTTTTTTATTTTTTACTAGTAATGGCGGCAATCTGCGATTTTTAGCGGTAATGAGATATTTCAGCGGACATGTCGGACATTTTTGACACTTTTTTGGGACCAATGACATTTATTCAGCGATCAGAAATTTAAATGTCCACTGATTACTGTATTAATGTCATTGGCAAAACCTAAACTTAAAATCGTTTTTCATTCTTTAAACAAAAAAAAAAAACGTT
This sequence comes from Glandirana rugosa, assembly GCA_018402905.1. Lineage (NCBI taxonomy): Eukaryota > Metazoa > Chordata > Amphibia > Anura > Ranidae > Glandirana > Glandirana rugosa. The sequence goes on along the minus strand of BLSH010246290.1, from coordinate 592,282 downwards.
TTACCAGCGAGAAGAAAACAAATATCGCCACTAGTC
>BLSH010246290.1:565698-592236 GCA_018402905.1 Glandirana rugosa | reverse complement strand
GATCTAACTGATCCCAGTGACAGGGATCAGTGGATCTCCCATGCCTGCACTGTCAGAATGGGGAACCGCCGTGTTTACATCGGCGGTTCCCCATTCTTTGCCTGTGGCCGCTCATCGCGGCTCGCTGGCGGACATTGGGTCCGCCCGAGTCACGGGCACACTCCTCAGGAGTGCGGCGGGCGCGCTCCCCCTAGCGGCCATTCACAGATCGCTGTCTTTTTATGGCGATTCGCGGCCAGCGGCCACACTGCCGCCGTAAATATACGGTAGGCAGTGTGGAACTGGTTAAAAATGCCCCCACTATCCTGCCTAACCTGTATATAAAAAAAAAAATGATGTAGGTACTTACCTATTTTTAATCCTCTGGTCACATGATCCCCTGTGTCTGTGAGCCATGGCTGCAGGGGAAAGGAGGGAGTGCCAACAATGGCTGGGTCATGGGAGTCTATGGGTGACTTCATGGCTCCCTGAATCCCCAGCTGTTGTGGATCACGCCCTAAGATTGATAAACAGGTAAATACACACATCTTTTTATACTAGGAAGGATAGTTAAGAGGGGAAGGAGAATATTTTTAAGAATAGACCTGGAACACTAAGGCCCCTTGCCAGGGGGCCTAGCAGGGCACATATGGCCCCGTCCCCCACCCTTTTCACCTTTTGATCCTAGCCGCTTATCTGGTTGCATGCCAGACCAACATTTTTTTTACATATGTTTTATTATTATTGGTTCATATTAGGATGATATAGGAAGATGCAGAACAGCCAACATGTTTCGGGGGCTCCCTCCCCTTCATCGGTGCTTAGAATTTGTGTGAACTTGCATAAGAGATTCAATTTAGGTTAAATATTGGAAAAGGTAGACAAGGTAACATTTGTCTAAAACTGTATTTCTGTCGCCAATTCAAGTATTACCGGCTACTACTGTATTCATATTCCTTAATATGCTGCTTGAAGAAGAGGAGGAGGTCCACAAAAGTCATTACTATACCAGTCTGTCTAAGCAGAGCCCTAATTTCATATAATGGTGGAGTTTGTTGCTGACCCACACACATCTTAGCCCCCATAATTCCTCCTTACACTGTGTGGTCTGTTTGCCCAGAACAGATCTGTGAGCTCAGTGACAAAGCCCGTCCTTCCTCCCTCAGCATCTCTTCCAGTGCCATGGCATCAAAGAGGATAACCGGAGACGACGGCTGTCAGGATGGAGGATCAGTGTGACCTGAACAGGCTTGACTTGTGCAGCAGAGACTCTGCTCCGTATGATAACCAGAAGCGGAGTTCAGGGCAAAAGAAAAGACGCCGCTGACCCCGGTTGTGAACTGTGGAGTGGGACAGAAATAACACGAATGCCTTTTAACTATAGGACAGGAATACATCACAGCACCAGTCATTGTTGAAGAAACCTGTGCAGGGAAAATCTGCCATTGCTTACCTTCTGAATGCCAGTTTCTTGACCATTGTGTTGGTTCAATGCCTTCAATACTTTCTAGGTCACATTGGGCAATTTAGTAATCCTGATTTGCTAAGACTTCATTTGTTGCATGCAGTGACCCAGAAAGTAGAGATGCCAAACCAACTAGCTAAGGCCAAAACAACTAATCGATTAAGCGACAACTAAACGATTATGAAAATAGTTGTCAACTATAAAATAGTTGTCAACTATTTTCATAATCGATTAATCGGCCAGCCGATTAGTTGGCCTGCATACAGAATGTATTATTTGTTTACATATCAGGAAATACGGTGCAGCACACATACAGCTCAGTACACTCTCCATACATATCAGTAAATGCCTGAGAACTTGTGAATGTGTAAGGAGCAATGCCTCATGGGACATGTAGTCCTGGGCATGAAGTGATTCTAAAGGCAGAAGTATTTTACCTTACTATAGGGGCACTCTATACTACACTTTGCTATAGGGGCACTCTATACTACACTTTGCTATAGGGGCACTCTATACTACACTTTGCTATGGGGCACTCTATACTACACTTTGCTATGGGGCACTCTATACTACATTTTGCTATAGGGGCACTCTATACTACACTTTGCTATAGGGGCACTCTATACTACACTTTGCTATAGGGGCACTCTATACTACACTTTGCTATCGGGGCACCCCATACTACACTTTGCTATAGGGGCACTCTATACTACACTTTGCTATAAGGGCACTCTATATTATACTTTGCTATAGGGGCACTCTGTACTACACTTTGCTATAGTGGCACGCTATACTACACTTTGCTATAGGGGCACACTATACAACACTTTGCTATAGGGGCACACTATACAACACTTTGCTATAGGGGCACTCTATACTACACTTTGCTATAGGGGCACTCTGTACTACACTTTACTATAGGGGCACTCTGTACTACACTTTGCTATAGTGGCACACTATACTACACTTTGCTATAGGGGCAAACTATACAACACTTTGCTATAGGGGCACACTATACAACACTTTGCTATAGGGGCACTCTATACTATACTTTGCTATAGGGGCACTCTATACTACACTTTGCTATAGGGGCACTCTATACTACACTTTGCTATAGGGGCACTCTATACTACACTTTGCTATAGGGGCACTCTATACTACACTTTGCTATAGGGGCACTTTGCACTACACTTTGCTATAGGGGCACTCTATACTACACTTTGCTATTGGGGCACTCTATACTACACTTTGCTATAGGGGCACTCTATACAACAAATTGCCCAAAGAAATGCAAAGCGCAAATTTCAGCAAAATTGCTTGCGCAAGACTGCAAAAACACACAGCAAATAGCACTGCAGAAACGGATCAAAAGCAAACTGCATAGGTGTGAACCAAGCCTTATGCTGGCCATACATGTATCCATTTCCAGACAAGAATGTACATTACGAAAAATCTTTGTACTTTCGCTGAATGAAAAAATGTTGTTTGAAAATTTCACTTGCATTTAACATTCAGTTTTAAAATGAATGTAATTTCTGAACAAAAACCACATATACTGTCCGATTCCTTTGACCAAGAATTTTTCTATTCTGCTCCTTCGAATATTCCTGTCACTGTGGTTGAAAACAAACGTGGATTTGACCCCACCAATGATTAGAAAATCAATGAACGTTCTTAAAATGAAATTTTTTTTGAGGAATTCATTGTTTTTGTATGGCCAGAATACTGTAAGTAACGGCAAGCGCAGGGAGCTTTTATCAAGCCCCCTGCCCATGACAAGGGAGTCGGTCATACATAATATATTACAGTTCCGTCTGAAAATCAGCAAAATCTCTTAGATTGTAAGCTCTAACGAGCAGGGCCCTCGGATTCCTCTTGTACCAAATTGTGATGTAACTGTACTGTCTGCCTTCATTTTTGTAAAGCGCTGTGCAAACTGCTGGTGCTATATAAATCCTGTATAATAATAATAATAATAAAAAAGTCTTTCATTTTTTTTCCTTTAACCACTTCAATACCAGACACTTACCCCCCTTCCCGCCAAGACCAATTTTCAGCTTTCAGCGCTGTCGCATTTTTGAATGACAATTGCGCGGTTATGCAACGCTGTACCATAACAAAATTTTATTTTATTTTTTTCCCCAGAAATATAGCTTTCTTTTGGTGAGACTTGATCACCTCTGCCGTTTTATTTTTTGCGCTACAAATAAAAAAAGACCGAAAATTTTGAAAAGAAGAAGTTTTTCTGTCACAAAACTTTGTAAATAAGTACATTTTCTCCATCACTGATGGGCACTGATGAGGCTACACTGACGGCACTGATGAGGCAGTACTGATTGGCATTGATGAGGTGAGGTAGCACTGATGAGGTGGCACTGATGGGTACTGATGATGAGGCACTTATATGCAACACTGATGGGCACTGATAGGCGGCACTGATAAGCAGCACTAAGGGGCATTGATATGCAGCACGGATGGGCACTGATAAGCGGCACTGATGGGCACTCATAGGCACTGATAGGTGGTACTGGTGGGCACTGATAGGTGGCACTGGTGGGCGGCAATGACAGATTGCACTGTAAGGTTGTCATTCCCTGGTGGTCCTGGGTGGCATCTGAAATTGGCCATCCATGTTGGGCATTGTGCCCCTTACCTCGTGGTCTAGGATGGGCTCCCTGGTGGTCAGGGTGGGCCCTCTGGTCTTCTGCCTGGTGGTCCTGAGTGGGCTCTCCCTGGTGGTCCCTGGGTGGGCTTCCTGGTGGTCCTGGGTGGCGATCCTAGGGGGTCTGCGCCGATAAACAATCAGCGCAGACCCCCCCTGTCAGGAGAGCAGCCAATCGGCTCTCCTCTACTTGCGTCTGCAGACACGAGTAGAGGAAAAGACGATAAATGGCTCTTCCTGTTTACACTGTGATCAATCGTGATTGGTCATGGCTGATCATGTAGTAAAGAGCTTCTGATGGAAGCTCATACCAAGATCGGTAATGCAGTGGGTCAGACTGACACACCACACCACCGATCACCACGCTGCATGGCGCCCCAGTGGGCGTGCGATCGCGGGTTATCCTGAAAGACGTCAATGGACGTCCAGTCAGGATAACTGAACCACCGCCCGGCCATCATTTACCTATAGGCTGGACGGGAAGTGGTTAAATAAAAAAAATTGATCTCTGAGTCCCATGATATTTACCAGATTCAACCTCTAATAGTATATACAGTATATCTCTTCTGTATGTTATTCTCAGAGTGGATTGCAGACGCTGCACAGTCAAACCCGTTGTAAGCCTCCATGGATGGTGTCATTGCATACACGGGGTTGATGATATCATCCTCGTCAGGCAATAGCGCTCAGCCTGGTCACTGGCTAATTAGACCTGAGCACTCCATCCTGGGAGGAAGTCACATTTCCCCCATACCTGACACACCAGGTATATTTGGCAGCTGTAAAAATATACTGGATTTTGTCAAATATTTAAGAATCGCATCTTTTTCTAACCCTTTAACTTTGTAAATAAATCCATAAATATATTTTTTATTCATTTGAAATATTGTCATCCTCAACCTATACTGCAGTAGGGTTGCCACATCATCCCTTTAATCCAGGACACATATGAATTACACAGGTTGTTCTGTGGCTGATTTAATGCAGATGAGGCACCAAGTAAGTTTAATTACCACCTTAATCAGCCACAGGACCTGAGTAATTAGTATGTGTCCTGGATTAAAGGGATGATGTGGCAACCCTATACTGCAGCCAAACAGTAAATCTTTAGGATATTTGTAATAACCCCTATTTATCCATGAGTTAGGGTTAAATATGCTTTAATGCTCACATATATGCAATGCTTTGTAGCCACGCCAAATTTTTGCAGTGGTGCATGAAGCATGCCATGCAGTGGGCCCCTGGTGGAATAGCACAGTAAAGAGGACCTTCAGTCTTTTTTTTTCAACTTTTCATCTATTAAATCTTCTTCCCTTGTTGTTTTAACTTTGAATAGTAAAACATTTTTTTTCTGCCATTAAGTACTTTATACAGCCCACTTCTTGTTTCTTGTCTGGTCATTAGCCTAGGCTTATGACATCATGCACAGCTCTCTCTCTCACTCTCGTGAGAGTTTGACAGGAAGGGAGGTGGGGATGAGTCATAAGAGGGCCAATGAGGGCTAATCTGCCTGACCGTTTTCATCCGATCCCCCATAGAGGAGACCAGGGGGTTCTGACAGGTCCGTCTCTGCACAGTGAGCGGACACCTACCTGTCATCCGCCGGGTCAGCAGAGATCAACAGATCGATCCCCGCTAAGCAAGCGGAAACCCATTTTTCTCCGCTAGTATGAAAGGACCTTAAGGCCACTTTCACACGGGGCTGTCCGTTTTCACAGACTTCGCTTGCTCAGAAGGGATTGCTCCGTTGATCCCTGCTTAGCCGGGGGATAACAGATCCTTCTCTGCTCACTGTGCAGGGACGGACCTGTCAGATCCCCACTGTCCACTATGGGAGAACGGATGAAACCGTCTGTCCGTTTTCATCCAATCCCATCGGATCCAATCTGCCAGATGGATGGAAAAAGGGGTTTCCATCTGTCTGGATTTAGCGGACCGGATCGGATTGGATAGCGGTGGATGTGAGCGGACAAGTCATCGCTGACTTTCGTTCCATAGAGGTTAATGGATCATCCGATCAGGTCCACATGAAAAAGGGACAGGTGGACTTGATTGGGTCCGCATGTGTGAAAGGGGCCTTAGTCTGGTGAGCTGGTGCCGAAGGCCTCCTCATGCACACCCCCCTTCCCTGCAGCATAAACATGAACTTTTGGGTGACCCAAGCCTCTATGTTTACGCCTACAGCTGGACACAAAGTCAATGGGCTGGAACCTTGCAGCAGGACCGACCCGACCAACCTCTGATGTCTGCAGCCTCTTAATACATTACATAGAACTTCTCACCTAGAAGGAAATGTTACAGGAAACTTTCCTAGAACTCTTCAGTAATCTGCTTACTGATTAGTGTCACTTGTGTTCAGCCGGATGTTACTAATGTGTCACTTAAATGATGTTGCTGAGGGCTGTACTCACCCATGAAGGACGCCTCACCTCTGCAGAAGAATGGGGGCTACAAGGATGCAATGTGACAACAGAGAAAACAAATCTGCAAGCTTGGAATAAGACTGCAATGATGTGCGTATGACCTCATCTCACATACGACTCTTCCAGGGCCGTTGATAAGGCAGTACAGGCAGCCCTCCTGCACTGTGCCTGGGCCCCATCAGTTTAAAAGGGGGACCCAGTCACCTGCAGAGCAGCAGGGCCAGCTGTACTGTCTGTCTTATTGCAGACGCCAATCCCTTTCTGCCTTCCCCTGCAACGCTGCCAGCTTCTGCCTCTGGCTGCACTACAGGGGAGTGGTTCTAGCACATGCACCCCTTGCATCTGCTCTATGGGCCCCTCTGTGTGCCCCTTTACCCTGCAGCGCTGCCGGCTCCCCTTCTCGCCTCTCCTTCCAGCAGCTGCTGCGGGCACACAGGGGATGTTTTAGGGTGGAGAGTAGGGGAAGGGGCTGGTACAGTATCTCACAAAAGTAAGTACACCCCTCACATTTTCGTAAATATTTTCTTCTATCTTTTTCATTTGACAACACTGAAGAAATGACACTTTGCTACAATGTAAAGTAGTAGTAAACGGAAGGTCGAGGAGCGCAAGGCCTCTAACATCCACCAGCTCTGTGATGTTGTCATGGAGGAGTGGAAGAGGAGTCCAGGGGCAACCTGTGAAGCTCTGGTGAACTCCATGCCCAAGAGGGTTAAGGCAGTGCTGGAAAATAATGGTGGCCACACAAAATATTGACAATTAGGGCCCAATTTGGACATTTTCACTTAGGGGTGTACTCACTTTTGTTGCCAGCGGTTTAGATATTAATGGCTGTGTGTTGAGTTATTTTGAGGGGACAGCAAATTTACACTGTTATACAAGCTGTACACTCACTACTTTACATTGTAGCAAAGTGTCATTTCTTCAGTGTTGTCACATGAAAAGATAAAATAAAATATTTACAGAAATGTGAGGGGTGTACTCACTTTTGTGAGATACCATATATATCTCAAATGACAGTTTTTTGTGAGATACTGTATAATTTATTGCAGTTTATGTGCAGTGGACAAGGCTACACACCTTTGTTCATTTTTGTACATGATCTACCATCAATAAATTTCACGTAACAGCAGATGCGGAGTGCCGGCTCTTTTCTTCATTTTAAACACTGTATAATTTATTGGCCCCTTCCTTTCCTGAATGAATACAGTGAGTGATCAGTACCAATCACTCATGTGTCCATTCAGAGCATAGAAAACTGTTTACTACGCTTCAGTTTGTGATTGAGCAAGAAGATTCGGAGCACTTTCAATTCATTCATCTTTGGAACTGAGGCTGCAAAGAAAGAGACTGATAAAATCAATGTCAATGTCAACTGTGGGATGGCGCCTCTTACACAGTGCCACGCAACAGGCCCGGGAAGAAATAGCCACTGCCACCGGCGATGACTGAGGTCATCCACAGACAGGCCTCCTAGCCGCTGCCGCCTGGACCTGCCAAGCCAAAAATGGAGGTAGCGAGAGACGCAGGTAGCCCAGCCCCCTTGCCTGACTGACAGCCACAGAGGCCAGTCACAGGCAAGAAGCCCACTGCCCGTTCAACCAGCGCTCGGAATACAGGGGCAGGCAGGGTCGGCACCTCCCACTAACACCTCTGCTATCCTCCCTATCCATGCGCCCTGGCCCCTTTCAGAAGGCTGGGCACATGAATTCCTATGGCAGGGATTTGGGGGGGGGGTATTTTTTGAAGCACGTGATTATAGCCAGAGGTTTTAATAGGCTTCAAAATATTGTGGGCTCGGGGTGCAGAGAGTGCGCCCTGATCCTACCTAATTGTGTGACCATAGCGAATTAATTTTCGCTATTTTCACACTAAAGTTACTCCCCGCCAATCAGGAGGCAGGTCATGAGACATGTTTCCCGACTCGCCAAAGCACCAGGCGATCCTATTGGATGCCTAGCGCTTTGGAAGAGGAGACACACTGGAGCCGGACACAGGAGGAGAGGAGGACACAGCAGGAGAAGAGAGGAGAGGACGACACAGCAGGAGAGGAGGACACAGCAGGAGAGCAGCCCGCCGCATAGTAAGTGGGGGGGGGGTTGCCCTGCGGCCGCCCCTAAAAATAGGAACTACCACTATTTTATTCTCTAGGGTTATTGCTTTCAGAAAATATATCATGTTTGGCCTAAAATTATTTTTTTTTTAAACGTGTGCAAAAAAAATGCATGGACGGCTTTGGAAGCGAAAAGGTTAAAGTGCCAGCAAAGTGTCAGCAGGGATTTATTGAATTTCTCCAATCATTTTTTTCTGTTGTTCTCTGAAATATTAACAAATGAATAAACTGCATTTTAACAGCAGATACTATATTTATGTATATATGGCTTTCCTGACTGTGTTTATTAGCTCAGTTACTATTATAGTAGTCAGTCTATTTACACCCTGACTATCCAGCAGACATGCAGTCATTGTATTACTGGCAGGATCAGGTCCTCCTCCTCCAATATGCTCGATGCGTCAGCGCTGGAGAAGCAGAAGTGGATATTTTCCTCGGTTCACTGAGAAATCACCAGATTTGTTTCTCTGAAGTTTCCCATAAATTGGGTAGAAGAGAATGTGCATGTTAAAAATAGCGGAGGGCCAGTGGTACGAGTGTTTGAGCTGATTCCAGGCAGTTTCCTATTACAGAACGTACAATACACAGAGAAGCTGGACGTTTCTGCTATGTAAATATCGCGGGTGCTATAAAAAGACTGCTGTGTGCATTTCATGCAGCTAGGAAAATCGCCCGGTCTCTCTGCGTCAGCCTCAAATCAGAGACATCACCTGGAGGCACAAAGAAGGGACCGTGATTTTCATTGTGAAGAATAAAATAGGATAGAATGAGGTGTGACAGTTGCGATGGGTGAAATGTCTGCGTTCAATGCTGATCTCTGCGGTTCCATTCCCTGAACACCACATTGGTAACCTACATATCAACATCTTCATCCCAGTCCCAAGGACACCCACGATTGGTAGGCTCCCCTTCAGGATGGTCCTACCTAGACCACACCCATTTTCCAGGTGGTCTTGCCCAGATCATGCCCACTTTCTGGCTGGTCCTGACACTCACTTACTGGATGGTTACATCCTTAATTATGCAAGAACCAGCCACTCTTGCCTGCAATCCCCCCAGTTATTACCCTACATACCAACTTCCTTCATTCCACTCCCCAGGACACTCATACTTGGTATGCTCCCCTTTAGAAAGGTCCTACCTAGACCACACCCATTTTCCAGGTGGTCTTGCCCAGATCATGCCCACTTTCAGGCTAGTCCTGCCTAGATGACACTCACTTGCTGAATGGTTACATCTTTAATTACGCAAGAACCAGCCACTCTTGCCTGCAATCCCCCCAGTTATCACCCTACATACCAACTTCCTTCATTCCACTCCCCAGGACACTCATACTTGGTATGCTCCCCTTCAGGATGGTCCTGCCCAGGCCACATCAATTTTCCTGGTGGTCTTGCCCACAGTGGTGTAGTGGATAGCACTCTTGCCTGGCAGTAAAAGGGTCGCTGGTTCGAATCCCAATCATGACACTACCTGCCTGGAGTTTGCATGTTCTCCGTGTGCCTGCATGGGTTTCCTTCAGGGTACTCCTCCCACACTCCAAAGACTTGCTGGTAGGTAAATTGGCTCCTGTCTAAATTGGTTCTAGTATGTGTGTGTATGAATGTGAGTTAGGGACCTTAGACTGTAAGCTCCTTGAGGGTAGGGACTGATGTGAATGTACAATATATATGTAAAGAGCTGCGTAAATTGACGGAGCTATATAAGTACCTGAGAAAAAAAATATCATTCCCACTTTCTAGCAGCACCTGCCTAGATGACGCCCACTTTCTGGATGATCATATTCTTAATTATGCAAGAACCAGCCACTCTTGCCTGCAATTCCCCCAGTTATTACCCTGCATACCAACATCCTTGTCCCACTCCCCAGGACCCTCACACTTGGTATGCTCACCTTCAGGATGATCTTGCCCAGACCACACCTATTTTTCAGGTGGTCTTGCCCAGGTCATGCCCACTTTCTAGCTGGTCCTACCTAGATGATGCCCATTTTCTGGATGGTTACATCCTTAATTATGCAAGAACCAGTCACTCTTGCCTGTGATCCCCCAGTTATTACCCTACATACCAACATCCTTGTCCCACTCCCCAGGACACCTACACTTGGTATGCTTGCCTTCTGGATGGCCCTGCCTATACCACACACATTTTCCAGGTGGTCTTGCCCAAATTATTCCCACTTTCTAGCATTTCCTGCCCAGATGACACTCACTTGCTAGGTGGTCACATCTCTAATTATGCAAGAACCAGCCACTCTTGCCTATAATACCCCCTTTTTGAGTTACTGCCCATGAATTACTCAAAAGAAGGTGATTCTGTGATCCCGGGACATAACTCGAGGCAGAGATGCAGAACTACCTGGCAAATCCAGGGCAGTTGGCATCTATGCCACAAGGTGTCCCTACTTAAGTCCTTACAAAGCTGTAATGATGTATCAGCCAGGTGAGGAAAACCATGACATGCTGTGGGGGAGGGTCAGAGTCACCGGTAGTGGGACAGTCACTTTAGGATGGGACAGTCAGAGTCACCGGTGGTGGGATAGCCACTTTAGGATATGACAGCCACTTTAGGATAGGACAGTCAGGGTCATAGGTGGTGGGACAGTCACTTTAGCATAGGACAGTCAGAGTCACCGCAGGTGGGACAGTCACTTTAGGATGGGACAGTCAGAGTCACCGGTGGTGTGATAGCCACTTTAGGATATGACAGCCACTTTAGGATAGGACAGTCAGGTCATAGGTGGTGGGACAGTCACTTTAGGATGTGACAGTCAGAGTCACCGCAGGTGGGACAGTCACTTTAGGATGGGACAGTCAGAGTCACCGCAGGTGGGACAGTCACTTTAGGATGGGACAAACAGAGCCATCGGTGGTGGGACAGTCACTTTAGGATAGGACAGTCAGAGTCACCGCAGGTGGGACAGTCACTTTAGAATAGGACAGTCACTTTAGGATGGGACAGTCAGAGTCACCGCAGGTAGGACAGTCACTTTAGAATAGGACAGTCACTTTAGGATGGGACAGTCAGAGTCACCGCAGGTGGGACAGTCACTTTAGGATAGGACAGTCACTTTAGGATGGGACAGTCAAAGTCATCGGTGGTGGGACAGTCACTTTAGGATAGGACAGTCACTTTAGAATAGGATAGTCAGGGTCATAGGTGGTGGGACAGTCACTTTTGGATTGGACCAATCAGAGTCATCGGTGGTGGGACAGTCACTTTAGGATAGGACAGTCACTTTAGAATAGGACAGTCAGTCACCGGTGGTGGGACAGTCACTTTAGGATGGGACAGTCAGTCACCGGTGGTGGGACAGTCACTTTAGGATGGGACAGTCAGAGTCATGGGTGGTGGGACAGTCACTTTGGGGTGGAATTCCATAGAGGATGATAAAGAGCAATTCATATGTTGTTATCATTACAAATCCATTTTCCATTATTTTGGAAACTGCCATAAGTGTTTATCTGTAATAATAATAATAAAAAAACTAAACAGTAAAGTTAGCCCTTTTTTTTTTTGTATAATGTGAAAGATGACGTTACACCGCGAGAAACATGATCTTTATTCTAAGTAACAAAATTGTGATAAAGCCCTGTGTACCATCAACAATTACCACTCTATGTGCAGCTGGGCTCCAGAATTTCATGGTGACCGGAAACCCACCAGAGCAATGAAAAGTCGTCGTGGGGGATACACATGTAGGCAGGAAGTGGCTGCAAAGAGGCAGCAGAAGATCAGCATCACTGGAACACTTTTCACCTTCTTTTTTTTTTGTATTTTATTTAAAATGTCACTAAGGCATCGTTTACATTTGCAGTTGGGTGGTAAAAATGTGCAGTAGAATTGTTTTTGCCACCTATCAACGGCCTTCCTTAAGCTCCATTAGGCAGCAGATGAGGGTGTTTTACATGCCGCAGTCACAATGCATTCGGCATAATAAGGAGTTTCCCCCATAACAGATTTTTTAGTGTCACTCTTTCTGGCCAGCCTATAACTCTCAGTTGGAGTTATTGACTGGCTGCTCTGCTGTAAATTAGGGTTAGGGGAGGCGCAAATTACTTGCCTTACCCTGGGGGGCGCTGACATCCCACACTAAGCTAAAAAAAAAACTGGCTCCTAACTTTTTTTAGCTGGCTCCTAGAGTCAAAGCAAATTTGTCAAGCCCTTTTATGAGATTTTAGCAGTTGTGTTTAGATCTGCTGTTGGCTTTACCTGCTCATGTGTATTGACGACCTGGCACCGGCAATCTATCAAGCCGTGTATTACACAAGCACACAGAGGAAAACAAATACATACAGAACCCATCAATGTTATGCCCAGTCACACCAGTAATCCTCAAAATATATAAATAGAGAACAAGACTGGAGACCGCAGGACAATCCCTGGCTCTGTTATGTGGTTGTCATGGATATATTTAAAGGAGATGTAAATTCCATGTGACACAGCAGAGCACACGCATACAACTCTGGATTTATTCCTGCAGGTTAGATGTGCATTATTAAAGCCTGCAGCTCTAGAGACAGAAAGTATAATATAAATATATACATGTACACAGCCTGTGTGCCAGAACACCCTGGAGATTAGGTGAAGCCTGTATTGAGGAAACAATTATTAGTCGCGCTTTCCACAAATCTGCCCTTTATGGAAGAGTGGCAAGAAGTAATCCATTGGTGAAAGAAATCCATAAGAAGTCCCGTTTGCAGTTTAGGAGAAGCCATGTGGGGGACACAGCAAACATGAGGAAGAAGGGGCTCTGGTCCAAAATTGAACTTTTTGGCCTAAAAGCAAAACGCTATGTGTGGCGGAAAACTAAAACTGCACATCACCCTGAACTCACCATCCCCACTGTGAAACATGGTGGTGGCAGCATCGCGTTGTGGGGATGCTTTTCTTCAGCAGGGGCAGGAAAGCTGGTCAGAGTTGACGGGAAGATGGATGGACTCAAATACAGGGCAATCTTAGAAGAAAACCTGTTAGAGTCTGCAAAAGACTTGAGACCGGGGTGGAGGTTCACCCTCCAGCAGGACAATGGCCCTAAACATACAGCCAGAGCAATGGAATGGTTTGAATCAAAGCATATTCATGTGTTAGAATGGCCCAGTCACAGTCCAGACCTAAATCCAATTGAGAATCTGTGGCAGGACTTGAAAATTGCTGATCACAGACGCTCTCCATCCAATCTGACAGAGCTTGGGGTATTCTGCAAAGAAGAATGGGCATAAATGTCCTCTCTAGATGGGCAAAGCTGGTAGAGACTTTCCCAAAAAATACTTGCAGCTGTAACTGCAGCAAAAGGCGGTTCTACAAAGTATTGACTCAGGGGGGCACCATACAAATGTACGCCACACTTTTCACAGATTTGTAAAACATGTTGAAAACCATTTATCATTTTCCTTCCACTTCACAGTTATGTGCCACTTTGTGTTGGTCTATCACATACAATCCCAATAAAATACATTTACATTTTGGTTGCAACATGACAAAATGTGGTATGAATACTTTTTCAAGGTGCTGTAGCCCAGGTAAAGGGATGCCAGGGCAGGGCGGAAAGGGGTAACGGGGAGTAATAAAGACAGTAAGCATGCAAAACAAACACATTCTTGAGCAATGGTTGATAGTGTGCTTACAATGGTCTCAGATGCTATATTGATGCTGCATGAATTGTATACAAGGAATGGGGAGCATGAGGTCCTGACTTTACCTTGGAAAAACACCAGACACCCCCAAACTGGATCACCTTTAGGGAGGGCAGAGCTGCAGCAAACCCGAATGTCTTTGCAGCTTCTATTCAATGTGTGATATCAGGTCACAGGACAGGGCAGAACAACATAGCGGTCAGTCCATGGTCATTCAGAATTCCGGCCACAGTTAAGAATAATAAGCAAGTAGCGTGTGTAATATATCCCCAGCAAATAACAATGCAAATTGTGAACTGCGTTTCTATAGCAGCGCAGGGCACAGAGATCACTCACATTATGGAATTGCATGCTATATTTAGCCATATCCTCCTAAAGGTATGTTTGGTATTTAAAAGCTCATTGTCATTTAAACAAATATGATTGCATCCTTAATAGCCCAGGCGAGTCTTCCAGGCTGGAATCTAATGTATAGTGCATTACATTTACAAGATATAATTAAATCCTCCATTGCCCCAGAGATTTATCATGTAAAGAGTACAATATCAGCATCATAGAGTAACAGAACACACGGCTGCCTCTACGGTACGAGCCTGACAGCACAGCAATGACACCACATTCACCCTCATACTCCGCTCAGCACATTTAGGCCTCATACACACAGACGTTTTTTGATGCCGGCGTTTTTTGCAGCTCTCCATGTTAGTCAATGGCCCCATAAAAACGCCGACGTTTTTGAGCTGTAGATGGCGTCGGCGTTAGTGAGCTGAAACTAGAACCCACGGCCAGCGTGTTCTGAGGCTGTAATGTTTTGGCATTTTTTGGTGCCGATGCCGCAAAACGCCAACTAATATTGTACCGTAGTTTTTTGACGCCGGCGTTTTTAGGTTGAAAAATAGCAGAGGACTGATTTTTTTTTTAAAAACGCCCATTGACGCCGACGCTCACTAACGCTCACTAACGCCGATGCAGAACGCCGAAAAAAGCTGATTTTTTTTCTCCTTGACGTCTGGCCCGACGTTTTGTTTATTTTTTAAGAAACGTCCGTGTGTATGAGGCCTAAAGTCATAGAGTAGTGGTGTAGTCAGCAGCTGGTCAAGCAGACATCTTTACTTTAACAAAAAGTTACATTTTAGCCTTTTTGTTTTATCAATGGAGGAGCAATTCCTCCAGTTACATAGTTGTCAATTGTCCAAGATTTGCTAATCTAGGTGCTCTGTCCTGAAGATGCCGTGTCTCTAACTGCACCCCGAGAGCACAACACCACCCTATTTGAGTTACTGAATATACACATTACTGCCAGGGCTGGTGCAAGGATTTTTTACACCCTAGGTGAAACCTCATTTTGCCGACCCCCTTGGCCCCGCCCCCGACTCCACTCCCTTTTCCCTGTCCATGTATACGATGGAGGTGGCGGAGGTGGAGATTTTTGCATTGCCTCTCTACCTATTTCTTTAGCCGTGGTCCACAGGCCTGCACCTGTGCCTCTGGACCCGGCCTAAAGACAAATAATGGCGGCACCGGCTCGCTTCCTCATGCCAGCCGTGGTTTGCAGGTATATGGACAAGCTACGGTACTATATGGACCGGCTGTGGTAGTATATGGACAAGCTGGGGTAGTATATGGACAAGCTGGGGTAGTATATGGGCAGGGGCTGGGCGCCCAGGGTGGCAGTGTGCCCTAGGCAGCCGCCTACTCCGCCTAGTGGTAGAGCCGGCCCTGATTACTGCAGTTAACA
Source organism: Glandirana rugosa (assembly GCA_018402905.1). Lineage (NCBI taxonomy): Eukaryota > Metazoa > Chordata > Amphibia > Anura > Ranidae > Glandirana > Glandirana rugosa. Next base: position 576,220 of record BLSH010246290.1, on the reverse strand, counting down.
TATATAGTATTTTTTAAAATTAAACTATTTGATACATTACTGTAACATTTAAAGTGACGCCAAAGGCAGAAGGTTTTTTACCTTAATGCATTCTCTGCATTAAAGTGGTTGTAAACTCTCTCCTATACCCAGTAAAGTGAATAGCCTCAGACGATACACAGAGCTGAAACAAATCCTCCTACAAGTGTTACCAGTTTATCTACCGTCTTCCCTACTCTACTCTCTTCGGAAGGTGCAGAATGTGTTAAAAAATATTTCTTCCTCTCTCAGCAGCACATAGGGGTCGGTGGGGATACTGGACTTATACTGTGTGAGAGCTGATTGGAGGAAAGGGACCCCCCCCCCATATAGACAAAGGAAGAAAGGAACACTGTAGTCTGAATAGACAAGCTCCCTGCTTATCTACCTCTAAGCTCCCTCCCCAACGCAAGTTTTCAGCTACTGTTATCTCCTGTGTCGGAGAACTTGTCAGAAGTGACTCTGCTGAAAAAAGAGGAAAGGAGCACTAGAGAGAAAGGACACTTAAAGCTTTGGAGAGAGATAAGTAAACACTACAGATATATGTGCTTAGTTCAACTTTCATGAAGGGGGTTTACAACCACTTTAACGTAAAAACCTTCTGCATGAAGCTCCCCCCAGCCCTCCTTATACTTATTTGAGCCCCATCTCAATTCAGCGATGTACATGAGAGCAAGCGGCTCTCTCCCTCCTCATTGGTTCAGAGACAGCAGCAGGAGCTATTGGCTCTTGCTGCTGTCAATCACAGCCAGCGAGGAGGGAGCCGAGGGTGGGGCCAAACCATGCTATGAGAGTCAATGGACACACAGAGTGGGCTCAGGAGAGGGCATGGATGAGGGTGGGGGGGTGGGCCAGGAGTGCCACTGGGGGACCTAAGAAGAGGAGGATCGGGGCTGCTCTGTGTTTTCAAATCAGCCTGCCATCTGCTGTCAATCAACATGCAGATGGACCTGATGGAGAACTAGCCTCTCGGCTATGAATGGAGGACAGGCAGATGAATAAAGGAACCACCCCCTCCATTCATAGATAAGTGTCTTGTTCATAGACTTTTCTATGAATGGAGGAATTGGGCAGATAGGACAAGCATATTCAGAGTCTCTCATGATGAGTGCAAATAATAGCTCCTTCAGTTCTATTAACCCCCCCCCCCACCACACTGGAAAATATCAGTGGTGGGGGTAGCCATAGATGGAGAAGGATTTAAAGGAAACCAGGAGTCATCAGCACAAGGGACACAGCAGATTAAAAATGATGTCCCTTGTGTGATTTTTGTGTTTTCTATTTTGACTACACTTAGGCCCCTTCCACAAAGGGCAGACTCCGCCTGCTCAGCGGGAATCTTTTTGCTGATCCCCACAGAGCAGGCAGAAGGCTCCACTTATGCAGAGTGAACACAGACACAGCCCACTCTCCTCTATGGGTGGTCCGAAGTAAATGGACTGCCTGACTGTTTACACCCAACTGCCAATCAATCTGATCGGTTCTCAACCCCTGTCCTCAGGACCCACTAACAGGCCAGGTTTGCAAGATAGCTGAAATACATCACAGGTGATATCATTTGCTGCTTAGTGATTGCAGTATTCTAGTCTGCATCTCCCCAATGTAATACTTAAAATCTGTCTTGTTAGTGGGTCCTGAGGACAGGAGTTGAAAACCACTGCACTAAAATAATGGGGAAGATGATAATGGATAGTCCGATAGGGTATACTTAAAAAAAAAACTGACAGATCGGTCTGCCCGTGTGAAAGGGGCCCTAGGCTTTAATTCCAGGCGGTCTGATTTGCACTAGGCAGGTGTCGGAGTCTGTCAGTAACTTGGTTGATAAATATGCCTCACTGTTTTCACAACTGTAACCCAAGCTGATAAGATTATTTGCACTGTGCCGATTACATTCATCTGTATTTCTAAACAGAACTGAAAAATGTGGTAATTCAATGTTTAAGGTGTCTGCTGACATTTACAATGTATAATGTTCTGTACAACCACCTTATAGAACATACAATATCTCTCTGCACAATGACGTGCTGATTCTGTATTGCTCTGCACAGTAATGCTCCGTGCATCAGTCACGCAGTGCAGAGAATACAGGTCGCTGTGTCAGTGGTACAGTGCAGTGTACACTGACCTAGATTTAGCTGTGAGGTGTGGGCAGAATAGCAATTAATATGCAGCAGGGTGTGTCGCTTATCTATATAGTGCTGCAAGGGATAAACTGTTTAAGGCGGAGGCTTCATTTGGATTTTTACAGTAGATATGAATTTAAAAAGATAGGATTTGTTATACAATAGCAAACATCTAGAAATGATAAATGGGCTTACAAAGAAATCAGAAAAATGTACATTTGGTCTTTAATTCCTCCTGAATTATAGTAGGCACACTTTTTGTGCCTTCAGGTTCATAGCTGTATATCTGCAGTATGAGATCAGCTAAGGCATCGCTGCCTCTGACTGCTTGTCTCACCAGATTCAGAGTGAGATTTGGTGACGTCACCTGAGTGTTGCTCACTGATCTCCTTGCTGGAGAGGAAGCTGTACCTGAGGATCTGCAGTGCAAGGACCTCCCTGCTTCTGCTTTTCTCGATGGGAGACAGAGCCTACTCCTGCTATGCCTTAAAACTTTGGAATTCACTTCCAAAGAACATTAGAGAGTCATCTTCTCTAAACTCATTTAAATCAAATCTAAAAACTTTATTCTTTAGACAAGTTTTCACCTAATTGTCCCTTTTTTTTCTTTGTTTTATCCTGTCTATGTGTTCTTTGTAAAGATCTTTGAGAAGCTACCTTTAAAGGCGCTATATAAAATAAAATGTATTATTATTATTCATTTTGTGGATCTGTGCTTCCTTCACCTCCCCTGCTGCTTCGAGATCATTACCCCACCAGTGATGTGAAGACCAGTCTTCAGGGCCATGGGGGAGCAAAGCCCTGCCTTTAACAAGGTGGTAGAAGATGGGTTAGAACTGAACCTGTTGTTGAGCTGTAAGTAGAATTCCAGGCTCTAACTAGCTAAGCCTAAAACTGCTCCCACCCCCTTCTACCATGTGGAAGGAAGAATACTTACCTATTCTCAGGGTGTATCGGTCCGGTCACTTGATCTCTCCCCAGCATGTGGCTTTATCGGAGAAAAGAGAGCACCGATGGTTGGAATGTCTTCGGGGTTTTTTTTTTCAGCCCGTCGGGTTCAACTAAAAAAGTAAACTAATAGTGTGTACCAGGCTTTAGTCAGTGAGTGTACCTCCCAGCCAGTGTCAGCGCCAGATTGCCCGCCATGCCATCACAGTCCAAATATAAGTCGCTGATCACTGCCATTACTAGTATAGTTTCTATAGCTAATTCCAGTATATATACACACGATAGCTTGTAGACGCTATAACTTTCACACAAACCAATTAATATTATTATTATTATTATACAGGATTCATATAGCGCCAACACTTTTCTCAGCACTTTACAATATGAACAGTGGGGGCCGCGGCCCCCCCAATCAATGCGCCTGGCCCCTAATCTCCATGCAGGGCGCCGGACGCTTGGATTTCAATGTTTTGGTTTTTTTTTAAACACATGATTAGACCCCGAGGCTCTAATTGGCTTCAAAAAGGGTGTCACTTGTGTGACATTAGCGAATGAATATTCGCTAAGGTCTTCCTGCTTCTCCTCCCAGCCAATCAGGAAGCGGGTCCTTTTGACCCTAATGGCCGGGAGTCCTAAGACCTGATTGACCGGGAGGAGAAGCGACCGCGGGGACTCGGGAGGAGATGCAGGGAGGAAGCCGCCGAAGCCACAACCTAGATGGGGTAAGTACAGCCTGGCGGGCGACGGGCGAGCAAAGCGGTGACCGAGCGGGCGATCGATTGAGAGGTGGGGGAGTGAGGGGGCCAGGTTTGTTTGCCACCCCCCCAAAAAAATTGAGCACCAGCCGTCGCTGAACATGTGGGCAGACAGTACAGTCACAATACAATATGGGAGGAATCAGGGGGCCCTGCTCATTAGAGGATCAAAGACATGCAGCAGAATGCATTTTAGCCTAAATTTAACTGAAGAAATTAGATTTTATTGGATATGTTTTAGAACTGAAAGTAGAAAACATCCTTTTTTTAATTTTTTTTTTTCATTTATACAATAAAAATTAAAAACCCAGTGGTAATCAAATACTAACAAAAGGAAGCTCTATGTGTGTGAAAAAAATATTTTAAATAAAAAAAATGTAATTTGGGTACAGAGTTGCACGACCGAGCAGTTGCCAGTTAGGGTAGCGTTTTCATTAAAACCTTCCAGAGGTCAAGTGGTTAAAAAATAAAACAACCTTTATTCATTTAAAAAAAAACCCTCCAAATATTCTGTATATGCCTATATAAATTTCGGCGACATTCCCGGGAGAACTGGCATTAGGATGAATTTTCCAGCTTGTTTGTAGGAAAAAATGATCTGCACAGAAAAGACTAAATATAAATGCTCGCTGCCATCTGGAAGGCCAAACACCGGTCAACAAATCAGCTGCAATTACAGACCCTTTAAAAAAAGCGCACTGATTACAGGTAATTTCCCAAATTATGGAAATATTCCTCATCAGGGAAAACATGTGTGAGCCCCCTACACACACCCCACACATGGGCTAAAGTGTACCTGTCCCCTAAATACTGAGCCGGTAACCATTACAAAGCTGGGTCAGAATGTTGGAAAATATTGAATATTATTTCTGAACATACAAAGATACCATAAAGTGAAACTCCAACCAAATTTTATTTTCCTTTCATATAGAGTGGCCATTCTTTTACTGTTGTCGATAAAAAAGAATTAAGGGGAAATCTCATATGACATCACCCATGCCAACAAAATAAAGTAAGTAATCACGAAAAGAGGAAAGAAAACTTCACTAAAAGGATCTGAGGAAGTGAAGAATGTAGCAAAAATGACACATAAAAAAATGTTGTATATTTTTTTAAAGGGGAACTATTATTTCAAAGGTCAAAATCTACAAAACATTTGTTTCTCTTTTCTCTGTGAAAAAGGAAGGACCGCTTCAAGGTGTATATATTTCTTTTCCATGGCATTGGCAGGATAATCTGCAAAACTGAACTTTTACTTTCAATTATTAAAAAGTTTGAAGAAGCTATTGAACAGGTTGGGAAGAAGATGTAAACTCAATCATTAAAATCTCATAAAAGATTTATTTTAAAACCATTTAAAATGTAATTCCTTCCATATTTTCTTCCATTTGAAATGTTGATAGATGTTTCAGTAAATCAGGAAACAGGATCTCAAAGGAAATAAAAGAAGGCAGGGCTTCTGATAGGAGGGTAGAGCTGTACCCCCCCCCCCCCCCCGGGGCAGATAAGGAGCTTTCTATTTTCCATGGGATGCAGGGGGAGTATTACCAAGGGCCGCAGCTCCAAGCACTTATAATAAAGTTCCCTGGGCCCCAACAGGAGGGCCCAAGGGCCGAGAGGGGACTTGTTTTTTGCTTATTGGGACCGGGTGGAGTATTATTAAAGCGGTAGCAAAGTCCACTTTGTGATTTTTACCTACAGGTAAACCTATAATAAGGAGGATATTCACAGTAGATGTAGCGGGTGATGTCACTGGCGCATGCACTTTAAAGGTCCGCTAAACCGTGCCAGACCACTGTGCTGGAACCAAGGGCTCCCGTGATGTCATCAGGGCTCACACAGCCAGAGTCCGTGAAGAAAGGCTGGGGGAAGTTGGAAGACCTTTCAGCGGTGCCAGTGTGCTGCTGGAGGGCTTTGTTCTAAAGTAAGTATTTCATAATGTGATAGCATGCGATGCATACTAGCATAGTATGTCAAAAATTTTGCAGGGAGAAGTATTTTTTTTCCAAGATTGTAGCGGTTTGCTACTGCTTAAAGTGACTTCCAACAGTCATTCCTGACACCAGCACTCTGTATGTTACATACTCCTGAACCTACACTCTGTACAATACATACTTCTGCCCCCTGTACTCTGTAGCATACAGAGTTCAGGTGTCAAGAGTATGTAACATACAGAGTGCAGGGGGCAGAAGTAAGTATTGTACAGAGTGTAGGTTCAGGAGTATGTAGCATACACACTGTACAATACATACCTCTGAAACTTGAACTCAGTATGCTACATACTCCTGAACCTACACTCTGTACAATACATACTTCTGCCCCCTACACTCTGTATGTTACATACTCCTGAACCTACACTCTGTACAATATATACTTCTGCCCCCTGTACTCTGTAGCATACAGAGTTCAGGTGTCAAGAGTATGTAACATACAGAGTGCAGGGGGCAGAAGTAAGTATTGTACAGAGTGTAGGTTCAGGAGTATGTAGCATACACACTGTACAATACATACCTCTGACACTTGAACTCAGTATGCTACATACTCCTGAACCTACACTCTGTACAATACATACTTCTGCCCCCTACACTCTGTATGTTACATACTCTTGAACCTACACTCTGTAAAATACATATTCCTGACACATACACTCTGCATGTTACATACTCCTGAACCTACACTCTGTATATTATGTGCTCCTGAACCTACACTCTGTATATTACATACTCCCGAACCTACACTCTGTATATTACATACTCCTGAACCTACACTCTGTATATTACATACTCCTGAACCTGCACTCTGTATATTACATACTCCTGAACCTGCACTCTGTATGTTACATACTCCTGAACCTGCACTCTGTATGTTACATACACCTGACACCTGAACTCTGTACAATACATACCTTTGACACTTGAACTCTGTATGTTACATATTCCTGAACCTACACTCTGTACAATACATACTTCTGCCCCCTGCACTCTGTATGTTACACGCTTTTGAACCTACGCTCTGTACAATACATAGTCCTGACACCTGAACTCTAAGTTTTAGGCTGTACAGGGCCCCATGATTTCCAATGCTGGCCCCGAAATAATTGGAAAATATCTATAAGTGAGCTGACAAACATGCAGCTAAATTCAAGAGGGCAACCCTCAGTAAGGGAGTTGCTTTGGGTTATGGTGGATCGAAAAATTGCCATAGAAGATGCAGCTCTCATAGCCTTCAATGAAATTCAGGTGCTATGTTCAGGGTTTACGGCTATCCTCCTGGGTTCAACAAATGTCCAACAAACCGAACTTTGCTTGTTTTACCCATCCCTAACGACACCGAAGGGGTGTCCTACTTGTTTTATTTTCAATATATTTGAATCAAAGTCTTTTGATAAAAAGTCCCTGGTGATCCTGATAAGAAGCCCTTTTCTAAACGCTTCATATTAAAGGGTGACAACGCTCTTTCCCTGTCTCTTCATTGTTCTCCTGTAGGCTGCAGAAGATCAGCAGCACTGAGATGTAGCAAAGGTGAAAACAAGCATTTCATTTAAATAAACTACACTTGTTTGTGACACACGGTGCACTGAGCAAAATGAAAGTCATCTAGTCAGGGCGTAGATCTACTTTACAATTATCTCTGTATTGTAGCATGCTGAGAAGAACAGGAACATATTATTCTGATAGGAAGACGTTCTCATTCTGCCAAAATCCCTCTTCACACTTTCCATCGCTGAGCCTCCCCGCTACTACTCTCATTTTCAAGCGAGTAACACATTTCCAATGTGTTTGTCATTAGAAAAAACAGCTAAAATATGTTCTGTGACTCTTTACTACTTTGGGAGAACAGCAGGCTTCTGTGCAAACTTCATTCACATTTGTTCGGCAATACAAACTCAGCATAAAATGCAACCTACGACCTACGACCTAAGTCCATGCACCCATTGAGGGCAAAGCAACAGGTTCTCTTGATTGGACGCCTGCTCCACCACCATTGGTACTCCCCTTCACCACACTCCAGCCCCTTCATTCTGTTTGTTGGAGCTCTTTGGAAATAGCCAATAGGAGATGTATGTGACCTTCTCCCCTCCCTTACAGGATGCAGTGCTTGGGTCTGAGTGGCCAACTGCCAGCCCCCAACACTGTCAGATGGTGGTGGGGTGGAGGTTCATATACCCCCAGCTCCTGCGTACAAACAGGACAGCGAGGGAGCAACATTCAAATTTCAATGGCTTCTATCATAAATGGGTTTGTCTACTTAAGTGATACTAAAGGTTCTTGGCTCCTACTCTGCATCGAGTCACCCATCAGGGAAGCGCTTTCCCTGGTAGTCACCCATACGGGCGCGCTCCCGAGTCTGGTTGTTACGTGTATTCATACAGAGGGACTTGCCCCGCCCCCAGCTAACGTGTCATTGGACTTGATTGACAGTAGCGGGAGCCAATGGCTCCCCTGCTATCAATCCATCCAATGAGGACCTGAGCCGGCAGCTAGAAGGACAAGGTTCGTCCCCGACGTGGGATCGGTTCGGGCTCAGGTAAGTGAAGGGGGGCTCTCGAAGGGCTGCTGCACAAAAAAGGGTTTTCACCTTAATGCATAGAATGCATTGAGGTGAAAAACCAAGAGACTTCACAACCCCTTTAAAGGAGAAGTACAGCCAAATATTGTTTGGCTGTACTTTTGTGGATCACAGTAGTGTAGTTCAATCTGCAGTTCGTTCCTGTGACCCATTTTTAGCAGACGGTGGGCTGACATCACCGAGACCCGGGCCAGGCTCAGGAAGGATCGCAGCCATATGGTTAAAGTGGTAGTAAACCCTCCTATCATTTTCAGCCAAAGAAGCTGCCATATTGGCCTCTGTTTAATTTACAACTGCCATGATGCTGCACATGTGATCAGCTATGGCACCAGCCATTGGATGGTTTGACAGTTTGGTTTAGAGCACAACCAATGGGAGTGTTACATTTCCGGCACGTGCCGGAAATGGAACTGGTTTTTAAACTGTTAAATGGATGGGTTTACTACCGCTTTAAGGTCCCTCACATGCCTGGACCGGCGCCCAGTTCAGCCTCTCAGCTAGCCGCTGAGAGCCTGAGACGGCTGCTCCCTCCACAGCCCAGAGCTCCAGTGAGCAGAGAGCCGTGAGTGACAGTCAGCGGCTCTCTGCTCATGGAGCTGTGAGAACCAAGCGATCGGGGGTGTTTGATCGCTTTGTTCTCAGTGTTAGAGCCGGTGGGGGACAGATGCTGCATCCACCTAGTTAGGTATGATTAAGAAAAAAAGCCAAACCTCAAACTTCTCTTTAAAAGTGGTTTTAAACCCTTCCACATACCCAGTGCAGGGACTGCCCTCAGGTGAAACACCGAGATTAAAAAAATCCTCCTGCATAAGCTGTACCAGTTTATCTGCAGTCTTCTCTTCTCTACATCCGTTCAAAGTCCAGAACCTATAAAGCAGTTTGAGCGTTCAGAAAAAAAAGGGGATGGAGAGCTGAAGTTGCACTCTGCAGAGCTCAGTGAGGGGAGCTCTGAGAGCTGATTGGAGGAAGGGGACACACCCCCCTTCACACAGCACACAGGAACAGAGCTGAGGCTGTCAATTAGCTGGAGCTCCCTCCCCTGTCACCATTTTTCTCTTGGTGTCAGGAAAACTTGTCTGAAGTAACTCATTCTGATAGCAGAAGATGGAAGTAGCAGACAAAAATGACACTCCGTGCTCTGGATTGAGACAAGTACACACGATAGAGAGATCTGCTTTGTTTCATGTCTGAGCTTTACAACCAATTTAAAGAAGAATTCCAGGTATGGATATTTTTACATAGTTCCATTACTCTAGCTTGGACCACTGTAACTACTATACATATACCATACCCGTGGGATCCCTCTAGAATCTGGAAATCGCTGTAGTCTCCGCTAGCTTCTGAGTCAGAGAATGCTTTTCATTTTCACAAAGGAAACTTTAACTTTTTGTCCGGTGTTTATGATATAACTTTTCATAAAAGCTAAATTCACCTTCCCATGCATTTTAGCATCCCTAGTAGATCAAAAATCACTGCGCAGCTTTCTAAAAGGAGCTTCTTTTTAAAGTTATACCTGCAGGCTGTGTGTGGCCTCTCCAAAGCTTGTCAACAAAACTCTAAAGCAGCCCATAGATTATACAATTTTCTTTTCTTAAACCACAGATTGATGGGGGAATCCCTCCCACAGAGCTATTGTGTTCTGCAGGCCTTTCCTGCCCGCAGAATACAATGGTTACTGCTGACGGTTATAGCTGCTAGCAGTGATCACAAGTAAAAAATCGGACAGGCTGGTTGTACTGAAGTTGATCAATTGATTGACTTCAGTGCAACCAGTCTACCCATAGATGGATCAAATTTCAGCTGGTCCTTGCTGAACCGACCATACTAGTGACGATCGTCGATATTGGCAGTCGTCATTGGTAACATAAGACGCCCGTCCTTTCCGGACGTCTTGTGTTATCGAGACACCCTCCCTAAGGGGGTAGTTAGACACCAAATTCTTTTCTTTTAACATATTAGATACCCGACGAAATCTCAAAACAACTGTTCGAAACCTCTCCGGTGTGTGTCGGACGTCCATATTGAAATTTTTCTTCGAGGAAAATCTTTCGACGCGTCACTAAAAACTAGATGATCCCTACGATTTTACGTACCCTTCCACTTAAATCG